>JAQMCX010000011.1:21294843-21330453 GCA_029814765.1 Acanthurus leucopareius | reverse complement strand
TCCTGTAAGATAAATATCTGCTTCCTTTGGAACTGAAGAAGCTTCTTGGATGAGAAGTGAAACGTCTTCCCAAAAAAATTCAACATAGTCCAGTTGCCTTGTCTAAATGACTCTTCAAGATAATCATGACCTGGATGAATGAGAATCTACACAGACATAAAGCAATGATCCTGAGATAATCCAATTCTGACACCCACCTCAGATGTACTTCTTTCTGTGAATGTAGAGACTCTCCCAGTATTTTTCCTGTCTCATCCAGCACTGCAGCTCCAGTGTCATCACAGCTTGTCTCAATGCCCAGGACCAGTCTGGACAATGGTGCTTTTCCACATGACGGAGAGCACCAACATGTGTGTCTACACCTTAGGAGTCCGTGCAGCAATTTTACTTTTGTAGAGAACATGGTTGTGAATTTTATTTTAGCCACCTATAAGTTAAACAGTCAAATAACCAAAGATGACCTTAACCAAGATCAGACTAAATAAAAAATACATTGAAAAACGGAGATAAATATGTTAAATTTCAAAACAACTAGTAAAAATCAAAAACGAACGAAGCCCCTTGAGTTTAAAGCACAAAGTACACAGGCATTTTTACTGTTACTGTTCAGAAGTGAACTGTCTTCACTGCTAATCCACTTCCGTGTAGCTGTGTAACATGTAAATAATTCCGTGTACCGGCATGTCTGTGACTTTAAACGAAGTACCGAAATAGCATTAGCAAAAACATAAATCATCAACAAAATTTCATACTCGTTATACTCAGAATTTTAAAAGCCTTTTTTTTAGTTTTCGTTTTTTAAAACGAATGTTATGGGTCCAAAACTTTGACACTTATTGTTAGGGGACGTTTTTGTGTGGTGCACAGGGAAGAAAGCATGGAGCCGAGCGGCTAACTGAGCTTTGAGACCCGGCGGTGTTGTCATCTCTGTTTAGATGTCGGAAGAGGTAAAGTTGATATTGTGTCACTTCTTAGTAATAATATTTCCGTTTTAGTTTAATGTAGGTGTGGCGCTTAAATATATGTGTTAAAAATATGGCGCCATTTCAGTGTTTGAAAATGAGCCTTTTTCATAATAAAACGAATGGCTGTGTTGCCTTCAGGGGTCAAAGAACTGTCATATTTCTGTTATATCTGATTATTATTTTAGGTCTGTTGTTGGTTGGTAAAGGTGGCAGAGTTTCTAAGTCATCAAGGCCACTAAACAGTCAGTGTCATATAAAGGCAACATACTATGAAAATTATAATATTTAGGAAACTCAACATATTGTTATTTTCTTGTATTAAATGGCATCTTGAAACTACAGAAACAGGTGGATTTATCAGCTTTTTATTAGCGCACAAAAAAATGAAAGTTTTTCAAAGCCTTCTTCCTTTTAGTGTTTTCTATCTAAAACAGTTTTATTTTAAATTGACGTTAAAGTCGCTTTTTAGGATTAGAAGCTCATAATTACCATAACCTTGAAGGCACCATTACGTCCACTTTTACGTGACTCCACCGTTTGGGATTTTTATGTTCAAGTCTGACTTTTTAGCTGCTGAAGAACCAACGCCGGTCTATTTCAAAGGTGTCATTGAACTTGTAATGGATCATATAATCAATTTAACAACCTCATCGTAAAATATTTGTCGTGATATGGGCATATTTTGCAGTATTTTGGACAGCTAAAGTATTTTATGCATACCCGGAAATGCCTTGGATCACGTTGATGTGACTGCTGCTGTTGACAATCACGTCGTGCTGCTAGCCGATTAATTTTATTTTCACGTGCGTGTCCGACCTTTTTACGTTTAAATACCCTTTTCAAAGATATACTAAGTTTTTCGTTCATAGTTTATGTAGCTTAAGTTTTAATACAAATGGCTCTGGTGCTTTGCAGCCTGTTAGCCGTCACAAGGAAGATTTATCAGCATTAGCACTTTTTTTTTTTTTGGAAAACTTAAGCTAACATTTCATGTTGACTTTTCTAAAGGAGGCATGGAACAACCAGCTTGTATTTTGGAGGAGTTGAAGCAGTTTGTCGTAAACGATGCCCCACCAACAGTGTATTACATCCCAGATTTCATATCTGAAGCTGAGGAATCCTACCTTCAGCAGCAGGTGTATAAGTCACCCAAAACCAAGTGGACTCAGCTGTCAGGCAGACGTCTGCAGAACTGGGGAGGGTTACCACATCCCAAAGGAATGATGGCAGAAAAGATCCCCGACTGGCTGCAGACGTACTGTGAGAAAATTTCCTCTCTGGGTGCGTTCAGTGGGAAAACAGCCAATCATGTGTTGGTGAATGAGTATAAACAAGGAGAGGGGATCATGCCTCATGAAGACGGCCCTCTGTACCACCCCACCGTCACCACCATCAGCCTGGGCTCCCACACCCTCCTCGACTTCTACTCCCCGATCGGCAGCCTGGAGGGCGACGCACCGCAGACAGAGGAGAACCGTTTCCTGTTCTCTTTGCTGGTGAAGCCGCGCAGTCTTCTGATCCTGCAGGATGAGATGTATCAGCGGCTCCTTCACGGCATCCAACCCCGAGCTCAGGACACGCTGACGGACAAGGTGCTGAACCTGTCTGCTGCCGGGGCCGAGCCAGGAGAGACACTGACCAGAGACACCAGAGTGTCACTGACCATACGACACGTTCCCAAAGTGATGAAGACGAAGCTCATACTGGGGAGAAAATGAAGAAAGGACTGCATGTTGACCTGATAGTTTGTTATGCTGAGCACGCTCACACCATCAAGGACAATAGGAACATTAGGAATCTCTTCCAGGGAGCTTCATGGATTTTATTTCATATGTGTCCGCCTTTATTGATTCACTTCTAGTTTCGCTAAATATCTCTGCTGCTACTTTGGAGCTGTTGTAGCTTTTCTGTAGATCATCGAAGGTGACAATACGCAGAAAGTTGCAACTAGAAATTTTCAAAATATTGATCAATCTGTTAAATATTTTAAGAGATTGAAGGATTTATTTAGCAAATACATATGGAGCAAATAAAAACAGTCTTAAAATATCTCAGAAATCTTTGATAACAACCAAGAAAATATTAAATTATTGGATTGTAATGGGAATGCCAAGCATAAATGTGTAACTCTGAATCTGTACGTAACAAATGTTTGGTTTTGATTGTTATTCAAGATTAAAACTTTGGTTTTTGTTGTTTCATCAACTCTTTGTTTCTGCACTAAGTTCATAAAATAGATATAAATTATTTGTCGTATTTGTGTGTTCTTTATTTACTTTACGGATTTATCTATTTAAGCGCTACAAATAACAGTCTATATCACATATAAACGTGGCGATCGAAGGGGCAGATTTCAGCCTTTTACAGGAGTACTGTATCTGCAGATAAGTAACTAATATTTGCAGTACTAAAATGACACAGACATGATTGAGGTAACTAGGAAATTTGCACCATTACATCGTTTGTCCATCAGAGGGCACTGACGGCTCTGTTTCATAACTGAAAGGTCTTGCTGAGAACATGTTGGTTGCAGCTCCTCAAAAAAGAAATATGACAGGAACTTATCAATAAATGAATAATGGACAGTATTCAGTTTTTTAAAAATCTTCCATTTCAGCCCATAAAACCCAGTGTTTGTTGGACAGAGACTCCACTTTGGTGCCACACTTAACATGCATACGGAACTTTTTAATTGACAGACAAATTTTTGTTGCGGTAATTTCCAAAAACTAAGATGATGTAACTAAAAAAAACTCACTGCTACAGTTCACTGCTGCAAAATCTACCATCAGAAACCGAAAGTGCATTAAATAGCTCAGTCAGCGCGTCACTTATTAACCAGAGTGTGCGATTAATTTCAAGTTCACCGTTATCTTTTGATGTTACAGCTGGTTTGTTCGTGTGTTGAGTCAGAAAAGTAACTATTGGGACACAACCTGACAGCTTATCTCTCCCGGCAAAACCTCCCATTAAAAGAAATAATGATGCAATGGTTCTTTTTGGCTAAATAGATGGTTGCAGTCAAATCTAAGTGTCCTAGTTTGACAACTGAATGGCCTTTTCATTATGTGCTCTGTCCTGAAAATCCACTGACTTTGTTGTGAAATCATGTTTCACAGGAGGACACCAAAACAATGGAGCCTCAGACGAAACGGTGGAAAGGGTCAGTGTGTGATACTGACCCCTGGGTTGCTTATCCTGTACTGTCAGATGAGCAGTCACAAGACGTCGAGCTGATGGAGGCGTTCGCTGCACCCATTGTCAACAAGAAAGAGACGTCCCGACTCGTCAGGGAGCTGAACAGCCTCTACCCGCTAAACGGCCTTCAGCACATCAAGAGGGTGCGAGCGGTCAAGGAGAAGGGCAGCCCTCACCCCCTGGAAGTCCTCGTGTGCCTCGTCAGTGAAGCTCCGGATGTGAAGGTGGTCGGCATCGACTCTCTGTTCCCCTCAGATGGAGTCAGACCTGATGGATTGGGTGATCCTTTTGTGGTTAAGGTCCCTGCACGTCCTCCTTTGACCCGACCCCAGTTTGAGCTCGCGAGCAAACACTGGCCCACCTCCTTTCACGAGGACAAACAGGTGACCGTCGCCCTGAGAGGAGAGCTCTTCAGTCCACCTCAGAAGGCCAGGATGCACATGTACATGACGTCTGCTCTGACCGCCGCCAAAGCAGGGAATGAGTTGGGAATGGAGGCCGTGGGGGCCGTGGTGGTCGACCCGGTAATGGAGAGAATCATCGCGGTGGGCCACGACTGCAGACGTGACCATCCCCTTCATCACGCAGTCATGGTCTGCATTGACCTCGTGGCTCGGAGCCAAGGTGGTGGATGTTATACTTTTGATCAATATCCTGCTTGCACATTTACCTCACTGACCTCAGACTCGGTTCAAAAGGCGAGTTCTCAACCGTACATATGCACTGGTTACGACCTTTACGTGACCCGGGAGCCTTGTGTCATGTGTGCCATGGCGCTGATACACTCCAGGATCGGACGGGTCTTCTATGGGACTTCCTCCGCTGACGGGGCTTTAGGGACCAAATATAAAATCCACTCACAGAGAGATTTGAACCATCGCTTTGAGGTCTATAAAGGAGTCTTGGGAAAGCAGTGTGAGGATCTTAACAACGTGCACAAGAACATCAATAACAGGGAAAGTTTGCATGAAAATACTGTTTCAATTTCATGAATGTAAAGCTGGAAAATTGCAGGATTTTTTTTAAGATGAGCATTTATTTTAAATAAAGTTTTTAACTATGTGTCGTGTGTTGAGGGTAGAAAAAAACGAAGTTCCCACTATGGTGCTGACTTGGCTTTGGTTTCTTCTCTTTTAATAGATGCTGGACTCTTTGTGTCTGTGAGGTTTTCACATTTACCAGCGAAATAATAAGCATTTATATTGTTTTGTAACATCATCCTGCACAGGATAATAAACACCTGCAGAGGTGCAATCCAGTAATTGGCTGTAAAATGGCAAGTGTTGCTAAAACAAGTCACAATTGGACATTGTGAGTCCTCATTTTTAAAGAGTTATGACTTTTAATACAGAATCTGGCAAAGAATGTCTGATTTGTATTCAAACTTTGTCACGTACAAATTGATTTCAGATAAGTTTTAAGCATTTTGATAAATGTTCCTATCAGGTAATCTTATCTTGTGCAATTTGTGTAAAATCTTTATATCAATTTTGTTGTGCATGTGTTTCATCATCCAGTGTAGATTGTTCCACCTCTCAGGTCAAAAGTTTAGTGTCTGCTACAGCTGAGCTTTCTATTGTTTGAACAGTTTATGAGAACATCTCTCGTAAAACATTTATCTGTTTCATCTGTAAACTAAACAATCGGTAAAATTCCAGATGATTGAGAATATCCTCAAATTAACTGACCCTTCCTTGGTGGAGTGTACACGGAAATCTCATTGCATTCCTGAAATCTAATCAATAAGAACCATGCAATGTGCAATGAGGATGAGGACAGTGTGAGGGCAAAAACATTTTAATGAGATTAAGAACAAGAAATCTCAGGAGTACTATGAGTTATGGTCAAACAAAGCAGGACTAGCTGCCTTGATGATAGCAAAAACTCATAAACTAAAGAGAGCAGCTACATGAATCGAAGTTTATCACAGAGACACTGAAGACTTCCCTCAGTAAACACTTAACCTGACAACAATATTGTCTCACTTCAACGTACAAGACTTGTTTTTCTTCAACATACGGGACAAAACATCTGCACAAAAAATCTGTACAATGAAAGAAGCCTGCCCTACTTTGATTGAGTTACAAATGAGAAATGATTCACATACCGCGGAAATCATGCAAATAAGTATGAGTATGAATCCATCTAACAAGTTTGACATCCGTTACAAAATGAGAGTACCAATAAGTCACAGCCTCCCACCCTCAAGAAGTAAACATCTTTAAAAAATACATTTGAGACAACTTTGATGTTACAAACAGACTCATACTCACAATTTGTGTTGCCGTGTGAATTAAGGGCAAAGACAGCCAAGAAATAAACTCAACCAAAAGCCTCGCTGATGCCTGGGCCAGCCCAGGTCTATGCAGGCCAAAATACATCATTAAATATTTACATAAGTTAGTAATGCATATGGCATCCTGTCATCTACAAACCTACTCCTGTTTGATTTTTTTGGACATATCATCTTAAACCTGACATACCTAAACGACGACAGTGAGGTTTACACACACCGTACGACTTAGTACACACATATGTGGTACAGACTAAACAGGAATGGACTTCTGTTGCTATGAGGCACAGCATTTACAATAATTTAATACTTGTTGATGCCGAAAAGTCTCACTCCGTGTAGTTGTGGTAGCTTGGGGATCAAGACGCTCAGAAGTGAGGCGGTGTTTATGACAAAGTGCGTCGTGTCATACTTTGTGTAGAAACTTGCAAGGAAGTATCTGTGGGGGGGGGGGCAAAGAGACATGTTAGTTCAAAAATAAACCATAAAAATAAAGAGTGCAGAATCACAGTTCATTTTAGGTTTCTATTATACATTTCATGCTGTTATGATCTCTTTTAGAGATGATGAGGAAATGCTTTATAATGTCTGGAGGTTGACGTGAACGACCTGGGATTTCCTCTGTTTGTGTCTGAATTAGCTACACATGTAAAGACAAAACCATATCATACTTACATGATGATTGGAGATATGGTGAAGAACTTTCTAGAGGAAGTGAACTGCACGCCGTAGTCAAGCTGTTCCCAATGTGTAAGAAGTCTGGCTTTTCCTTGGTCAGGGGTCTCAAAAGGTGTGCCTTTCACCGCATGCATGAACACATACATCCCCTGTGGAGGCAGAAACACAGTCAGTGCTGTAACTCCGGTCTTTGAAAACAAGACTTCAGCAGAATGATAATATGGAGTGACTTTTGCTTTTTCAAGTAAACAGTGTTTCCGCAGATTCTTTAAAAGTCTTCAACATATCTAAAATACAAGAATCTGAATGTTGGAAGCCAAACTATTCTTTACAGGTCTAAAAAACTGATTGAACCGTAAAGTTAATTTAACTTTACAAAAGTAAACTTCAGTCTTGCATCTTAATTTTTTTCTTGGCAAAATTTTGCATTGATCACACCGCAAAAATTCTACAAAACAAAACCAACATGTGCCCAACTGTGCAGCTCTGTCAGATTATGGAGGAACACATCAAGTGTCAGGATGAGGCGATGGGCTAACGCAGCGTCTCCTATAATCACAGGAAACGTAGCTACTTCTAAAAGGTTAAAGCTTAAAATTATTTGTGTTAATGTTATTTTCACTGAATTTCAGAAAGTGCAAATTCAGCAAGATTTGGCTCAAGGACGGCACATTTAATTCACAAGTGCATTTACTGCGCAATATTTCTTGGACTCAGTTTTTCCTTCATATCCTTTTCACTGCTCTCTGCCAGTTTGGAAGTGAAATAGGTCTTAATTTGCTGTCATACTTGTTAAACTGGAATAGTACAGGCAGAAAATCCCAGAAACAAACAAAAAAAAAGCCTCCTGTCTGGTGCTTGTGAAGCTTGATAAATACACATTCATGAGTCAGAGAAAAAAAAGGGGGATGATGCAGAGTTAATGCTAAGTTAGCTACCTTGGGAATGATGCTAGTTTCCAATTACAAGCTTCTATGTCAAAACAAAGGAATTCAGCTTTTGATACACAACCTGCATTACAATGGGGGAAGTAATAAAACTTAAATGCAGCTGTAAAGCTCAGGAATAATCAGCACACCATTCGCATTGTGTGGAAAACAATATGCAATAGTTGACCTTAGCTGTTACTGTTAATAGCCTTCCGATAGGATGTGATACAATCCGTGTTAAATGCTTCAGCATGCATTACTTGATGATGTCACACACATGGACTTTGTGTCCGTATTTGAGGCCAGCTGGGTAACAATGAAAGGTCAGTTTAGTCTCCAGATCTTGTGGAGTTGGGACATTTTTATAATAGGTCACATGTGAGGCTGCCAGATGGACAACCCCCCCCAAAACAGAGCATATGTGAACAAGCACAGGCAAGGACGAAGGTAACAGGCGCCAAAAGACATGTTTTAGATAACATCTGGCTATGTCAGATGTTATCTAAAACACCCATTAAATCAAAACAATGGATTTTAAAAAATATGTGAAAGGCCTGGTTTGTCAGTTTAACCTGGTGAGCAGAGGAGGAAGATGTGACCTACAAAGTTGTGGATGACATTCGTCAGAGTCCACACCACCGGCACGCTGAAGAAGGGTATGCTCAAGAGCACAATGTGGAGAATGCCAACACCAAGTGCATAGGTCAGCCAGATCCCCCGACTGTTCATGACCCGAGTGTTTGGGTTCACCTCACTGTGTGCCACACCCACGTTCATTCTGGTCTGTTGAAAGAAGATAAAAACAATCATATTCACTACACAATATTCATTTTTTCAGTGACATTTGAACTTTTCTTTTCTTCCCTTTGAACTCTCCCTCACCATAATGTTTTGGACATCAGGTCGGGTCAAAAATCTGTTATTTTTATATGCAGCTGGAGATTTAACTTTACCAGTTGTGCTTTGATCTCTGTAACACTGCTAAAAAAACACTCATGGCCTTCTGCAAGTACTTCAAGAATTTGAAATGACAGATCAGTGGTTGTGGCAACATAATAAAAATAAAAACTGATATACTTGTTCTGCATCCTATAGCCCTGGAAACATTTGAATCACCCCCAAAATGTCCAGTTTACTCTGTAATTAACTACTCACAGACGGCTGCAGAGTTGCATCGTTAGCAATTTTCTATACAGTATCCTTTTATTTGAAGACGTATACGCACTTTGTCCCGGCATGTCTGGATGAGATAACTAAAAAACATCTTGTGCAATCATTCTGAACTTTTCCCTCTGACACGACCTCTGACCCACTTTCAGCTGCCAGACTGGATTAAAGGGAGCGAAGCGTTTTATTTGCAGCCATTTAATAAATTACTCTGCTCCACGTTCCCACCGGCGTCTGCTGGATGCAAACTTCCAGCAACCAAATTACCAAATGATTTTTAACCAAAGAGAAGACCAGCATTGCATGAGCCCTGACATTTAGTCAAATAACTGCACATAATAACATAAAGTTATCTGCTGCGTCCAGAATATTGTTGCCCCTTGCAGCTCACAGATGAAGATTAAAGTTCATATATAAAGTAACAGATAAATAAGGTCTGATAACAGAACTGATAACAACACAAATTAATTGCACAAATGTACTTTCTGCAACGACAGGAATGACACAGACTATTTAAAAGAATCTGGACAAAATCTAAGAAAAGTTATAAACCAATAATAGATGTTTTTGTGCATACACCCCTATTACTGGTTTAGACTATTTGCTGATTACTTTCGTTGCTACAGTAAATTGCGTGACTATTAAAATACCCTTAGATAAACAACTACGTTACATAGACAGATTACACCTCTTTTAGACTTAATTTAAACTGATGTGACTAATTATTTACTGCCTGTCTTGCTATGTTAGCTAGGTGTGTAAACATTACACATCCCCTGGATATGTCTTCGTTTCCAGTACATAACCTAGACCAAACCACCACTATTCTAAGCCAAGTTGGTCAGCGTCATTACGTAAATAAGAGACAGTAAGCAATGCTCTGTGGTTAAAAGTGAAAAATAAACACAGACACAACCCGCAGTGCAAACTTACAGGTAGTAGCGATCAGTAGAGGTATTTATAGAAACAAGCTGCTATGGAGAGAAATGGTTTATCCCCTTGTTGATGTGTGCAGTTTGGCAGCGCAGACAGCACGTCTTAGACTGACCCGAGCGGAAGTAGACGTCGTTCCAAGGCAGCAAATTTAAGGGTAATTTTACCCTCTTGTTGACTTTTAAGGCTGCGTCTCGTCGGTTTCATCCCCTAAAATATCTACGAAACAAGTGCTTACATACATATTTTGATTAAATGTATTTATATTAGGTGTTAACTGTAGTCTGAGTGTATTTTATTATGGTATAGCAATCCTATCGACGGCGGGGTCTCTATATAGCCTTATAAAAAGTCGTACCTTACAGTCGCGTTCAGGGTATAAAATTCCCACTTCAGTCTCTTCTGAATCCGCCCCCTTGACACTTTTAACCAATCAGCGTTCAATCAAGGGGGCGGGAATCGAGCCGTTTCCGGCTTGTGGCTCGTGTATTTTGTTTATAAAAGTGTCACTTGAAACTGCTGTCAAATTCAAAAAGAACCTTGCAAATCGGTATGTAATATCCTATTTTGTTATTTATTAACGTTGATATTCGCTTTAATATGAGTGTTAATACCACCATTAATTTTGGGTATTTCATTTTTTTAGCTAAAACGTCTAAGCAGCTCAAATAAGTTACAGAGCAGTTAACATTAGCTAGCTAACAGTAAGTCAGTCTACTGTAAAGCGCCTTTCAAGTGTTTTATAAACCTGTTCACGGGGACTTCAGTTTCTGACTAAATTATGTCTTGACTGACAAATCATAGCTTGAGTGCTTCATCTGTCAGTGAACAAATCTACAAATCCAATGAAACCCTAAAGCATTCTTATCAAGGTACATTGTGGCACATAATGTACGTGGTTACTCTTTGAATATTCTTAATACTATGTCCAATTGGAAATAGGTTATCAATAACTTATATATGTTGAAATTACAAGTTGCCTTCGCAGTGCTATTTTTTTAATGTGTCAGCGAGCAATTGAGAGGTCATGCTACTTGGAAACTCTTCTTTGTTTAAGTTAAATATTATTTATATATCAGTAGTTCGACCCGAGAATCGTTATTAAACCAAAATCAAACTTTGAAACTCATAAATGCCAGTATACCCTTGGTGTTTGGATAAAGCTGACCTTTTTAATCCTAAAACATTAACAATAACGATTATATACAGTGTGAAACTGCATTTGCTCAAGAAAATTGTACAGGATTGTTTCTATGTTAAAATTCTGGTTCATTTATGTGTCTATAGTGTTTGAAGTCACAGATCTTACTGAAACATTTCAAGGGTTCGCTCCCTCATGTCTTCCTGTTGTTTTGACTCAGCAACACTCAGAAGTACCAAACCAGATTTTTTCAACAGGTACCCTAACCATGAAGCAGCTGCCCCCAGACACTGTGCGGCTGCTGTCCAGCTCCCAGGTCATCACCTCTGTGGTGAACGTCGTCAAAGAATTGATGGAAAATTCCCTGGATGCTGGGGCTTCATGCATTGACATAAAACTGGTAAAATGTCCTAATAATAGACTTCAGAAGGAGGAGAATTACATTATAATTTTTTTTTTGATAGTAAATGATAATTGTTAAGTGAAATTGTCCTTAGGAGGTTAGAGTTAAGTCCTAAAGGTCCTAAAGGTTTTGATTTCCCCTATTGTTGCTCTGGCAGTCTACAGCCTTTACTAATTTTCATATTGCAGGAGAACTATGGTTTGGACCGGATAGAAGTGCGTGATAACGGCCATGGAATCAAAGCTGCAGACACTCCTGTGATGGCTGTGAGACATTTCACGTCAAAGATCAGTAGCCATGAGGACCTGGAGCAACTAGAGACGTACGGCTTCCGCGGAGAGGCGCTAGGCTCAATCTGTGCTGTGGCGGAGGTAACAAGTATTTATCAACTGCATCTCATAGATTGAATTATATACATGCATTAAACTGATAACACAGTTTATGAAAGGTAAAACAATTAGCCTCACTCATGAATATTTTTACATATAGCATGACACTTTGATTCATTCATATGTATCAGGAATAAAATCTACTTCCAGATTTATTACAGTACATTTAATGGGATGTTGGTGACCTAATGTTTTATTTCTCTGTTTTTCTTCAGGTGGCCGTCATCACAAAGACAAAGGAGGATGACATCAGCACCCAGTACACACTTAACTTCACAGGGCAGATTGTTTCTCAGAAGCCATCTCACTTAGGTCTAGGTAAAGAGCCATCATTGAAGCAACCTTACCTCATTAGTGGAGGCACAAGACTACTTGAATCCATCTCACTAGGCTTTAAGTTATGTGCTTGCATCCAAACCACAGTGATTTGGGCCGGTCAGCATTCTTTGAGGAAGAAATGGCTGTTATGGATGTGGCTTCTGTGTGACCGCCTACGAAAAGTGCCTGTTTGTCTGTTCATAAATTTATGTCAAAAGCTTATTGCACACGTCTGCTCTTTGTGTGTTACAGGAACAACAGTGAGTGTACTGAAGCTTTTTAAGAATCTTCCAGTCAGACGGCAGTACTATTCCTCTACCAAGAAATGCAAGGAGGAACTAAAGAAAGTGCAGGACCTGCTGATGGCCTACGCCATTATAAAACCTGACTTGAAGCTCACACTCGTTCACAATAAGGTCAGTTTAATGCCTGATGTAGCTGACAGCTGTGAGTTAGCAGCATACTTACATATGTGTAATTACAGTTATTTACCAGTTAGCCATGATTACTTATATTAATTTAAATTCAGGCAAATTTAAGATGATGTAAAGTACGTTTTACTCTTCACCAGCCAGTCACCAAGCAGCCAAAAAGTCTTGTCTTTTAAAGTGACATGTAACCACAAATCTGCTTTGAGAAGTGTTCTATCCTCCTGCCTATCTACAATGGTCTCCTGCTCACACAACAACCACTAGGTGTCCTCATTTGTCTTCAAAAGACCACCCTCATATTAATGGTTTAACATCCAGTTTTTGTTAATGTGTCATGTATTTGTATTTTTTATGTGTTTAGCAGCATTAACGAGTCAAAGCACAAGTAAAATCCGGTTATATGTAAAATTTTTGCATAAACATGCCAACTTCATTTATACTTTAAGTATAAAAGGGATGATTGATCCCATGAGGTTCACTGGCTCTCAACATTTTGATAAATATGAATCTTCTACATATTAAACTTTATCTGTCACTAATCATTAATCATGATATTTAATAAAACACCACCTCAAATATAATTACCTAAGCTGTATAATGTTTAACAACAACAAAAATGCGAGGAAAAATCAATTTTGGATAAAATAAAATAGTCTGCATCGAGTAAGCACCTTTAGACTGTGTGGAGAATTACTGTATAGCTTTTTTTTATTTTCAAACATTTTTCTGCTAAGCAGTTCACTGAACATATGACTTAATTTTACAATTACTTTGAATAAATACATTAATAAAACAAACAACCAGTAAAAAACACAAAAGGCTTGGACAAACGCAGCTGCCATACTACCCCAAACATTCCTCCATCAAATATTCACTCATTTGATAATGTGAGATACTGCAAAAGTGTAAAATGTAAATGGGCTTTTCAGTTCACATTTGTAAACTGTGCAGCTTTTCTTTGACTGTAAAAATTTGTGTTTTTGTCTTTCTAATGATTCTCTGTCAAAATATTTGAAAACCTTAACAGACAATTACAGACGGACACTCAGGAGTTTGTCAGCTAAATTCTTAATCAAATACCTTCTTGAGGACACTAATTGTCTCGAGCCTCCTACTGCTTTTTTTTGTTACTTCTAATGTGAGCCAGTGAGTTATGTAATTATATTCAGTAGGAAATATTCATTCACTTGTTGAAGCACCTTGGAAACACACAGACAAAAACTTTTATTGAGCCAAGCGAAGGACAGACTGACTCAGCTGACAGACGGAGGCTTCTGTGCAGGTTACTGAGTCTTTTATTAAGAAACGGAAGATATTTGTCATTTTTATGACATAAATGACTTTAAACTTTAACTGATGACAAGAATCGAAAAATTAATAGATCAACTTATTGATTGAACACTAGTATTTATTGAGAATATTCGGGGATGAAGTACCTGTTTGTCATGATTTGTAAAAAAGGGGCTTATTGCTGCACTGACATCTGTTCTTTTGAAAGATTCAGATGAGAGGAAATAAAATTTGCTGTCATCAAAAATGTTTATAGCAATAAATATTATTATGTACTGGTATATAAACCTGCTCCAAAGCCTGTCAGATTACTGCAATAATACTGTATACTGTGAACTAATGTCAAAAAGAGAGCTGGATTTAGGGGAAAATGCAAATACTACTAACAAAATGCAACCATGTCTGTTAGATTCTGTTACGTCCACAACGAGAGAAACATTTGGCATGAACACAAGAAGGCAGCAGCGCGTAACAGATTCTTCTAGAAAAATTTAGAGGAAAAATCAGAATATACTCTGAAACTATACGGTAGATAAGGATGATCTTAAATCCACATTTTATTCTCTTAATGGTAAAACTTAAATCTAACATGTCTGCAGTTACACCTGTATATCATCACAACCACTGATCTTAACTATTTACATTAATTATTAGTAATTTTAGTCACTACTGTCCTTCCAAAAAAAAAACAACAACTGACTTTTGCATTTACAGCATCAGCAAAGACATGAATGTCCATTAGACAATAAAAAACAATTAAATAATAACTTTGTTGTTGAGGTGGTCACCAGTTGAAGCTTGATTAAATACAACAACATACCAAAGTAATGCATCACATTCCACAATGTCCACTTTTGTTGACTTTACTTTGCAAAGATTCATTAACATTAATCATCAATTTTAATACACAGATAATTAATTATCGTAATAAGTTATATAAAGATTGCATGTTCTGGTATGAATAATAAAAAAAACCCTCAATAATAGTGGTGTCAAGCATGTTTTTGGAACATTTGTGTCTGCTCACTTTTCATCACCTGTCCTCTGAGCTGTACACGGTTGCATACTTTTGCTGTGCTATTACTCTGGATTGTTCCATTACATAACTTTTAACCAGCAGTGGAATTATTTAGCAATTAGACATTTCCATCTCTCATGCACTTTGCCACCACAGCTAAGCGTAACTGTCAGGTGCCCCAAACACAAACATGGCTGACTGTGAACTTTGATTTGGCTGATTATGACGCCTGAGTAAGTTGCTGAACACAGCTGCGGACTTAACCCCAGATTCAGTTTCAGGCTGCAGCCAGTTTGTACACAGAAGTGTATAGGTGGTGTGGGTCACGTTGGGGCCACACAACTACCATATAACTTTCATAGAAATCGAGGTTGTTGGGGGAGGGCAGTGAACCCATTTTGTAAAATCAGCACTCAGTTGCCCCTATCCTTTATCTCCAACTCTG
Organism: Acanthurus leucopareius; assembly: GCA_029814765.1. Lineage (NCBI taxonomy): Eukaryota > Metazoa > Chordata > Actinopteri > Acanthuriformes > Acanthuridae > Acanthurus > Acanthurus leucopareius. The sequence goes on along the minus strand of JAQMCX010000011.1, from coordinate 21,314,855 downwards.
CTATTCAGGCTGTGTCGTGTTTCACAGCTTCTTCAGGAACTGTTTACAGGAGTGATCCGTTTACATGTGCCAAATTGCATATTTAATAGCTGAGACATGCCCTGCAATGGAGTGCATGCTTTTAGAAATCAACACCCAGGAGATATATTCGCTTGCGGACACAAACTACAAGCTCACTCGCGCGTGTCAACATACTTCTCAAAGAAAATATTTTCTAATCTGACATAATCCTAAAATGATATAGATCATTTATTAGGGAAAAAATACATACTGACCTACGTTACTAAATGTACTTTCAATGTTCCATTGAAAACATACAGAATCCTTGTAGAAGCTAAATGTTTCTGGCCTGTTTTGTGACTGCAGAGTCGCCTCAGATTTAATGTTGAGTCCACGTTGTTTTCATAGCAATGTAATAAATAGTTCCTGCAAGTAAAATTTTGGACCTAAAATGAAAATAATGTCTTAAGACTCACAGGTCTTGTTGATTTAAATTAATGGCATTGATTATTTTTAAATGTTGATTTTAAATCCTCATTAATTTTTCTTTGGCATCAACTTCTCCCTCTAACCTATTTTTTGACATAGACTGAGTTTTGACCATTAAAATTGTTGTTTCTGTGCATCTCCTGCCGAATCTCTTGACAGAAAGAAAATGTATGAACTCCAAATACGTTGGTAGCTTCGTGGCCCAGTTACTATCTTGACAGGTGTTTATGCAGTGTGATTCGCCTGATGTGGACTCATGGAGGTTGACTGGTGTCATATTGTTGCAGGTGGTGGTTTGGCAGAAGGCCAGAGTGGCCGATCATAGAAGTGCCCTCGTTGCTACGCTGGGATCTGGTGCCGTTGCCAACCTGCTTCCATGCCACCATCACCAAGAGCAACCAGAGGTTAGTTAAGGGGAAGAATGCAAAAATTCTGTATGATCACAACTTTTAGAGACTTCACCACGGTTTGTTAGTCACTGTTTTCTTTGGGTTTTCATGCAAGCAGACATTGTTGGCAGATATGCATGTATGCACATAAATCATTTTGCATTTTCAGCTAATTTGTTCCATGACAGTATGTAGGACTCATGTTTACAGGTGTCTTATTTCATGGTCAACTGTTATTTTTGTTGTTTCACATGGACTCAACCACAAAGTCACCTTTGAGCATTGTAAGAAATGATTCTGTGAATGCAAAGAGACTGCGTGGAGTGCATTGCACTCTGATGGATGAGCGTCACGGCTACATATCACGGCTGAGCTGGCACAGCGGTGCTATGTGCTACCCCTCCCACCTCATGCACACACCTTGCACTCTTTGCTCTCATACTGTGGCTCCCATGCCCCTTTGCCCTTCATTTTAAAACCATTATGGTAGTATACCTTCATAAGACCCACAGATGACATGTCATTTAGCCTAAATTTTTACCTCAAATTAAAATCAAATTAAAATTGTGACACGTTGTTGAAAAATACATTTTTTCTTGTTTCAGGAATGTTTCAGAGGTTCATGTCTTTGATTTTGTGTGATGATATAGTCCTAGAAAATGTAATTAAGGACTCTAAAGAGAATAGTTCACAGTACCATTAAGGTAACAACTGAAATAACCCAATAACAAGTCGTGCCAAAACTTCTCTGGTTGTTGCAGTGCCTGCAGTCGGTTGTTTTTATATTCAGATGTAGAAACAAAATTCATATTTATATTATTTTGCTTTCATTTAAATGCATCATGAGTGGCTCAGTACTGCAGCCAAAGTGTGCACATCTTGTGGTGTGGTGTGGTGAAGTCGAGCGTGTTGTATCTGACAGGTTTGTCATGTCGGAGATGTTGCCAAAAATTTTGGAATAATGGGGAGGAGTCATGGTGGCATTTTACATAACAGACTGGTTCCATTCACATCACGAGTATTGAATGAAGCAAGAAGAAAAAGGTATCAATGGAGACCTTCACTGGCATTAGTATCACTTTTAAAAAATGATGGTATTAGGATTAAAGCTGTAATTTTTTAAATGATACACAACCCCAATTGGAGATAAATGTTGACGACTCAGTCACTTACTTTCACTTGTTTTAGGAAAGTTTAAGTTCAACTGCTGGTTTTACATTAAATGCCTGTTTAAGATGGATACTTTCTGCAGAGCAAATGAGAGCATGCACGTTATACTTGATCGTGAGCTAATAACCTCATCACGAACGCCTGGTCTGAAGCCAGCAAATGTGGTCAGTTGGTGGCTGGCCAACTATTCCCTTGCCCTTTTCTCTTGAGTTCTTTCCTGATGAAGAGTGAGTGCTTTTTGTTAGCTAAGCTTTGCGGTGCTGATCGTAATTGAATTACTGTCGAGTGGTAACTTTCTGCTTGGTCACGGTAGGTGTCATGTGGCTCGTACCTGCTGCCAGGCTCCCAACTAATCTAGTCTGACAGATATGGAGCAGCCCTTTTCACCCTGTTTCTCTCTCATTTTTCTCTTTGTTGTTGTTATTTTGCTGCTGCACTTTGGTGCCCAGTTATGAGAACAACCTTTCACCTTTTCCTCTGACTCCCCGTAGCAATGAAAGAGAACTTTTCTCCTCTTTGTCCCCAGACCAAAGCTTAGTGATCAAGGGAACCAGGTTGACAATTTCACCGGGGCCTCGCTCAGGGAGAGTTGTAAGAGCTATTCCTCTGCAGAACAAAATGTGACACTCGTTTTTGGCAGCATGTCTACAAATAGCTGCGGCCCTTTGGGGCCAGAGGTGCCATTCGTGCTCTCATAAAGTGACCCTAATGAGCAGAAATAGAGAGAAGCATATGTGCCCCGACCTGAAACTGCAGTTCATTTATTAACTTCATTGGCGTGCGTGCGTTGCTGCTAATAATGAGCCGGAGGCCATGTGGAAAAAAAAAAAAAAAAAGCGTAGCTATGCCGCTTGAAATCTGTAGAACATTAATAGCTGTCCATAATTTCTTACAAGCTTACAATTACAATGGAGTTTTTAAGTGCAATCGTTCATTTTTATGTTGAGTCAGCAATTATTGCTCATGAGAACTGCCTCAGGTGTTGTTCTAGGTGAGAGGTCATTGTGTATGATGCAAAATTTAATAGAAAAATGCCCGACTCCCGCTGGTTGGGAAAGTTCACAGTGGAGCCTGCAGGTCTATACGCTTTTGAGGAACCATAGGCTCAGACATCTCAATGTCTTTCTGGATTGTATCAAACTTTACAGAGAAAAAATACAAGTTTGATATCTAGACATGAAAATTGTAAAGCTGAAATGAGCAGAGCTTCACTGCTCCTCCTCATTATGCGATGGCAGTAAATTGCAAGTGCTGTATTCTGTTACTGGTGCCTGTTTGCTCGTGCACAAACAGAATTAATGGGTTCGTTTCCAGCTCTGCAGCTTTGCAGCTGTGCAGCTGTCATCATAATTGAAAATGTAATGATGGTAAAGTTTATGTAATGTCCAGGTTTCAAAGCAAGTAATTAATATTACAACCCAGCTGTTTCAAAAACATGACGGGTCATTTCCGAAACCTTCCTGCCAAATTTAGTCCTTTATTACTAGCATGTTTATTATGTTGTGTGAAGCTTTTCTTGCTGTATTTTACAAGTTTTAACCTCTGCTAATCATTTTTAATCTTTATTTTTATTTGTTCAGATTCTTTTAGAGGGCTTTTTGCCAAAGCCTGGAGCGGATTTCTCCTCTACAAGCTCCTCTAACCCTGACAAAACATTTATATTTGTCAATAACCGTCCGGTTCACCACAAAGATATAATGAAGGTAGACTCATTCTGGATAAATATATAGATATACGTTTTATATAATATGTAATCTTTGTATCTAATTCTATTCTTAATTTCTTGTTTGCATGCAAACTTTCTCCCGGTTGGTTTGTGTGATTGATCGTCAGTTGTTGCGTCAACACTACATCGCTCAGTATCCGGACAACTCAGCCCGAAACCGTTATCCCACTCTCATGCTTAAAGTTACCGTTTCTCCCTCCTCTGTTGACGTCAATCTCACACCGGACAAGACCCAGGTTCTTCTTCATGAGAAGGTAACTATTAAAGTTTGATTACAGTAATTTGAATTTGAAATTTGGTAAATTAATCCAACTGTGAGGACCAACACCCTGGGAAATTGAATTCTACAATCTGTGATCTGTCTGAAATGTAGGAGGCTGTGCTGACCGCAGTGGAGGCATGTTTGGTTTCTCTCTATGGCTTCCGGCAGAGTGGTGACCCCCCAGCTGAGAAGCAGCTCAGCCATCAGACATCTCCTTCAGCATCAAGTCCTTTACAGACTGATGAACCGAACAATGAACAAAGTGTAGAGAAGGATGACAGTATCACCAGCCACAATGTTAACCTCCCCAAAGATGCACCTAAACAAGATGAAACAGCAGTAAGTTGTGTTTCAGTGGACCGCCAGACTTCACACAACAGCTCCTCATCCTCTGTATCAGAGGACTGGATTGTCAACCAGATCTCAGCTGGGATTGAACCTAGCTTTTCTCTCCATGATGGTCAGAGCTGCGCTCAGACTGCAGAAACAGAAACAGAATCAGAAAAGTCTCCTGTGAGAATAGAAAACAGTGCTGCGTCAGGTGCAGACTCAAGCAGAGACCACATATCAGCTGAGGACTGGAGCCGAGGGACGGTTTTCAAAGACCCGGCATCAGGAGAACCTCTGCAGCCCGTCACAATCCTTCAACCTTCGAGGAACAATCATCCAGACTCAGGTGAGACCAAGAGTCAGAGCAGCCCGAACAATAAGATCAACGCTGTGACTCAGAAGCGAGTTGCTCTGACGGCCTACGACATGATCAACAACCGCGCCGTGAGGGTACCGTTGTCTCCCGCCGCCCTCTTCGAGAAGGAGGCCAGAGCAGAGGTCCTGAGGGAGCAGCCCAGAGCCAGCCTGCAGGATATCAACATCGCCGTTCACGAGAGGTGGAAAAATCTGAGGGAGGAAGACCGTAAGAAGTGAGTTTCCAGACCTTCACCTTTCCAAGCAGTTGTTTCCATTTCTTGTTATTTGCAGGGCAGCGAGTGGGGGAAAGTCTGACCTGTCATTCGCATGTAAAAAAGCCTAGTCTGGAAATTTTGTTGATATGAGCTGTGTTTCTAATTTCCAGTCAACCGTATCTTATAGGGACTTGGGTTGATGACTTTTCCCGCAGTACGACAGATATCGCTGATGGTAAAATGTCCTCCATTTCCAAAGTATGCCATCTGTCCAGAGAATTCACAAGTCTCACTTATGGGGCAGATTTTATTGAACATTTAATTAATAAACCCTTTGAGACTTCCTTTACTTTGTCAAACCTGCTCATAGAGTATTCATAGTAACATTATCAGGGCTTTTATGTTTGCACTTTTGGTCACTTTGAGTCAAACCATCCCACATGAGCAGCTTTTCATTTCTAAATTTAAGCTGGCACGTTTTTGGAAAAGAGCTAAAAGACGAAATTTAAGAGAAACCAACAAATATGAACTTCATTTACAGTCTGTGGTATAATTAAAAATCCTTACATTAATTTAATATCTAAATGTTCTGTTTCCAGGTTTACAGTCTCCTTGTTTCTTTTTAAGTCTCAGCTGAACACTTACTTCACAAGTGACATGAGGAATGACACATAGTTGGCTAGTCAAGAACAGATTTGGCACAGAACAGATGGAGGTAATGAGAGTTTGTGTTTGACCTCTGCTCCCCAGAGTCAAAGGATTTACATTAATGAAGGTGAGACAGGGATGGAGATATTTTAAGAGCCAGCAGAAATCAAAAACGGGCTGATCAGATAAATGTGCATTTATGGTAGAAGTGTATTTCAATCTGCAGGCTCGAGATGAGTGTTTGCTTCTGACTCAAGTCTGAGATCTAAGTATAAAACCCATTTACATAATAGAAAGCACAGCAATTCTCAGGCCATGGGCAGCTCTTCTTCAATCAGTTTCACTGCACCAAAATCAATAATGAAATAGGAACAGAGTTAATTTTTCTGCCCCTAAAAACAGTGCAGATGCACACGGACATATCACTGCTCAGCTTGTAGCATCATGGAACAACAGCATCAAACTGCACTTCAACCCAATTATCTCAAATTACCGTGTAACAATTTAAAGTAATTGCAAAGTTGGAAAATGTGTATCAGCAGAACCTGGGGCCTTGTGTAAGGTATGGACGAGTGTATGGAAAAAGACATCTGTTGAGACTCCTGCCTTGCCATACTGCTGTCTCAAACTTGAAATAAGATGTGAGGAGGACTTTGCTTCTTTCAACGCGACTGTTAAGTGGCACACCACTTCTAGGAACTGCACTTACAGAAGTTCACGAAGCTGGTTATTTAAATAATGGGGTGCTGACGTGTGTATGCTTAACATATGAAGATCTCTGGAAACATGAGTTGGCAAATAACTGTTTGCTGAGGAAAGCATCTTATATTTATATATTACTCAGTATCTAAATTCTTATTTTGGAACACACTGTCGACAACAACAGATGGCAGCTCAACAGATCTGCTTCACAGAAGAAATACAACTTAATTTAATAACAGGTTAATGTTGTTTTAACAGCATTTAAATAGATAACTTGAGCCTGAAGCAACTCCTAAATGTATTATGACATATATTCATTTAAATTTTGTATTTTCTGTATAAAACCTGGACATAAAAAGAATTACTCAAGAGATTTTGCATGACAAACATAAAACTGAAGGACTAAGGAGTTAAAAGAAGAAGAACAGTCAAAATCAAAGGAGATAAGCTAAGATATCCTGAGCTCTCAGAGCCAAATCCAACATAAACCTCATAACATCGTAGTTATTTTGTCACAAACTCCCTCCAGAGTCACAACATATAACTGTTTTCACATATTGATTAGTTTCCTTATGACAAGTTATTTAATCATAACATGCCAGGATGGCAAAGAGGGTCGTCACTGCTGTTAAAACCTGAAAAGACTTGTTTGAACCCTGCAGGTATGAGGAGAAGTCAAAAAAGCACTTGGAACAGCACGACCAGAAGATGAAGTCGACCTCTGCTGAAGGCCCCAGAGAGGCGAGCATGAGCATCCAACGAGGCGACGCACAGGGCCAGAAACGCAAGGCCCCGCCGTCCAACCAGAAGCTCCTGGACGAGCTCTTCTCTGCACAGCCCCAGAAGAAGAATAGGAGCCCTGCACCCAAGCCCTCGCTGCCCCTCCCCTGCAGCGTGCCTTCCCTACGGCTCCAGCTTCAGCGCCTTTCATCCCAGAGCAGCGCAGTGCCACAGGGCCTCCGTCTTGTAAACCGGCTGGCCTCTCAGAACGCCTGGGTCATTTTATGTGGTCAGAGGCTCATGTTGTTAAACCCATTTCGAGTGGAGGAAGCCTTGCTGTTTAAGAGACTTCTAGAGAATAATATACTTCCAGCAGTGAGTCTGCAGAACCCTATACAGTTAACAGATGGGTAATGTATCACTCACTTCTCACCAGAAACAATGACAGTTATTTTTCTTATGGAAACTCAACCACATGTTTCAGACTATTGTTAAGACAAATACCAAACTCCGGTTTCTATCGAGGAAAATGTCTGAAAATAAGCGGCTTTTTGTTCAGCATCTCCTCGTCTCTCTTCTCTAGGAATCTAGGGGGAGCTGCATACACTGAGACTTTGTGCCGCATGGAGAAACAAAGCCTAGAGCTTAATGGAAGGGTCTTCTTCTCTGATCCAAGGCTTGTGGCCAACGGGTTTAAAATCCATCTCACTCCAGGTAATTATAAATAAAACTCTGGGCCAAAGTGTCGTCAGTTGGCAGTTTAATATTGCATATTGAACTTTCATTTGCCAGTGATTCTGCATCTCTTTCTGAACCATTGAGTGTGAAAAGATGGACGACCTGACAGCTCCTCAAAGGGAAGCCAAGACGTTTCTATCGCCCCCTTGTGGCCAGCTGCAGTTTAGGTCACTAAATCCTGTCAGCTCCATGTTAGCAGATGGGACATCGATTAGATAAATGATACTTTTGATAGTCAAAGTAAAGTAAATCAAGTTTTTTGATCCTACGAAACGAGTGTGACGTAATGATTAACAGCTAACCCCAACAGCATCGCACAACAGAGAAGTCGACAATCAATCAGAAAACAAGCCCTTCTTATTTCATGAGTCACGCTGTTTAAAGGTCTCACGGATTGTCAAGCACAACCATTAAAGTCATAGTTCACCAGTCACTTAGAAATGTCAAACGTCCTGTTCCGAGTAACTGGATTACAGGCAATTATTTCTGACGGAGTTTCGTCGTATTAAATTAGTTTTGGATAAGACAAAATATTCCTATTCCTCTAAGCAAAATTGTTATTATAAAATAATTAATGATGAAATAGAGAAGTTATAAATCATAAGAGTACGAATGTTTTATTGTAATTAAAACCTTTTTCTTTTAAAATGGATCACGACTTAAATAAACTGTAACGCAACCGAATCACCACAGCACCTTTATTTGAACACCTATAAGGACCAAACTTTTGTGACAAGTTGTTTAAATAAAGCTCATATTTCACCAAATATCACACTTATATAAGAATCTTGTGACTTTAAACCACTAATTATTATAGAAGAGCTAGTAAATCCAGGATATACTTAAAAACTTTGTTAAGTTGAGATTTTTTTATACTTTTAAAGCACTTATTGTGATTTAAATATTCACATCTAGTATAGTGAAGGATTGTTCTGAAAATTACAGCATCTAACAGTGTAGTTTCATCATGTTTATACTTAAATAAATGCAATTTAAAATCAAGAGTAACACAAATTATAGACGTAAATATACAACAGAATAACTCCCGATGATCAGCCCGTCTTTGCCAGCTTCTTCATCATCATTGTGACATTATTTCTGTGTTTGCTCGCTCGAGGTATACAGTGTCCTGTGAACGTTGGTTGTTTTTGTTGCTGGTTCACCTCAGTTGACATTGGCTCCCTGCCCGACAGAGTGGTCTCACAGTAGGTTTGTACCCCAGTGTGCAGGTGATGAGAATGGTTGCCCTTTAAGAAATTCAAGGAATTTTCATTTGGCACTGCCAGCCTCGGTGGGTGTGCATGGGACCGAGGGTAGCGGCGTATATGTGATGGCTTTACGGCACAATCTCTGCTGAATATCTTCTACTTTTGTCAGGACGGGTTAAAATGTGAAATTTGGCTTGTTTTCTTTTGTTAAGTGCAGATGCTGTTATTTTAACTATTAAAGAAAACAGCGTGAATCAGGACTGAGTCCAGCATGCTGTTATTACAATAAGGAGTTTAGTTACTGTCAGTTGTTGCTCTCTTCATAAATTTCTGTGCAGCAAATGTACCGGACTGTTCATTCTTGCACAGGCAACACAAGCAGCACAGAGATATGTAAGAAATTTTATAACTGCTTCTACTTCTCCAGGTTTCTTTTCCTTTTTTTGCATTTTGCATTTTGCATCCAAGTCGTGTATCAGAAATATAAATTGTGCATGATTTGCAGTATTTCCTCATGAAAATGAGAAGCCATCATTCTTCCACCCTACAAGACAACTTCCTTCCAGTCTGCTGGGGCTTCTATTAGTCATTTAACACTCCATTTGGCCCTTCGCTTGTTTGACTTGGTCATGAGTCCGGCTGTAAACCACAATATTTATTTATTATTCTTTCCTGGAGATAGTAGTAGCGTCTGGAGTATATTAATCCTTGTTTTCTGCTTGTCTTGGCCAGGCCTCACGTCAGCAGAGAGACATCTGGAAGTGACAGCAATGGCAGACTGCGTGCCTTTCCTCGGTGTGGAGGACCTCAGGGAAATCCTGACTGCAGTTTTTCACAGGAAGGCCAAGACTGTGCAAGAGTGCCGGCCACTTCAAGTCACAAACTACCTACAAGTAAAGGATGCTAGGAGTTGAGATTGAATGGCATTAAGGTAGATTTTATGCATCTGTTTGGTAAACTAAGAGTTTAAATTGCGTTTTTTCTTCCCTCACAGGGTGAAGCTGTTCGACTTGCTCGTCAGTTGCCTACAAATTTATCCAGAGGAGACGTTGAGGATATTCTGCTCAGGATGAAACAGCAGCTCAGTGAGAACGACTGGAGCTGCATCCACGGACGGCCTTTTCTCCAACACTTATCTGACATCCCTTCCACAGACCGGGAGGCTGAAGCTCTGCTCAGGTCTTTGGTGCAATAAGACGATGATACCTCAATGAAAAATCACAGCAGCTGTGTTTCTGTAAAGCAGCTCATTATTCTTAATGTGAAGTTACCTGATTTATTTCCTTTCTGCTCCAATGACGTTCAATTTAGTCACAAAAAAAACATGAAAATAAATGTATTTTTTCCACATTTTTGCATTTTGTGTTTAAATGTGACATTTTTTTCTAACTTAAATAGTTAATATCTTATAAATATGCAAAGTATTTCAGGAACATACACAGTGGAAGAATCCCCCAAATACATTAAATGAGGAACTACAGTCAAGTGCATCTTTGAGACACTTCCTCTTTACTTATCTGCTCCACTTCATCTCAGAGGTGAATATTGTACTTTTATCTACACTGCATTTGTATGACAGCTTTAGTTACTTTTTACATTTTTAAATATCTTTCCTTTTGCTTAAGACGACGTATCTCCAGATGCAGTGATTTGGAGTGTTTGCAAGTATTTCTTTATGGGCTGATATAACTCTCCTTCTTCTTTTCCTCCTCCGTCAGCGAGATAAATGATGTAAAAATCCTCTTGGATCAGATTTAAAATGCTTTGTAACAAAGCTGAAAACGTCTGTTTTTGAGGTTAAGAAAAGTTGACTTATTAGAAATGTGTGGATCTTAAAATACAGCCAAGATCCAAACTTGATGATCTCAAAGAACAAAATTAACCAACAACATAACTCAATAAATTAGCCAAAATTTAAACATCATCAGCAGCAAAATGCAACACATTAATGCAGCAGTGATATTAAAGGTCCACTGTGGAGGATTTAGTGACATCTAGTGGTGAAGTTGCAGATTACACTATAAAACTGAATGTCCTGCTTTGAGCCAGTGTTTTGTTTGTCCTTTCTGGGCTTCTGTAGAGACATGACTTTGCAATATGTGGACTCAGTGGAAAAAGAAATGCTCCCTCTGTAGGTGGAAAGATGTAACTGTAAGATAATGAAAACATGATTCTTACTTTAAGGTGATAATACTAATGAAAACATGCTCCTAAATATTATATTTCTGCCAAATTCTACAAACAGATCCCTTTAAATCCGACAGAGTGGATCTTTAATCTATAAACCATAAATACAAACTACCATTAAAACTAACAGGGGCCATTTTACTGCACAATGAACACTTTTATATACTATATATAATACTTTTACCAAAATTAAGTTTAAAATGTAGGACTTTTGAGTATTATCAGAGTGTTTTAGCAGTGCATTATTTGTACACTTTATTATAAGTCACCAGGAATGGCTGGTTCAACCAAAGTAACGACACATTTTCCTGATTAAAATTACATTTGCATGTAAATTTACAGAGTAAAACTTTGTCCGTCTTGTTCAGGACGACAGTGACACCGGTGGAGTTCGTATTGCTCTTTGCAACAGCTTTGCTTTAAATTTAATGCTTTGGTTTCATAAACTGATTTTTGACATAGTTTGCATTTTCTTGGACCTGGATCGGCAGTCTTTGACCTGCAGAGTGACATCTGACTCCCCGCCTTGATTTGTGTCCAAAAGCCAGAGTATCTTACTACCCGTAAGCCTCATTGTGGCACCATTGGAATGGGTATTGCTCCAAGCCAGAGATGTACACTGTGCCAGCTACTACCCATAATTCTTTTCCCCCAATTAGTGCCAGCTGCTCAGCCTTTAGTATTGACAGATAGTTGTATATTATCCCTGGCTGCATTAAATGCTTTAGAGATTTGCACTGTAATTTCAACCACAAAGTTTAACAAATCCTTGACACTGCGCTAACTTGTAGTGGTGCCACTTCCTAAAGACATTATTACGCCATCACTGCGGTTGTTCAGAGTCGCTTGTGGTTTCCTGAAAGGAAACAAACTAGATTAGATTTTGCTCTATGAGTAAAAAAAAAGAGGGGGATTATCAGGAGTTTAAGCCTAAAATTATATGATTTGTTTAATTACTTATATAATTTCTTGATCATTTCTATAAACCTGATGTGACATTAAAGCTGTGGCGCCTCAATAAGAGATTTAAATGGAGAAAATTAATTTTTATCATTACAAAAAAAACTGACTTTATATTTTTTTACCACACTGGGATAGGAATACTTATAGCCACACGAGGTTTTCACTCGTCACCTTTTCATATGGATATTGAATCCCACCGCAGGGAAAAGTGCAATCTGATCGTTCATCTTATGATAATATTATAGTTAGGACTGTGAAAGGTCAAACCACAGCACATGTCTTGTTTTACACGGCCTCTGCTGAGAGGACGCACAGATGGCTTCAGCATTGCTGCAGGGCCAACACTCTGCAAAGTGCCTCTGGGACGGGGAGAAATGCCAGTGAGGACTCCTGTCCCTCCTTTCACCCTTCTCCCCTCAGCTTTCTGCCCCTCAGCTCCTGCATGGACTCCCGTTTGAGAGACTTCTCACTGCCGGATACGTGCTCCTCACTTGTTTGTGTCCAGAAATGTGTGCGGCAGCAGAATCTACTCTGTACGTGCTGCCTTCGGCACCCAGGAGGCATATCAGAGTAATTGGGGAGGATTAACTGATGATCATCTTTTGACCATGTGACCACACTGTTTAAAAGGTCAGCAACGGTTCACTTTGCCAGCTGTATCTTAATAAACCACCTGTTTCGCTCCTTTTTTAAATATTTCCTGCAACCACGTTGAGCTATTTGCTATCAATTGACCCACAGCGAAGAATGGAAAGAAGAAACCGTACTGGAAATGATGCAAAATGTTAAACATTCAAACCTCGATACCAGAATACTCATTTCACATAGAGCGTCATCTAGATAGTTATCTGTTCTCATATTACTGCCCTAATGTGCAGAGCTACTGCTTCTCAGGTTGTATTAAGCAGCCAGAGCAACTGTACACCACTCTAATGACCCAGAAGTAAAAGTGCTCTTTAACACAGTCATCAAATCCAAAATAAAATGACATGAACTATATTTAACCCCTTTCCCGCTCTAATTTTGGAACTGTTTTGAGAAATAGTCACGAGTGATCGGAGTATGTTGCTCAGTGCAAAGTACAAGTCACTTATTCTGTCTAGAAATTTACAAAAAAAAAAAGAAATGCATCAGTTAAAAAAAAAATATTATTATTTTAAAGCATAACACTTGCAAGTCGTGGTTCAAAATGACTTATGATAAATAAGCATTTATTATTTCCTAACTTTTTCTCCATGAAGAGACAAAAATTCTGCTGCAGCTGAAGCGATTTCAACATGCTGAATAGTATCACTGCTAAGTACTTATGAAAAACAAATTATTTTCTTTTTTCTGACACTTTATTCTTCATGCCTGAACCCTGTTATTATTTTTTTTCCAAGTGAAGCTCCAAACTTTTGCCCTCAGATGTGGTCGGACAACATCTGTGTGGGTGCAAACAACTGGGTGTTAACATCATTAAGCAGATGCAGAGCCAATTTATTTGAAGTTGTATAACTTTAGGCGAATATAAATGGCTGTAATATAGATTTAAAAAATATATTAAGTCCACATTTCACCTCTTCATCTGTTTTGGTTAATAACTTCGTACGCTGTTATGTGCAAACGCCAGAAACACCAGATGGTTCGATGGACAGTGAGGAGGAAAGTCGGTGACCTAGCCGACCACTTCGGTGTTCACTACTGTTCGATTCTTCATTTTCACGGTCAGTGATGGTTGTTAACGTATAAAAACAACTCCCATGATTCTTTGCTACTTCATGATGCCATCAAACTCCATCTTTTGCTAAGTTTTATGTTCAATGGAGATATCTCTTGCAGCAAAACTTATCCTGTGTTTTATCCTGTGTTCACTACTGTTTGTCTCGCTCACTTATGATGGAGCTCAACTCTTCATTTTCATGGTCAGTGATGGTTGTTAACTAATAAAAACAACTCCCATGATTCTTTGCTACTTCATGACACCATCAACCATCAAACTCCAACTTTTGCAAAGTTTTATTTTCAATTTAGAGATCATACTTATCCTGTGTTTTAAAGTGAGATATGCAAAGAAAAGAGAGAATCTATAACAAAAACAGGATCAAACAATTCTGTATGTTTGACACTTTTTACACAGACTGATTTTAAGGGGAATTATAGAAATGATTGAAAACTTGAATCAAAATATTTGCATGTGTTTATAATCAAAGATAACATGTGTTAATCAGTGGTGGTTCATTTTAATGTCTTACTCTCATATAGTGGATTTATTGGGGCATTTTGATCCAAAAATAACAACATCAGTGAACATTTTAATCAGCCTACCAACAAAAATGAGCAAAAATCAACTAAAAAGCTGCACAGACGAGTGATCCTCATGTATTAAACGTCAATATTTGAATTATTGTTCACATGAGGAAACGCTGACTGACGGAGCTTCAAAATAAGTCGTTTCTCTCTGCGATAAAACCTCCACTAAAGAATCTGTGAATCAGAAGCAAACAAATCTGTCACCAAACCCCAGCGCTCACCATCAACACCAAACCTCACAGAAGGAACCAATCAGGCGTCTCGAGGCCGTTAACCATGCCAGGGTCCATATGGGACCAACTATAAAAATCTTTGCTGCATCTTTAGTTTTTCAGCTGGTAATTGGTGGTGGTGCCTCGCTGTGACTGCGCACTTTTCTGCCAACCACAGAAGAGCCACTTAGTTCTTTTTATGGGGCTTCAGGCACACACTAACCTGATGGGTGTTAAAAAGCCACAGCTTCTCAACTGCTGGAGAATTTACAGCCACACTACATTCAATTTCATGGGTCAAGGGCATCCACAACGGGGCCATCAAGTCTACTCTTTTTAATTTTTTATCACTTGTCAACAATTCCCGCAGCAAGTTTGGAAGATATATTCCAAGACGTGCAACACGGAGGGATGTATTTTTTGGGTAATCAAAGAAAAGAGAGGCTTTGTATTAGCAAGAAACAAAGGAAATTCATTTAAAGCTTCTGTGAAATTTACTGGGCAAAAAGCTGCAGATGCCCAATTCATGCAAAATCTGCTTTCAAGGAATATCTGCGTCAGCTGCGAGCCTGTCGCTCATGTGATGTTTTCAGGCTTCCAGAAAACCAAATATTGTTGTAAACACTGTCAATTTTTCAAATAAATACGCCATAAAACATACTCAAACATTTTTCAAAAAGTTTTAAAAGTTTCCTTCCATAACAATAAATTTTAAACCTGTTCTCTCCTGGATTCAGCCTCCGAGGCCGAACTCTGGAAAGTCCTGCTTGCAGCATGAATGTCACTCAACTGAGCGTCGTGTAAAATTAATTATGCACAGTAATCCGTAAAAATGTACCATAAATGTTATTTCTGAGATGTCAGAATCTATCCAGGGCTCTTGACACATACCTGATACTACTCTACATCCGTCTGTGTTAAGAGCATAGGCATATCATCAGGAGACAGGAGGTTTCCATAATCTGCCCTCCCTTCGTCTCCTTAGAGGAACATCTATTCTTCATCACTGTCAACCCTCCCTCCCCAGAGAGACAATGCTTCGAGCCTTGGACCTTGGATGGCTTAGGGCCACATTTTTTGCTCGTCACCTAACCCCTCCTCGCAAACAAACACCGCCGCTGAGGAGTTTTGTAAACATATCTGGAGTTAACACACTATCTGTCCTGCCTCTAAACTTCCAGTAGCTTACAAAGCCATTAATCATAGAAAGCTTCCCAGAGGTGACTGTCAGTTTTGGGGTAGGAATAGTGATTCCTCATCCCTAAGTGAAAAAGCAAGCAGAGCGCAGACGGAAAGGATAAATCACTCCAGAAGTGAAGACAAGTAGCATTCAGCAGCTGGCCATCTGGCCCTTATCGTGTCCCAGACTGGCTGATTTTATTACTTTTCATTGCTTTCCGTAGACCCAAGAGAGACTTTCACAAACAACCTGTCAGCCTGGCCCGAGGTGATCATCCTCTGCTGGTTACAATAGGAATCTTGAACATCGTGCCCTCATGAGGTAATTGGCATCCTGAAGGCTCGATGTTTAACCGGAGCAGTCGGATGGACGTGAACTTGAACATCAGAGACCAAATATGAGCTAAATTGCTATTTTTTCTCTCTAAATTGTCACATATTTACTCAAAAAACTCAATGAATCCACCATAAATCTGATTATTAATGATTATTTTTTTGTTAAACTTGAGTTCTGATCTCTGCACAGTAAATATTGAAATGAAAATACACAAAATATTATAAAATGCAACTTATTATCCTCCAAACTAAAGGCTACATTCAGTATGTCACTGACCAGCACAACACGAATCAGTGTGAAGGTGCTTAAATTGTTACTTAAAGACTAAAATCAGGACAAAAACAATATTTAAATTGATTTACAGTTAAGTTCCTGATGTTATTTTCAAACGGTCGTCATTATTTATCATTTAAAGGACATCTGACATCGTAGAGTTTAATTCATAACTGGATTTTATTTAGTTTTATTTGCACTTTTACACCAACAAACTAATTGAGTTTGACATCTTGTTTATGGGAAAGTTTTTTATTTTTCTTCATCAATGAGTGAACAAACTTTAGTAGCAGCTGCATTTTCCTGACGGTTGAAGAAATATGGAGATTTAAGAGCTTTTATTTCATAAAACAACAACATTTCCACCATTTTCTGGCCTTTTTTGTAGCTATTTTTCATGACTACATATTCTTAATCCTGCCTATAAAAACCTTTTTAAAATAAAATAATAAAAATACTGGATACATCAATCAATCAGACCAATTTTAAATCACTGAACTAATCAAAGAGGCTGTGATTCAGAACTATGTAGAACTGTTTAGAGTAGAATTCATCTTTTATTTGAACATCAGTGGATCATAAAGTTTGAAGTCTCTGATCTGATGGATGTTCACACAGCAGCTGGAAACAGGTGGCAGTTTTCTCGTCTCTTTAAACCTGTTTTGGGTTGAAATTAAAGACTTTCAGTTCAACATTTCTGCTTAATTTAGTTTAATTCTGTGATATCATCGACCTTTCGGACGCCTTCGCCTCAGTCTCGATCTGTTATTACTCTTGAACCGTGTTGTTGTCGAGGAAGACCTTTGCCACAGAGCGATCTGTCAGCAGAAACACTTCTCCAGATGTTATGGTTCGCACATCTGTTGAGGGGTCCAGGTGTTTTTTGGATGCACGTGGCAAACCTCTTCTCTCATTCCCTCCACCCGTCATCCGTAACTCCGCACCACGTCCAGGTAACAGTCCACTGTAATGGATTACTTACATCACATTAGACTCAACAGCTCAGTTCATAACTCCTGTTACAACCACTTCATCATCCTGATCTTTAGGTTTTCGCTCCTCTTCACACAACCGAGACAAGTTTCCTGATCTGGAACTTGTTCTTTCACACTGTTTGAGTTTAAGCTCAACTTGTCTCCATCCAACACGTCCAACATTCCCGGTGAAGACTCCAGAGGTGAAAGCTCCGTTGGACAGCTGCTATCATTCATCTGTCAACCTGTGCACGATGTCCTTTCCTATAACCTATTAGAGTTTCCTTAAATCAACATGGATCCTGCGTCTCTTGCTTAACTTGATTGGTCCACCACTGTTGTCTGGACTGAATTGGACCTTATGGATGCTCTGAAATTTTCTACAGACGTTCCTGAACCCCAGAGGATGAATATTGGTGCCTTTGAGGACCCCTTGACTGAGACTCTGACATTGACAGTTTTGGGTTAAATGTCTGGTTAATTATTAAATCACCTGCCATGGATTTTGGTGCTGATATTCATGTTTCTCGTCCATAAATCCTGATGACTTTCGTGATCCACTGAATGCTTTCAAGTCTTTTCCAAAGCAAAATGTATAAATAAAGACCTGAGATGTTAACTATTAGTTGACTAGTTAATTAAATGTTGAGTTGAGACTCTGTTGTTAAAATTGGATTTTTTATTGTATTAGAGACTTGACTTTTGACCTCAGTGCAAAGACTTGAACTCATGCGACTTGCAAAACAATCGCTTGGTTCTGCATCTGGTGTTCAGCCCAAATTATCATTGTTAGCAAGCTCACATGCTGTAATAAGATGATGACATATTTTAAGCTAAACATTAGCCTCCTATAGCATCGTCACTGTGTGCATGTTAGCATAATTACTTTAGCATTAAGCTCAAAGCCTCACAGAGCTGCTCGTGTGGCTCAAAGTTAATCCAAAACCAAGGAACATTTTCTGTTTCATAAAATCTTTTATTGTTTTTAAGAGATAATAAATCCCAGTGAAGTATTTCGACAGTAAAGTTTGTCCATTTTACTTTCTCTGACTAGAAAATATTCATTTATATGCTTTGAGCACCGAAAACCTAAAATTATGCAAAAATGTGATAAAAATTTTGCAGGCAGACACTAAGAATAAGTGGGAAAATGTATTTTTTTTGTGATTTGGATAAAACAACCTCGTGTTAAAGTGATCTAGAAACTGTGATGTCACTCTTTGGTATCTAATAATCACAATCTGTTTTCATAGAATCACATTAAGGAGCTACGTCACCGACCAATTAACAACAATTTATCAATGAAGACTTGAAGATGAATATTCATTCAGATTTTTATTAACTTTACACAACAGGAATCCTGTCCAGAAACGGGGTCTCCAGCTGCCTTGGACTACTCCTTCACCCCTTAACATCCTTTTCCCCGTTCTCTCACTCTCACTTCCTCACCTGTCAGAGGTGGAATGTCGCTGGCAGATTCAGTCCTCCAGAGTCGAAACTCTTGACAGATGTAGTGACGCTCAGTCAAAACGTTTCCCAGCTCCTGTTCGCAAAGTAGCCTGAAACAAGCAGACGGCAGCAGCAGCAGTGGCGATCACTGCTGGACAGAAGTGAATGAAATGATGCACCTGGGCCTGATAAACCCCACAGATTCAGAACAGCTCATATCACTACAGGCCGTTTACAGCTGCTCCTCCAGCTGAACAATGCTAGCAGGTCCATGCACTGTCATGTTGAGAAGAAGCAGAAAAAGCCTAAAAACCTGCACTGGTGATTTATATCCATACTTACCCAACATTTAAAATGTAAAGCCATAAAATTGTGTAAAAATGGAAAGTTCAGTGCTCAAAAAGCTGTGAAAACAAGCCTGACGTTTATACATCGAACCTGGGAGCAATGATTTTTTTCATACTCTTCAATTGCTTATTTTTAAGACATGCGTCATGAGTAATAATGTGAGAGTAAACGGCTGGAAACTGTTGGAGAGTATTAGACTCATAAAAAGTTCATGCCCATGTCAAACTGCAGATGGAAACAGCACACTTGTAGGAACACGTATGAGGGATGGAGATTATGGATTATAAATTGATCCTGTGCTTTTAAAAAATGTGCAACATGTTGAATTTGGTGCCTGATCTTCACTTTTTTCTGAGGAGGGTTGTCTTGTTTTGCAAAGACACCAGCAAACAAACCGAGAGGAGAGAGAAGAGGCAGAGTCTGAAAACCTTCCTCTGGGAAAAAGAGGTTCTGTGGATCCACTCTACCTGGACTCTGCTCTCTGCTGTGGCCGATCAGCATGGCACATTTCCAGCTCGCAGCAGGAAAGGAAGTGGCTCTCGGGGGGCAGTGCTCAATTCGCCCTCTACTGGGCGGAAGTCAAGCCTCAATGAGGCCGTCAGTCGAATGGGTCATGCTGTCAGGGCGCACCGGAGTTCACATCCTCTCATTAGACTGCAACACTTTCAACATCCCTTCACTGCAAAAAAAAAAAAAAAGGGGGGGAAAAGAAAAAGCAAAGTCAGGGAAGCTGGGGCCGATCTGCAATCGTGATAAAACTGGCTTATGGTGATGTGTGTGTGTGTGTGTGTGTGTGTGTGTGTGTGTGTGTGTGTGTGTGTGTGTGTGTGTGTGTGTGTGTGTG
>JAQMCX010000011.1:21273760-21294743 GCA_029814765.1 Acanthurus leucopareius | reverse complement strand
TGTGTGTGTGTGTGTGTGTGTGTGTGTGTGTGTGTGTGTGTGTGTGTGTGTGTGTGTGTGTGTGTGTGTGTGTTGTTATGACATATCTCCCCACACGCTGATGCACACACTCACACGTCGCCTGTGTGACTTATCAGTTTACATCATGTGTCGAAGATAAAGATTCTCAGCTGCTGGAGTTTGAAATGGGGCTGCGATGTTCAGGTTCAGGCTGTTTGACGTTGCGTTCGAGGACTCGAAACGTCAACGTGTGGATGTGATGTTTGAGTCTGCAGCATCAGACTCAAGTTTCTCTGCAGCCTCTCAACAAACAAAAGCTTGTGCAACTTTTATATTTGAATAAACTGCAATAAGACTTTGTTTTATGGTTGCAGTTGCATCTTTGAAATGTGTTGATTCAATATTAAGTGATTTACAATTAAATTGAAAGAGCATGATGCATTCTTCACTTATTCTAGGCGTTAAGATGAGTCTGAAATGCAACTAAATATACCTAAAACATAGCCTTTAAGCTAAAATATGTAGAAAATGAGCCGACTGAGCAGCATAAACTGCCTGAATGTAACACAGAAAACAACTATTAAAAGACACAAAACTCAACAAACAAGCTAGAAACTTTATTTGTTAAAACAAGTATATAGAGTTGCTGTATTACATCTTTTCTCTTGCTAGATTGTGGTTTTTTATACATTTACCAACAGTGGTTTAGAAAGGCAACTCCTAATGGAAACAATGGCATATGTATACAATACAAATTAGCAAACATATCAAAATCAGTTTTTACAACTTTTGTAGCAACCAATTCTTTCTATTGGTGTGCCATAGTGCAAACTGTGTTGTTTGTAAGACAGAGTTTAAGCATGATCTCAACATTCACACATCTCGACAATCCGTTTCCTCTGTCTTAAACACATTTTTTTTTTTTTCATCTGTAGGCTGCATTCATTGTGCCTTCAGTTCAAGTCCTTCTGTCCAGTAATGTGAATTTACAATCAGAATAATTCAAGTGTATCGGGCAGGTCAGGCTGTTTTTGTTGGCTGATGGAGACGACTGTGACTGAGCGAGGACGCTCCTCGGGCCGGGTGTGTGTTGTTGTTGTTGTTGTTGTTTGTGTGTATGGAAGAGTACATGAAGACCTGTCGAGACATGAAGTGGTACTTCACCCTGCTGGGACATTTTTTTGTAGCAGTGAACAACCTGCACTGAGGTTTTTAATCAAAAAAACAAGAGTTGAACTTTTAATTTCATCAAATACAGGAAGAATATCGACCGTGTCAACTTCTCCATTGACCTAATGTTGCAGAATTATGCAGAATTTGATAAATGGCAGTAATAAAGTGAGAATTTAAGGTACTCCTCCTTTTTTTTATCTACTCCTACATGCACTACAACATGTTCTGGCAGTGTGAAGTATCACTCCGAAGAGTCTCCAGCTGTGTTTTTCCAAGCCCTTTCATCAAAAAGTCCATGAGGATTCTTGGTTTCACTCTTAAAACATAACTTGAATAATGATTATCACAAACATATAGCTTAGCAAAAAGTGTAATAGCTTGTATGTTGGCTACGAGTAGAGTGGAGTGGAGTAGCTTGGCGTACGAGTATAATCTGTGTGTGTGTGTGTGTGTGTGTGTGTGTGTGTGTGTGTGTGTAAATGGACTGAGCACAGAACACAGAGACAAAAAAAAGGGGGAAAATAAAAAGTTTTTGGGGATAACTCTGTGAGAATTTCTGTCTACATTCACTCCAAGGTCCAGCATGTGTGTGTTTATGTGTATAAATGTGTGTATTTGTGTGTTTTTCTGTGTGTGTGTGCATGTGTCAGTATATATGTGTGTGTGTTATGTTTCTGCATCCATCTGACCTCAAGCTCCTATGGCTAAGATTTTCACTGGAGGAAAGAAAAGTGAGAGCTATGCTGGTGTTTTGAAAGCGCTGCCCTGCGGGGAAGGTCGGGCTGCTCGCGGCCTCTACGCTGGATCTACCGCACCGTGCTGCTGCTGCTGCGGGAAAAGCACTGAAACTGGTGGATTGGTTGTGTCAAAAAGAAAAGAGTCTGAAACCGGAGGAAGGACTGAACCGCAGCCGGTCCATCACCATCCTCCGCCACCTCCTCCACCTCCTCCTCCCTTCCTCCCTCTCCCGCCTGGATCTCCATCCCAACTCAGGAGCATCCACACCGGTCCACCACCATGGACGGGATCTTGCCGTAGATGATCTGCTCCTTTCGGTTAAAGTAGAGCATGTTGATGGGCGACATCTTGGTGGGGGTACAGCAGGGGCCCGCGGTCCCTCTGGGGTTGGCCTTGTTCACCAGGTGGGTGTGCGGATACTTCTGCAAGTGCATGTACTCACACTCCCCGGAGCAATAGTTGGCCTTGTAGCGCTTTGGGGCAATAATCCAGTCCCAGCCAAAGTCCTCGAAGTCCACCGTGAGCGGATAACGGCAGCACCGGGACTCTGGAGAGTTCTCGTCACAGTCCAGACCCGAGTCTCTCCGGGCACGTTTGGGACCTTCTGAGATCTTCACCTCCATGAAGGGTTGCTGCAAAGACAGAGAGCAGGAGATGGTGAAACAGTTTGCAAGAAAATAAAAGGGATGCAGATGTTTTCAGTCCGGTGCTTTCGACCCCTCAAACATGGCGCGATAATATTATGAAACTTTGAGTTTTAAAGGGATCAAATCATCGCTCGGTTGGTTAAACGCAGCCGTCAGAGGGTCCTAATTACCTGAGAGTCGTATGATAAGTGTTTGTCATTGATAGCAGCAGTGTGTGTGCGTGTGTGTTTGTGCATGTGTGCGTGTGTGTGCAGGCAATTACTCTGATTTGCACAGCCACACAGAACACTTTAAGGAATGTGGGGCAGGTGAACTTTTATGTAATCAAGCAGTGAGATTTGAGGTTATTGTGGCCCGGGCAGTTGTCCAAATGCAGGTGTGCGCCTACATGGAGTCTGTGTTGATTAACCGCTTTCAAAAAGTCCTAAATCTTGATTCCCTCCTCCAGCAGTGAAATGCAGGAATGTTTAACCACCTGCTGACTCTGCAAAGCCTCTCTGCACACCAAACACCCGAAGTTTAAACCTCAGGACGGCGCAACAGAGAGACCGACGCAAATAAAAGAAATAATGATGTTTCTTTGCAGGATTGATCGATTGAAAATGTGTCATATTGATGAAGATATGAGCTTCTGCACACATGCAACCGACACAATTCACCACTTTATCACTTAAATTAGAAAATAGTGCTTCAGTTTTATGTAAAAATGAGATTCTCAGCTCACCAGTCCGTCCTCTCCGGGCTCTGCGGAGGTCACCGCCAAGTCGTTTCCCCTCGAATCGAAGGCGTTAATCTCGATGCCCCAGTTGGTCTCCGGCTGCCGCAGCCACACGCTCAACACTTGTTTGACGTCTATACTCTGCCAGGAGCTGACCCCGGCGTTCACGTCGATCTTCAGGGAGCGGATGCGTATGTGCCTGTTCCCGTCCGTGACCGGCATCAGGCGGGAGATCTGCAGGAACACGGTGGTCGCCTCGTCCGCCGGGCGCAGATGCACCCAGAGCTGCGCTCGGACGATGCGGTTGGCTTGAAACTTTTGAGTGAAAGAGAAAAAGCAGCACTTCGGTTCTCCATCCACTTGGACGGTGGACTCAGCTGGAGAGAGAGAGAAGGAGAGAGAGAGAGGAGAGGTTCTCTGTGTTCTCTGTATACTGATGATTAAAATTTACAGGCAGAAATAAAAAACATTCCTGACGCGACATTTTAACTCTGAACTGGAGTCATAAAGTTTTGAAAAGCTGACAATCCGCGTTTGAATCCACGTTCAAACACTTTCAGCCAAAATGTGACGACAAATATCCACTTTTCATTCTCTCTAATGTTGGTTTATTCTCATTTACTGTATCAAAACCTGGTAAATCTACATGCTGTCAGAGTAAAGCTCATTGATAGCGCCCCCCGCGCGCTCTGCACCGTGCGTAAAAAACCTGCGTCTGACTGCGTCTTTTTCATCACGCAAACAACAAAGCGACATAAATAAATTTAAAAAAACTTACGTTCAGTGGCCATCATCATGATTGTCTCCGTGATGGCGTGCTCATCGTCCTCCTCCATAACAACATCCCTGTTGTCATCTCCCAGCACGTCGTACTGGTCGAGGAGCTGCTGCAGCGGCGGCGCTTTGGGCAGGAGCTGCTTCACGATGTCTCGGCTGATGTTTGGAGCTTCTTTCATCCGCAGTTTGCTCAGAATCTGAGATTTGATGGCGTTTAATCGCATGGTTTTGATTTGCTGCCGTACCTCGCAGGTGGCGCACTGCTCCGTGTCCTCCGGGCTGGTGGCGGAGGGCTGCTGGTGCGTCTCTTGGTCACTCAAAACTACTGGACCCAAAGCAATCAGCAAGCTGAGATACAGCACAATCTGAGACGGATGCATCGTCTCTAACGCGTAAAAGTCGGGTTTTGGAAGAAAGAAAGATCCGTCGGTGTGTGCTGAACCGGACGCGCGGCGGCTCTGGGTTTGGATTAATGTCCCACACTGATAGGCATCATACTTTATTAGCGCACACCTTTTTATACTCCAACTTTAGCCTCTTTTGTGTCGTCAAAAACTATGATTGGCTGGACAGGCAACAATGAATTTTAACCGACTGACATGAAAACTTTTTTTCGTTGTCAAACCATAAAGGGACGGAGACTGTGAGCATGTGCTGAACGCGTCCACACGTTGATAAATTCACTTTTCTCGCAGTGATTGCGCAACGAGCGCAGGGGCGCAGACCGGACCGTCTGCGTTATCATTTACGTCCCGTTGAACTTCGAGTTATTTGAGCCAAATAAAACCAAAAACGGCGCATTAGCTGGACTTTAAGAAATAAAACGCAGACAGGAGAAGTGGTGTTTGGTTTGGGCTTCATGTGGTCACGCTGCGCTTCAAATGTGATCAAACACGTGCACCATAAACAGACTACATCCGAAATAAGTTGTCTTTGATTGAAAATTATTGATTGCAGCCGTTTTAAGTGCAAATATTGATCTGTTTGGATCTTTTTATCAATAAAAACTGTAAACACAGCCTGTCTCATGCAGGTAAATTTAAAAAAATCAGCATAGATATAGAAAACGCACGCTGCAGGACTTGTTCACTTGTCCATGAAAGTTGGGTTTAGCACATGAGAAGATGGCGCCATCGTGTGGCAACATTAGGTCACTCACATCAGAGATGCTGAAGTAAAAACAGTAAAGAGGTTACAAAATAAAATACACTCAGGAGAACACATTTCCGGTCAGTTTGGAAGAGAAATATTAGTGAAACGGAACCTGAAAAGTTCAAATGGTTTTCTTGCTCGAGGTGCGTTCAGTGTCAACTCACCTCTGTCATGTGACGTTCACGTACATCATGTTGAGCAAAGACCAAATACACCAAACACAGGTACAGATGCTACTAAACTACTATTGATCTGATGAAATCCATCTTTTTTTAAATCTCAAATTCATGAACATGTAGAGTTTTAACGTGATGAAAGTGAACATCAGATATTTATAAAGTCAGAGATGTTTAATGTAAGAAACAGATATTTTAAGAGCTCTTTAATGAGTCTGCAAAGCGAATACTGACATTTATTAACTATTTATGTTGCTTGGTGAGTTATTATAAAAAACTTGGATGGAAAAGAAGACCTGCATGTGTCCAGTTTAATTATTATTAAAGTTATTTCTCTGAATAGGACTTTTAAACCCACTAAGACATAAAAAAATATAATGGTAAAATGTCTTTGTGAGTCAAAATTGCAGACTTACTAGTGTAAAAGTTAACTTTTAACTAAGTTAAAACTGAGCTGACTCACGTGACACTGTGAGGAAAAACACTGATTAAGGAAATAGATTTATCTTTTGTTGTGTAGTATTAACAAGTTGATAATACTATACAACCAGGGAGGGTTTTATAGTATTATCATCATATAACTTTCAGTATGTAGTTTTTAAGCCACTGTAGTCAAATAATCTGTAAAAAATCTGCATATGGATGTTTATGTGTGTGTGTGTTGAGAGAAAACTTGTGTGTGAGTGCGTTTGTTTGGGTTAATTAATCATTTTGACAATCAGTATGGAAACAGTGGGGACGTGACTCTTCACTTGTACAAAAACAAGTAACTTTTCTTTTATATTAATAGTAAATTTCAGCAAAAAAAAGCAGCTTTCAGCTTTCAAATGAGCTCAATGATCCCAGAAGTTAAATGCCATTTTTAGTGCAAAATATACAGTCTGATTTCATATGTCATCATTAAATATTACTTACATGTTGGACAGACATGCATTAGTAAGAATAATCTAATAATTTAGGCCAAAATATGATGAAACAGCTGCAGAGGCTTTTCTGCTGCATCATGGGTACTTTTATTTTGGATTGTTAGGCTTATATTCTGTACATAACACTTACTTTTATTCAAATAACTTGAATGCACGACGTTAACTTGTAAAATCTGAATTAAATTTCCACCACTGAGGATTAAAGTGATTATTTCTGATATAGTGTTTCAGTGTGACCACCAGGTGGCGGTGTTTCACCAGGCTGCGGCGGGACAAAGCCGCTGTCGGTGCGCAGCGCCTGGACTCGCTCCCTTCCTGAGCACCGCTGCAGCTCGGTAATTGCCGTGAAGTGTCGTTGCGCTCAACTCAGTCCCGACCCTTTATTTCCTGTCTGCCGAGGAGCTTCACTCGGCGCTGACCGACGTGAAGGCAACACGGAGACGGTGTGCCGTCCGCTCCATCAGCGTGGGGTGTTTTTGTTGCTTCTCCACAAAGATTATTTGGGAAATCCGGCGCTTCATCCTGCAGACAGCAAACCAGCGAGCAGCAGCAACAGCGGGAGCAACAACTTGAGAGATAATTTTTTTGTATTTACACCATAACAGTAACGTTCAAGTGTCAAGTTGAGATTCCTCGGATGCTGTTTGGAGAGCAGAGGGGAGGGCAGGAGGACCAACACGACACCAGATGATGTGCGGATTATTTTTTACTTGAACGACCTTGGGGTTTTTTTTTTAATTTCTTCAGTCGCTGGATTCTTGGTTTGGTGGAATGGAGAGAAACCTGCAGCTTTTTCCTCCACACTCTGCTAAAAGTACGTACAAGCTCCACAGGATCTCAGCTCTGTTTACGTTATAATATTTAATCTCGTGTTATAAGCAGAGAGATGTTTTCTCTTTAGGATCACAGCAGGTTTTTTTGCACAGAAAGCTCACAGCGCGCTGTGTTGTTCTGATAATTCAGTTATGAGGTTTTTTTATCCAAATCCCACGAGTCTCACCGACAGCTAATGGATGCTCTCACAGCTTTGATGCAACTCCACATTAACACACATTTACTGTCCATGAGGCTCATTAACATAAAATCAGATCTAGAGGAGGATTCAGCCTCTCCATGTTGACGTGTGAACCTCCAAATGTTGTGTGTGTTTTTTGTTTTTTTGAACTCACAGGGAGACTCCCCACTCTGCATAAATCATTCATTGGCCCTGCATGCTGCGTGTTGTGGAGACAACAGCACGCAGCTTTGTGAATGAAGCACATGTTTGCTCGGTGCACCGAGGCCTGTTAGTCCCGGAGAAGGAGCTGTCACCGTGCATCAGGGCTGCGGGGGCTCGGTTAGTGGAGCAGATGGGCAGGACGCACGCAGGCTTTTACAACAGAACAAGCATCAGCGCACTCGAGCTGCAGACGCGCGTCTCTGTGTCATGCAATGCAATGCAAAAAAAAAATATAGGCCGAGGGGATTGAGTCATAAAACACTGCGAGGTGGAGAGGAGAGATGGATGGATGGATGGATGGGTGGGTGGGGGGTGTGAATGAGTAACACTTAATGTGCAGAGGAGCAGAGTGTTTTTTTTAGAAAATGACCCTGCGGAGGTGAAGCCCTGACCTCCATCCAGCCAGCCAGCCGCTGGAGCCACAACCTCTGCAAAAACCCTTCAATCCTTCCCTCCATCTGGTATTTGTTGGTCTGCCTCTGATGGAGAATAAATCACTGAAATCCCCTTTTCTCTCTCTCTCTCTCTCTGCTCTCTTCTCTCTGCAGTTAAGGAAGGGATGAGTTCAAGTCAGCAAGGGAGCAGGACTGAACGCTTCAAGGCCACCAGACCCTCACGGGGATGGGCCTCCTCCTAGCCGGTCACCTCCTCCAGATCACCACCTTCTGCTGTGCAACACACATGTCGGTGCTCAGACATGGATAGAAGTGGGAGCGGATGACAGGAGCGCAGAGGAGTCAAAGCAGGACTTCTGGGGGGGAAAAACACTGATGTGTGAGTTCAAAATCTGAACCAAAGACTCCTGCACCACCTTTCCACTGCCGCCTCCTCCTCCTCCAGAGGATGGGGTGCGTCAAATCCAAGAAGAGCAACTCTGCGGCTCAAAATGCGAACTCCACGGAGAAGATGGAGGGCAAAGTCAAGGGGTCGAGGGGCGAGAAGGCCTACCTGGTTCAGTCTGAGATGGGGTCTGCGGAGAGTTCCCCTCAGGTCAACCCCGTGTTACTCGAGTACGCGCAGAGGCTCTCCGAGGAGATCGTGGTGCGCGCCGTGCAGCAGTGGGTGGAGGTGGACCGCCGCTACAGCGACATCCCTTACATTGAATGTGACGTGCCATGACATGAGATGGGAGGGGGGTGTGGACGGTGGAAAGGCTTTTTACATGTGATTAAGTCTCACACACCTTCATTCAGAGTAGATCCTCGCAGGAATCTACCTGTGAATGAGCTGCTGGTACTTCACTTTTGACCTACTTTTTTTCTTTTTGGGGATTGGATTATAGTCGGATTGAACCTTAAAAAGCCTCCTCTGAGGCGACCAAAGCGCTCTGATCCCGTCCACGTTTCTGTGATTATGTGAGTCAAAGCCGCAGCCTGGCTGAAGCGGAGCGTCTTCAGCTGGATATCAGCTTTCTCAGACCTTATTTGTCGCTTCTCCTGGTGGGCGTTGGCTCTCTGTGGCTGGACCCATAAAGCCAAACAAGAAATCCTATCAGACATTGCCTGGAATTGTGTCGTTCCTGCCAGTGAAAGTCAACCCCGTCCATTGATGCTGTTTTTTAAGGGCCAAGATCTTCTCCTCTTACCCAGCAGGTTATTATTAGATCCCTTCGTTTGGCGAGGGAGCAACACTTGAAAAAAAAAAATAAAAAAGAAACCCTCACTAGTATCATCAGGTCAGGAACACACCCAGCTGTCTGACTCCTTCTGGTCTGATGAAAGGCTCCTCAGGCTGAAGTTCTCCCTTAATGGCCTCCCTGGAGATCCTGTGGCTGAGCCGCAACAAGGAGCATCTTCCTCAGCTCTGCTTATCTCGCTGCCATTAGGCGGCCTGGACCGCAGCCCTCTGCTCAGCAGGCAGGGTCCTCAAAATGGGTCCAGGAAATTATGCATACTAATAATGTGTGTGTGTGTGTGTGTGTGTGTGTTGCACTGCAGGATCTTCTGTATACACAAGTCACAGCTTGGGAGCTCTGACATTTGGACCCTGATCATCAGGGGACCTGCTGCTCTCTCATCCACAAAGAAACCAGGGCATGAAAAGGATTGACACACTTTAAAAAAAACAGGATTTATCTCGTCAACAGAACTGATGTTGAATCACAGAGGTTTTTTCTTTTTTTTTTGTGCTAAAATGTTGCAGCCCTGGTTTGTCAACACTGTGTCGTTGTACAAATCCTGACGGATGAACACTGCCCTGAACATCTGCCCTGCAGGAGGAGGAGACGGAGCAAAATATGCAAAAACCTGGAAAACGCAGGACATTTAAATCCATGTGACTCCTTCAAACAGTGCAGTGCTGCTTCATAACAGAGCGCAATGATGTGTAGATGTTTTCTGAATAAAGGTCCACAGCTGCCAAAGTCCTTAATGAATGTCACCGGGGGGCCCAACGCTGTTTAGGTGAACTGTTTCATACTGTGTGATTTATGTCTGAAGGGACATTAACGCAGGTCTGGTCTTTGTTCGGCGGACAGAAGAAGCAGTGAAGCTGCAGGCCGGAGGAGCTTCACAAGTCAGACGGTGCAGATTTTTGTGCACACGAACTCCTACTGATGTCATTGGGATTTTTACCCAGAATTCAACTCACTTTGACTGCCACACATTCTGTTTGCAGTGTCGATAGCTTTGAGTATTGTTGCATCAGTTAAATAAGAACCGTAACAGCAGGAACCGGCAATCGTAAAATAAAAAAGTACTTTATCTAAAGCTGATAAGCCATATTAAACAGTGGGAGGGTTTTCTCTCCTCTTGCCTTTTTCCCCTCCACTGGAAGAAACACAGCTTTTAAGCGACTGTCCGTCATAAAACATTAAATTAGGAAGTAAAAACATTACAGATGCTGTTTCAGAGCTTTCTGAAACTGCCTGTATTTGTTAAATTCTTGTTATCTGTTTGCTTTACTGTTTAGATGATTGAATATCTGAGAAGTTTCTCTTAAAAAAACTCAATTTTTGCTATAAAAACAGCTAAAAATCAACACATGAAACCAAACTTGCACTAATCTGCTCAGACTGATGACTGCTGAGGTTTTTTTTTTATTTATTCCCATAAACAAACATGTTGTTAACACCCTAAAGATTAGAGATAACGCCGCTCTCCACACGCCATATTCCCGATTCTTAATCTGATGCTGTTTGTTTTGCTTCAGATCAGATGATAAAATCTCTCTGCTGCACTGAGAAAGTTTCAGGTTTCTGTTGTAACACAAGAAAGAAATGACGGCTGTGTGAAAAGACTCTGTTAGTTTCATCAGTTCATGCAATTAAAGGTGCACATTTTCTTTACAGTTCACACTCTGCAGGGTGATTTTTTTGTTTTACATGTTTATTTTAATGATAAACTGAATATTGACGCCAAACCGGTTGATGGCGGTCAGATTCTGCTGTGCAAAATGTTTTTATCTCTGATGAAATTTGAGTTTTGACAACTTATGATCTAAAATGTCTTTTTAAATTCACACTGGACTCAGTTTGACTCTTGCAAACATCAGGTTTTGTCTTAGAAAAGCAGATCATCCATAAAAAATAACACTCTGCACCACAAAGAGTTAAAGTTCAGACGCAGTTCGAACGCCTGTCTTTGTTCAAACATCCGTGTCGTCCAGCTGACACCTTTAACTCTGCCAGCGTTTCCTTTCGGTTATTAAGAGTCGCCCATTTTAAATGATTTAACATCAGCAGGTGTTTCCGCAGAGATGAACTCATCCAACAATTTACACTCAAGTTTTATTAAAAGAACCGAAGATTCTCTGAGCTGCAGAGTCTGGAAGGTCGTTCTGCCCTTTGGTTCAGTTTAAATATAGTTTTACAACTAATGATTCGACTCATAACCAATTTAAAAAGTGTTTTATTTTCATGTTTTTTCAGTAAATATCTCAGAAAATTGTGAAAGAAGCACGTTTGAATTTCCCACAGACTGACGATCTGTTTTTACCTTTTTAATTTATAAAAAAAAGTCAAAAATATTCGGTTTACTGCCATAAAAGAAGAGGAAAGGGTCTAATATTAATCCTGCTGAAGTTAAGAAATGTTTGGAATTTCTGCCTTTAAAATGACTCAAATTATAAACTGATTAACAAAATAGTGAACAATCAATCTTTTGTTTATTGACAAATTGATTAATTAGTGCAGCTCTTGTTTGTTTTTGTTGTTAAAGGTTTTTTTTTGTATCAAATTATTCAATTATGTCCTTAAAAAAGTAACAGCTGCTAAAAATATAAAAAAATTAGAATTCAATCTGATTGAAAATGTAATAAAACCCAATAAATTGATAACTTGACTGATATCTTAATAACATTTCCATCAAAGCTTTGCCACCAGCCTGAAGTCAGCTGATCCAGCGATTCACTAAAAGCCTCAGATTCATCTCAGCTCATTCTAATGTTGTATCACAGGGTTTGGACTCCACTACCCATAATGCCTCTGACGTGAACCGTGGATGAAACAGCAGTCAGAGTGATGCAATATTAGTGAAACACAAGCAGCTCTATGAACAATAATGAACTGTTTGAAGGATTTCTCAGTGAAAAACAGCCTCTTTCATGTCAGTCTGTGAATAAATGACTCAAAATGTGACTTTTTTTCCTAAATATTAAATATAATACATGAAAAAGCTGATGATCCCAGTAAATAAGATGTATAATCTTAACATTTTACCATTTTTTTTAATGTTAAAACTCTGTTTTGGTGGAAACAAACTCAGGTGCTTTTGCACACAAACAGCAGAAACTCATCAGTATTTTTAAAAAACGAGGATCTGCTGTTTTTCTGTTGGAGCGTGAAAACACAGCAGGTTAAAAGTTCATCGGCATCGCGGACAAACAAAAGGATTTACAG
Source organism: Acanthurus leucopareius (assembly GCA_029814765.1). NCBI lineage: Eukaryota > Metazoa > Chordata > Actinopteri > Acanthuriformes > Acanthuridae > Acanthurus > Acanthurus leucopareius. The sequence goes on along the minus strand of JAQMCX010000011.1, from coordinate 21,282,380 downwards.
GTGACTGCTGGCCAGCGTGTGTTTGAAGGGTTTATCTGTGAGAAACACTCAGACGCTGTTCTGGCTGTTTATGGCAGGTTATTGCCTCCAGTATGTGGGAGGTCATCCTGTCTGCCCACTGCAAACACTGTGGAGGCTGCAGGAGCCTCCGACCGCAGGAAGGGCTGCTGCTGCTGCTGCTGCTGCAGTGAAACGCAGATTATAAGAAGCTGCTGCTGAAATGAGAGCTGCGTTATCGAGGACAGGTAGAGAAGATTTAAAGCAGACACGAGGCAAAGGTGTCTCACACTGTAGATACGTTCAAAACTGTTTACGTAAACGGATCGGTGTCATTCGTGACATTTAATCTCATCAAGTAAAATATGTAAATCTTCCTGCCAACATCACAGGTAGAAAAAAGGTCGTTATGGTTATTAAAACTAAGACGTGTGAAGAACAGAAGTAAGAAGTGTTAGAAAACATTAAAACAAACTTGAGTATTAACAGAACATTTTAAATAATGAGTTTGTTATAATGTTTTGGGCATTTTAGTGTGAAGATGTTGCATATTGATGATAAAACCAGTGAAAACAAGCGTGAAGAAGCTTTATAACATGTTTATTGAAACTTGAATATCTACATGACTGTGAGTCCTCTGCCTTCACAAAGTGTCGCATATGTTTTTTTACACTTACAGTGAACTTTTTAAATCTTGCCCTTTACAGAAACCCTCAATAATATAATAAAACTATATAAAACTAATACAAAATATGATAAAGACTAAAGTAAAATGAGCAAAATCACTCTGGAAACTGAATAATGCTAAGAAAACTAAAAAGAAAAGGTACAAAAGGAAGTAAAAATTAAAAAAAATTAAACAACATTAACCCTTGGAAGAACAAATCATCTTGTAACCCATCATGTGATTAAAATATTTACTTTCTAGTCTTAATATTTGAGCTTTTATCTTGATAACAAAAGGCACTTTTATAAAAATCTATCAGTTTCTCAAGGAAACTCACCAGAAAGACACGACGTTTCATGTTGTTTCACAGCTCTTTTTATCGCTCTGATCTGAACGGCTGTCTGATAAATAATGCAGTTATCGATTCGGGGAGGAACCACACACACATCAAACTGCTGAAACCATATTTGTTTTGTCAAATGCAAAGAAACAATTATGGAAACGCTTCAGAATCAATACTGATGTATCTCTAAATCTGCCTCTGGTCTGTGGAGTGCCGCTCGGATTTGTCATGAAACACCTTCTTTAATCTCCGTAAAAATGCAGATGTTGTTTAAGAAAATTACCAGAAAAAAACACAAAAACTACAGAAATGGAGCTGATAAACTATCTGCATTAGAACAAGTGACCACGCGGCGGAGATGCAGATGATGCTGATCCGTGTCACGTCAACAAACACCCACAGGAAGTGTAGTGAAGCACTCGGCGGTGAGCTCATCGTCTCCTCCCGGCTCCTCGTGGCATCGCTGCTGTGCGGCAGAGCGAAGCCGCCGAGCATCATGTGTAAAAAAAGACTCCACTGCAGAGCAAGTTTACACTAAACATTTTTCACGAGTGACACACACACACACACACACACACACACGCGGTGTGTGTTAGCCGCTTCTTCTGCTACTATTTTTGTGTTCTGGCTGTGAACGTGAGTCAGATTCTTCTGCAGAGGAGCAGCACTGGATGTTTCCTGTAAAATGTCATCACAGTATTTTAAAAGTACAGAGTCGAACTATGAAGAACATGACCTGCGTGTGTGTGTGTTTGTGTGTGTGATTGTGTGTGTGTGTGTGTGTGTCGGACTCGCTCTCATGCTCGGCACTGCCGTCCTCTCTCGGACCATGAAGGGATGTGGTGACAGGAGGCTCGGCGAAGGCTTCGTCGGTGTGTGTTTGAAGGCGGGAAGCAGCTGCTGACTGACTGACTGACTGACTGACTGACTGACTGACTGACTGACTGACTGACTGACTGACTGACTGACTTCAAAAAGTCAGATCTTTGGCTCCCAGCGAGGCGAAGCACTGCTCCACGCTCTCCTCAGAAACCTCCGCCAGCGTGGACGGGTTCCACTTGGGATTCTGGTCCTTGTCCACCAGCACTGGAAACACACAGAAAACCACAAGACAGAAGAAGAATCAGATAACAAACCTCCTTTTTTAGGAACCAGCTCTTCTAAGTTGTAACTCATTCTGCTACGCTGCCAAATGAAAAGCTGGAGGAAAAGAAATCCAGTGCACCACCTACTGTATGCTAATGCTGACAGACTAACAAACAGTGGGATTTAAAATTTTAGCCATAAAAACAACTTTGAATGTGTTTATGAGCCTCGAAAATGTGCACTAACACAAAAAAATCTCTCAATAAAGGCACATTGTGGAGACGGATCAATCTTTTATGATTTACTATCATTACATCACACACACACACACACACACATACATCTATGCCGCATCACTGAAGCTCACATTCACCATTTTCCACTTTTCTTGCCCATGAACTGAAGCGACTTACCGGCTCTCACGCCCTCGTAAAAGTCGGAGCCCCTCTGCAAAGCAACACAGATAATCCCATGAGATGACGTGCTTTCAGATTTCAGTCTCACACATCAAGTGAAGTGAACCAGAACAGCTGGTAGATGATTAAAATAATCCATGTCTGATTAAAAACAAGACTGAGAAGTTTGAAATGAAGCTGATGGATGTTGATCATTTTGTTGTAAACTGGAGTTTGTCTGTTGTGTTTTTTTGTGTTTTTTTTTTACCATGCAGGCTTGGCTCAGTCGATACTCCATCACCAGCACATCTGGCAGGCTCATGGTTGCACCCATCTGCAGCTGCTTGTAGGTGATTTTCAGGGATGTGGGAGACATTTTGGACAACGTCTGGAAGCAGAAATGAGCAGAAATCAAACACTTTATAGATATCGAAGCCAAAAAACACCTGAACTGTTAGAGGATTTTAGAGTTTTAGAGATGTTGTATCAAACATCTTTGGTTTATCTGAGTGATTCTGTGGATGAAAAACAGATCAAATTGGAAACTTTTCAAGGAGTAAATTTCAATTCAAGTATATTCCCAACTATAAAAAACACAACAGTTAAACTAAAGTTATTTCAAACTCTGTAGGAGCCCTGAGACTGACGAAAAGATGGTATTCAATGGCTTTAAATTAGAAGCAAAACAACATGTAACTTAAGTAGCTTTGAATGTTTGAAGTTACTCCGACACTGATTCAGCAGCGTTGGAGGGAAACTTTTGTTGAACTCAACTCAGGAAAAACATGAAAGATTCACCGACGAGCCGCCGATTAAACCATCGACGTCTGAAGTTAATTAGATTTATCATATTGTTACGATGCAACAGTTTGCAGGGGAACCTTGAGTCTTTGCATCCTAAACGTTACTACAGACGGAGCCCTCCCTCATGTCAGTGGCCCCCCACCTTCCCTGGACAGTACAATGTGCCTCCCCACCCCACAAACACTGCACAGGAACAGCTGGTTGAACGTGTTTAAGAGCCTCCAAACTCCCCAACATGATCAAGCATCTGCAGGACGTGTCAGAACAGGCCTCGTCCACTGAGGCTCCGCCCCCCCAAAAACCCCACAGGACCCAAAGCATCTGCTGCCAACCTTCTGGTGCCAGACAGCAAACTAACCAGGACACCCCCAGACTCCCAGTGTCCTCGTCCCTGCAGGTCACAGATGTTTTGGCAGCACGAGAGGGACCAAAACAACATGAGGCAGGTGGTTTTAACGTTGTGGCTGATCGGTGAATTTCAAATATTACAGATCCAATAATAAACAGATCATTATTGGTCACTTTACCAGCTGATTGGTACAGTATTAGAGGAACAAAGAGGAGGGTGGTGGGTTTAATAAGGGGCTTGATAAGTGCTTGAAACATCTTAATATTCTGACTGCATCACTTTCATTATAACTAGTATCATAGTGGCTCATTTAGCTTACAAAGAATGTCAAGTCTACCAACAGATGTGACGCATTTTAAAACTTAATATATTATATAATTTTAGTCATTTAAAGCAAAATAATGTCTAATTCAATGTGATGAAGTTATATAATCATTCTGAGTGTACATATGCATATAAAAATGTTATTCATCACAGCTGTGAGGGGCTGGAAATACTTTGAAATGCAGCATTAAAATGCGTGAAAAGTGCTGCAGAAGCTGCAGAAGCTGCAGAAACCTGCGTTGGTCAGAATCAAATCAACAAGTTTTAGATTCATTGAGGTAAGTTGAAGCCACTCAGAGCTTTGGGATCTCACAGGAGGGATTACGGTCCGGCCAACAAAGCGCAGGACTCAACTAACCCAATTAAGTGCTTAAACCCAGTTTACTACTAATTACCAACACACACTGCTGAAGCCAAATAACTTCCTGACTGTGGAGCAGCTGAGTTTATCTGCCGGTGGGGTAACAGGGTTGCAGAGAGGGAGGGTACGGCGGTTCTTTAACCCCGTCAGACAGTAAATAAACATGTTCAGGACAGCTGATAGTAAAGACGGTCAGCATGCATCTGCTGCATTTCTGTCACAATCGCATGAAGAACAAACAAACAAAGCTGCAAACCTCAGCTTGTTTGTTGGCGAACTCGGATCCGTCTGCCTTCAGGTTCTGCATGATGCCCTCCACACTGCCGGAGCTGAACAGCCTGAAGGGGCAAAAAAAGACCAACATGGAGTCAGTTCACCTCCATCTGTGTCTGCTGTGATGCCTTCACAGTCCAGCTTCAAAGAACGAGGCCGCCGATGCTTCTTCTTTTGTCAACAAAACCCACAAATAGACCAAAACGAACAATAAATTGATTCTGCTTCCAAATATTTCTGTGTATCCAAAGCTTAATATACTTTACTCCTCTGAGCCGCAGAGCTCCACTGTTGTCCAAAGGCTTCAAATGGAAAACATCAATGAGAGTAAAATTCACAGCTAAAAATAGTTTCCAGCAAACACGCCGCTCATTGTAATCCTGTTAAACTGTTTCAGCAAAGTGCCGATCAACTCCTTCAGATTTGAGACGCCGTGTTTAATGTTCGAGAACAGAACGCAGCCATTTGTCAAACAAACAGTTTCACAAAGTGCTGCTGAGCTCATGTGGTAAAACTCTTTAAACAATCGTGTGTTTAATGACTGATTCTGTCCTTTCACACCAAATCATGATGCTATAACATGATACCAATGAACCTGAACACCTGGAATCATCCAAACAGGTGTTTTTGGAGCATTTCAACACTTTTACAGTCTTTTCTTGCATCTCTCTTAACTTTTTTGTTGCTTCATCAAATTTAGAATTAGCATATATTTACAAAAGTTAGTGAAGTTGATGATGTTGGACATTAAATGTGTTTTCTGTGTGTTGTTTTAGGTTGATTTCATGTGAAAGAGGATCAGGAAACGGTCACATTAGTTGGAGAGATAGAGAGATGGAGAGACAAACTGAAACATTGTTGGTTTTGGTCTTTCATGACATTTGTTGACATTGATGAAATATAGAATATTACATGTAGAAATATAGAAATTGAATCTCTACCTGTCAATATCAGACATGTGCTTTTCCAAGACAAAAGGCTTCTCAGAATCCAAACTGCTCTGTGAACAGAAAACACAACCATCAACGTGGAGGCTGAGACTCTCGAGTGTTTGCATGAAATCAGATGTCTGGAGGGCAAATCGCTGCCTTTTTAAAGCTGTTCTGAACAAATACAACTGCAGTCTTACAGCTCACATGTGCATGAGTTTTTACCTGGTTGTGGAAGGACTCGAGCACTCTGGAGACGGCTTCAACAGAGGGAGACTTCAAGCTCACCAGCTCCTTTTCCAGGTCTGGGATCTGTTTGAAGTAGAAGCCCTCACATTAAAAAACTCACCATAAATAATAAACCTTTTTAAAATGTGCTTGTTTGTCTGTTGATTCTGCATGAAATTAGGCTCATTTCAGTCACACTTTTTACATTTTAGGATGCAGCCTCTGGGTTTTAACTAAAGAAATACATTTCTGAAGAAGTGGCAGCTCTGGATTGGCCCATTTCCTCTTTAGTGGTTTAACATGCAGGTTTAACTCATCGAGCAGCACTTAAAGCAGTAAAAGTGCACTTTGCAAACACTGAAACAGGTTTCAATGTGGGTCAGTGAGAAAACTACACATGGATGGATTCAGGCATGCACTGCAGATTCAATTTGATTTTTAACAAACAGACATACAGCTGAAGATTTTTATTCTCCACCAAAGATTAATAATCAGACTTTTCCTTTCTTTTCCAGGTATTTGAGAAACGTTTTCAGCTTGTTTTTGGTCAAACTCTGCTGTAAAACAATCGTACAAAGTCCAAACTGCTGCTCGTCTGTCCTCAAAATCAAGGTTACGGCCTTAAACAAACTCTGCCGCCCACTGATCTGACCTCACGCCAACAGCAAGACAAACACAACCTGCCTCTGGACCAGCCAGTGTAGGTTGGCACTTTTAGATAAGAGTGAGACACCAAGTGACTCAGCATCCGGCTCTCCGGTGGAGCTCCGGGCTCTCGCTCCCACCGAGCTCCCATCCTGCACGCTCACACTGTGCACGGGCTCTGAAGAGGTTCAGATAATGAACTGCAAGCAACGTATTAGAAAAAATCTGTCTGTTCGGCTCTTAAAGCATTCATGTTAGCCGGTTTGGATCTAAAAAAAGGTATATATGTTTATTGCACCTTCTTGGACTCCACAAAGTGAGTGGCGACTCCAGCTCTCTGCACGTCACGTCCCTTGAGGCGGAAGCCCGTCAAGGCCAGAAAGAGTCCCAGCTTCCCCTGGAGCCTCGGCAGAAAATAGCCGCCTCCCACGTCGGGGAAAAGCCCTGTCGAAGCAAAACAAAGCACGCGTCACGTTCAGGAACAGATTTAATGCACTTCACCGTTCAGCCTGTCGAGACACACGGCAATAAAACACCAAATGTGATTAATGACTCAACATTTCTGGATTTTTGAGGATGACAGGGATGTTTGACGGTTTAAAAAATACAATTAATATGCAGCAGTTAATAGAAATGTTGAAATAAGACATTCAGTTCAGCTCTGGTTTCCTGCTGTAGGTGGTGTGAACAGTATTATTGTGTACAACCATTAAAAAAAACAAATACTACACAGCTTACGAGCATTAATGATTATGTAAAATTATGTCACACAGCTTTAATCTCCAGAGAATTAGTTCTGTATTTTCAATAATGTTTTCATTTGATTTCAGTGTTTCAGATGTAAAAGGAGATTCCAGCGGTCACGGATGGATTCCTGACAGCTTTCTGTGCCGTGGCGTGCGGCGAGCGGGGCGGGGTGGGGCGAGGCGAGGCGAGGCGAGGCGGGCAGCGAACGGATTAGATGAGTTGACCTGATTCACAGCTGAAAATTTAATATCATAAATGTGGCAGATTATGGCTGCTGTTCAGAGGGGCGGGTTAAATCTGTTAATCCCACCGCAGAAAGGGTTAACCTCGACGCGTTCCTGCTGAAGATGTAAATCTTTAAAAATGGATCTCAAATAAACTGTTTAATAAAAACAAACAAAAAAATACTTGTTTTTTTCCCCCTAAAACAGCTGGTCAGTGTAGTTTTTAAAAACACAAACAGGAGGAAACTGTGCAGCTGTTTGGGACTATTTTCAGCGGCGGATTAATACACATTTGATGCTCTTGAGAACATTTACAGCAGCAGTGTGGCTGATGATGAAGAAAAACAGGATAAATTCACTATGATTTTGGTCTTTTTCATAATATTTGTTGACAATAAGAAAAAAATCAGCTTTTCCTTTGAGGCTGAAGATGAATATTCATCTTTAATATGTCCTGAATTTTTTAAACTTTTCTAATAAAGTCTTGTTGCTTCTGTGATGAGTTTTTATAAATGTGCCAAACATGTTCAAGGCTCACCCACGAGTCTTTGGTCTTTACAGTGTCACTGCTGCATTTTAAGTGTTAGTGGCAGTGGTGGGGGAGTTGTGGAAGGGGGCCATTAATAAATTACAGCCGGGGTCTCCTGAAGAGCGAGGGAAGCCCTGATCACATTAAAAAAAACGTAGACAAAGAGATAATCCATTTCTATTCATCCATTTGATCATCATGAGATGTATAAAATATTTTTATAATAATAATGATGATAAATAATTTGACAGTCATTAGAAAAGCCCTGCAAAACAGTCGAGGTCCTGCTAGCTTAGCATAACCATATTCATTATATTTATCCTAGTTTTAGCCTCTTGATTGATTGTATGTATTTATAATTTTACATTGTACACCAGGTGTCTCTGTTATGCTCATTTGCATAATTGTTGGGTTGACGATGACTCTTGGATTTTACCGTCACAGCAGGTCAGTCTGTGTTCTTACTGCAGCTCTTCCAGTCGACACAACAGCTGCTTTTTTAACTAAATATTTATCAAAAAAGTCTCAGTTTGGAAAAAGGTTTGCAAGTTAAGTTCATTCAGCAAATGATTTTTAGATGTAAGATCAGTGTTATCTATGTGCTTTGTGTTCAGAGATGATTCTAACTGTATATATAACCTATTTTTTTATCTTATTTATTTTCTTTTTTGTGTCTTTTTTATTCTATGTATAGGTTTGCACTGATGGAGATGCTCTTA
>JAQMCX010000011.1:21224331-21270277 GCA_029814765.1 Acanthurus leucopareius | reverse complement strand
ATCAACATGATCGAAACGTTGTCCTAATAAACTGCAGTCAAAATGGAGTAAGTGTGCAGGCATTTCTTCTATCCTTATATGTTCACTGTACGAGCCTTGCACCTGGTGATGTGCGTATATTTATCCTCTACACGGGAATTTGATTTTGCACATCAATGAACTTGCTTCATTGCCACACTTCCACTTTAAAGCTGTGAGTGTAGTTATTTGCCTGCATGAGAGCAAGAAGGTGCGTACTGAGCTTGGGTCGCAGGCGGCGACGGTCGGCTGTGTCGGGGGCGAGTCGCCGCCAGCTCCGAGGAGGCGGCAGGGTGTGAGGGCCCGTCCAACGCTGCTTGCAGCTTTAATTTATTATTTGTATTCTAACCTAATTTCTCTTAGAGGATGATGTTTATATCATAAATATTTTGTATTTGTATTATTATTATTACTACTATTACTAAATTACAGCATAAGTATTATTCTATTATACTGCTGTACTATTCTTTATCAATATAACAGATACTTAACTGAAAACAGAGGAAATTTTATTTCTACAGTATTAAACTGCACTAAGTACAGTCTACTATATTATGTTATATTGTTCTATTACAATGTAAACAATATATTTCAGTAATAATAGAAACAATAAACATTATTACTTAAAACTTTTTGAATGTCTGCTGTGTGCTTTTAACATATACAAGACTTTTTACCTTTATTGCTGTTATACACAGCACTTTCTTTCTTGAACTTGGAACTTGAACTTTAAATGCTCTTGTAAAAGTTTATAACAGAAGTTACACTCTTGTTTTTTAATGACCTCTTTTTATTTGCTATGCACATTTATCTGTACTCTTTTCTTTTCTTGTGCTGCTTCTACAACCAGGTTTCTCTTCTTTATACAATAAAGATTTATTTCATCTTGCCTCACTATGAATTTGATTAAACATCCAATTTCAATCACCTTATTTTTTAATAAAATTTTGAATGCAGGACTTAAAGTTTTAGCATCACAGTATAGAAATGTTATTTAGCACATGAAGAAGAAACTGTGACCCTCAAAGTGAACTTGCTCATGTAAAGGACTGGATATCAACATGAGCAAGTGTTTGATTACGCAGCTATCAGACTCAGATTAGAGCGGGTGCGCAGGCACAGTGATGTACTGCAAAGACGGAGGTGTCGCGAAACAAATGCACCCAGTCAACCCGCCCTGGGCAAATAATGCCAGGCTTAAAAAGAAGCACACCTCTGTAACATTAGCCAAAGCAGTGAATGAGACCATTAGATTGATGGACGCAGCATTAAAAAAATATATATATATCAAGACAATGCATCATTCATTCATTAAAAATTATTGTAAACAAAAAGCACTTTTATTTTTTTTCCTTTCAAACAAAATTATGGATACAATGATGTCTCTTATTGTGCACCAAAGTCATGCAATGCAAGGAGAAGATATACAACATTATAAAATGATTAAATCATTATCAGGGTTATATACAAAAATCCAGAATCGTTGATGTTAATTTGTTTTTTTAAGATTAAATGTCGAGACACATTCAGGCATTAAAAGATGAATTATGATGAATATTGATATCTGATTAAAGGATGAAGGTTCCAGGTCTCAAACCGTCTGGATGATCCTTCATCTAGTCAGAGTCGCTGCTGCAGGAGCTGCTGGAGTGCTGCAGCGAGGATGAACACAGGATACAGATGTTAATAAATCACAATAAACGCCTCTGCAGAAGACATCTGTCCTCTCCTGACCTCCTCATCACAGCTGATCAACCATAACACAGCATTTCTCTGATACCCTGCGATTAGTTCACATCAGGTCCTGCTGCATCTTTTTTAATTTCCACAGTTTAAATTCTTAAAAATATCTAAAGTGTTAAAGCGCATAAAATCAAAGTAAAGTGCATTATATTCTTTAAAAAAAGACTGACTCTTACCCCATGGGAGTCCTTCCCTTTCTTGTGACAGTGCTTGTGTTTGTGTCCATGCTTGTGCTTGTGTTTGGGCTTCTGTCCGTGTCCATGTGGAGGTCCATGTCCATGTCCGTGATGTCCATGTGAGTGACCATGATGTCCGTGATGTCCATGTCCATGCCCTTGTCCGTGGCCTCCACCACCTGGACACTGTCCTCCTAAACACCAAGAGAAAAGAGAGATTAACCTAATTAATTAACTGTTTAGTGGTGTGTGTTAGTAAAAATACAGGTAGGTTATGTGTTGTTTACCTTGTTTGTTCGGGTACATTTTGAAGCTTCAGTGAATAACTGCAGATCCTGAGAGCAAAAACCAAACAACAAAACAAATCAACACATTTTTCTCTTATCACACATGTAAAATCATTTTGTTTAAGTCATCAGCAGAGTTTGAGAGGTGAACTCACAGCGTGCCGACGTGCAGATCCACGGACGAAAACCCGTCACCTCCTCATCCTTTTTATGTGCTGCCAGCTTCACATCATCAGGGGGCAAAACTTCCTGAACTCCAATCACAATGTTGATGCTTTACAACATAATGGGTGTGTGTTTTTAATCTTTAACATACAGTCGATAAGGAAAAGTTTCAATTATAATAACACACCCTGTTGTAAAACCCTTTTCTTTACGGCAATCAGAGTTGTTTTTGTCTTTCGCAGCCTCGTAAAAACAAAAACACTGGAAAACATTTTGAACTTGAGTCTCTTCTTTTATTGCTTGATAAGCTGGTTGTCTGCACGAATCCTTATTCAGCACAAATAACATTAATAATATGTTACATGTCAATACGCCCGAGTTTAAAAATGATCTCATTCACCCATGCAACATTTATGTTTGCAGGTATATTTTCACCAACTTGAATATCCAATCAGAAGAGCTTATGATATAAAAAAATGTGAGAATAAAATGCATAAATGAGGTTAGTAGATAGTTTAAAGATTTAAAAGACCTCTCACACGTTCAAAAAAGACAAAAAGTTTAAACATTAAAATCTTAATATGCAGCTTAATCTGCTCCAGTGGATGTAAAAAGGTAAATGATGTCATGTTGCAGTGAAATAAGACACATTTAAATTAAATTCAAGTCAAAAAAAACAGAATTGATGAATCTCTCATTGATGATCATTGCTCTTTTAAAACCTTTTGCATTGCATCTATTTTTCTTGTTGCTGTTTATTTACTTGTTTAAAACTTTTGCTTTTCTTTCACTTGAAATTGAATTTCTTTCACTTGAAAGAAATTCAATTTATTTTCCGATCTTTTAGATTCTTTGTTTTTGTTTTTTTACTGTTTTCATTTTTGGATTATCGGCTTCATAGGGACTCAAGTCACCACCTTGTGGAAGCTGATGAGGATCCAAATAAAGATTAGAAGATTTCATCAATCAAGTGAATCATGCGGCACATTGCACTTTGTGTTTTTTTAGCAAATGTCAAACAGAAAAATGTGCTGATCCGGTTAAGGTCGGGGGATCAGCACGGTGGAAAGTTTCGCTCCGTAGAAGGCGGTGTGGTTGCAGAAACGAGAGTCGTCTGCCCTCCGTGAGTTCGTGCTGTTGCACCAACACAGTTTACTCTACTGGCCTTTTTAGTTTACACTCATGCAAAAAGGCACCGGACTCGTTTGCATTACAGAGCCGCTCTGGTTTGGTCCAACCATAATAATACACCAATCCACGCCTCAAAGATGGAAATAAAAATTGTTGAGAAATTTCTCATCACAAGACTATTAAAAAAATAAAAAATAAAAGATCACAAGGTCTTAAAACTGGACTGGAGTGAATGTGCCGGGGAGTGGCAGGGTGTGTGACTGCCGGAGAAAAACAGCAGAACAAAGGTCTTAATTCAACGTTCCCTGGGTAAATACAGATAATATAAATACACACAGATACAAAACACACACACACAGTGCAACGAGGCAGAATGAGGTCAAATAAAACAGAATAAAGAGGCGAATCATTGCTGAGACTTCTGGCTCTTATGATCAACAGGAGGCAGCAAGGTCGTTATCACAAGAGAGCAATTTTTTTTTATTATTATTACCATCATTATTCCCATCAGTGTCTAATGGATGATAAGCATTTATTATATCACATGTTGACTGATGTGAAAGCTTTACATGTACGGAGAAAATCACATAATGGAGCTTTGCAACTTTTCACTTAAAACAAATTAACTCAACTTCTATCAGGTAAAAGAGTCCGTGACTGATAAATCTGGCATTTAAATTTAATTTATAAGCTTAATATTTAATTATTTAATGAAAAGCAAATCCCAAAACACATGCTTTTAAATTTAGCTGATCAAAAAAACTGATGATTCCCATAAAAAGGTTAACAGGTTGAAGGTTTTCAGGTGGAAACTCGTCTCATTTCTTCTCCCATCCGGATGTTTTCGTCTATTCGGAGTCGCTGCTGCAGGAGCTGCTGGAGGACTACAGACCAGACAAACACAGACATTTCATTTAGTTTTTTCATGTCAGTTCATGAAGTTATGAATCTAAAATTAATTTGAAATATTTTCAGTTCTAGGAATCAATTTCTGGAGCAAATCTTTAAGAAAACACCTGGAATTACTTTGCTAAACTTTTTGATTATTAGTTAAAAGCAGAAACATACTGCGACTCATAAACAGGTTTGAAGTTCATTTGATTAACACGTTAGCAAACAGTTTTTTATTTGCACATCAAGCAGCAGCCATCAAGAGTCAGTCAGTCAGTTTTACCGCCTGGCTCTGTTAGTTAAAGTTACATTAATCTGAGATTTGGTTGTTTGTGTATTTAAGAACGTGACTTGCAGAAAGAAAATGATCAAATATGGCTTTGAGCCACGCAGTTGCATTTAGTCTTTAATGTGGTTGGACAAATTAAAAAACCCTCAGTGATTTTACACTCCACGTTATGATTAAACGAGCTGCATCTCACCCCGTGACACCTCCGTCCTTTCTTGTGGCAGTTGCCGTGCTGGTGACCATGCTTGTGCCTGTGGCGATGACCGTGTCCGTGATGTCCGTGTCCGTGATGTCCGTGACCATGTCCGTGATGTCCGTGTCCAGGTTCATAGCCAGGTCCGTACCCATAACCAGGCCCCGGCCCGTAACCATAACCTCCAGGGCCTCCAGGGCCATAGGGCCGAGGAGAGCCGGGTCTGGGTGGAGGAGGACAGGGTCCTCGTGGGGGAGAGCCGGGACGATGTGGAGGAGGGAAGGGACCGCGTGGGGGGGAGCCAGGTCTGTGTGGGGGAGGACAGGGTCCATATGGGGGACCATAGGGTCCAGGTGGAGGAGGACCGGGTCGGGGTGGTGGAGGACAGGGTCCATATGGGGGAGGGTAAGGTCCAGGTGGAGGAGGGCCGGGTCGGGGTGGTGGGGGCCCTCCTGGCTGAGGGCAATATCCATAGGGATACTGATTCCCTGTAAACAAATGGGGAAGGGGCTCATCATTTCCTGTTCTAGTTTAGTGTAAATTTATTAAATTAGATAAAGTTTAACAAACAGGAAAAGCATAAAGAAGAGTGAAAAGGACAGAATGAACAAAATACGGTCGTAAGTGATTTATTTACCTCCGTTATTTCCGTACATTTTGGAATTTCAGACCTTGAAGAAAAGAGACAGGAATATTACTTTTTCTTTTTATTAAAAAAATACAGATTAATTTCAGTTGTAAAACATAAAACAGTTTGCTGGAAAAGTGCGTTTTGTTTCATATTTGAAATCAGGTGGTGCAGGTAAAAAAAAAAAAAGCATCATGCAGTTTGTTGTTAAGCAATAAAACCTCGTCTTTCATGGTTGCATAAACACATGATGACAAAACAATGCAAAGCAGTTGAAGGAAATAAAAGACGATCACCTATCAATGCACACCTGCTGACACACATATTTTATGGTTATTATATCCAGATAACAACTGGTGAACTTACAGAGTGCTGGAGTGCAGATCCACAGACTTGTGTGTGAACTTGATCTACTTTTATAGGAGGCCACACCTCAGCTAGAAACTATCAAGAGCCTTTTTTGATAACAAAGCCTGAAAAAAATGTCTCACTTTGGTGCCATCTAGTGGTGATATCACCAATAGCACTGTGGCAGACAGCAATGAATAACAATATAGCAGATAAAACAAGGGTTTTCCCCAATATTGTTGCATTTTTTAAAATTTAAATGCCATAATCACAACTTCATCTGATCTACATGAATTAACTATAAAAAAAAACACGTCATCAAACATTTTTCTTGAATTTTTTTTATTTTATTCAGGTTTCAATCAGTGCCAAACAATCAGTCAGAACTAATTTGTGTTTTGCATGTTTTGGACTTAGTGCAGGATAAACATGCCTCTGATTAGTAAAAAACTTTTGACCCATAGTGACTCTTGTGTAACGTAGGATGATGAAGGTTTCCTGTTTGAACTCTTCTTCTTCTCTTTTCTCCAGGCATCTTCGTCTAGTCCGAGTCACTGCTGCAGGAGCTGCTGGAGGACTACAGGAGAGACAAACATCATCATTTCATTCTGTGATGACATGTCGATATATTTAGTTATAAATTTAAAATTTAATGAAATAAAAAAATCCAGAATTACTTTGGCAATTTGTTAAATAATACTAGGTGGCAGAAAAAAGCTGTAAATTTCAACTTTAACTTAATAACACCTCCTAAGTTCAAACTGCTAACATGTTAGCAAACAGGTTTTTTTATTTACACATCCAGCAGACAAAAAGTGACATTAACGTTCATTAAGACAACGCCTGGGAAAAATATCTGGCTCTTTTGCTGCTAAAAGCTTCACGTTGTTCAACAGTTCACTGAAAAATCTACAAAAAAAATACTGGAAAAACAAAAAAATATGAAAACAGTCAGTTGCCAGTTTAATAAGGACACTTTATAGCAAAGTCCTGCAGTTTTAAGAAAAAGTGAACATTATTGTGGCAGTCATTTATTGCAGGACTCCTGTATGAGACTGTGTTACTTTAAGTTGGATGCATCTGAGAAATTATAACCAAGTGTGTTGCGTTTTTCAAAAAAGGAAGAAAACATCTTCAAGGATGTGAGCTGTAGAAGTTTTTAAAATGTGTTTGACTGACATGTTTGATCGAATGCAAAAAGGAGTTTATTTTTTATTGAGGCTTAATTGTGTCTGTGGTGCATTTTGGTGCAAAGACACTCAATGATTTTGCACTTTATATTCATAATGACAGAAACTGGATCTCACCCCGTGACACCTCCGTCCTTTCTTGTGGCAGTGGCCGTGCTGGTGACCATGCTTGTGTCTGTGGCGATGACCGTATCCGTGTCCGTGTCCATGATGTCCGTGTTCGTGTCCATGATGTCCGTGTCCGTGTCCATGATGTCCATGACCATGACCATGTCCATGTTCATGACCATGTTCATGACCATGTCCATGTCCATGTTCATGACCATGTCCATGTCCATGTTCATGACCATGACCATGACCATGTCCATGTTCATGACCATGTCCATGTCCATGTTCATGATGCCCACGTCCACGTCCACGTCCATGATGTCCATGTCCATGGCCGTGATGCCCATGTCCATGTCCATGATCATGCCCGTGCCCGTGTCCATACTCGTAGTCGTACCCTCCGTATGGTGGACCTACAGGAAACTGCTCAGATGGACCGCAGGGCGGAGGAGGGCAGGGCTGAGGTGGTGCAGGACCTGACGGACATTGAGGCCGAGGGTCACAGCCGGATGACCAGGAATACTGGTTTCCTGGTCAAAAAAGGGAAAGGGGTCATCATTTCCCCCTTTAAGTTTGTATACAAATGTACATTTTTTACACCTTAAAAATAAATGAAAGTTCAACAAAAAACAGGGATGAAGTGAAGTGAAAAAGACAGAATAATTCAGTTATTTACCTCTGTTGTTTCCCCACATTTCAGGATTTCAGACCTCGAGAAAGAAGAAACGAGGAAGGTGTTTAATTTGCACACGGATCTATCAACATGAGAAATAAAATAAATGAAATAGTCACCGTAGAAAAGTGTGTTTTGTTAAATATCTGAAAACAGTCAGTGCAAAACAAAAGTAACGCATCATGCAGTTGTGATTTTTGTCGTAAAGTCATGTTTGAAAAGGCTGCAAGAAAACATGATGAAAAAATGATGCAAAGCAGTTAACAAAGGATTAACAAGTCGATCACCTATCAATGAACACATGCAGATAATCATATTTTATGGTTATTATATCCAGAAAACAGCCGTGAACTTACAGAGTGCTGGAGTG
Organism: Acanthurus leucopareius; assembly: GCA_029814765.1. Lineage (NCBI taxonomy): Eukaryota > Metazoa > Chordata > Actinopteri > Acanthuriformes > Acanthuridae > Acanthurus > Acanthurus leucopareius. Next base: position 21,262,067 of record JAQMCX010000011.1, on the reverse strand, counting down.
CAGATCCACAGACTTCTGGGTGAACTGCGTCTCCTTTTATAGGAAGCCACACCTCAGCTAGAAACTATCTAGTGCCCTCGAGGGCAGAGCCTGGAAATGTCTCACTTTGGTGCCACCTAGTGGTCGTATCAGTAATGACACCGTGGCAGACTGCAAAGAATAGCACCTTCACAGATCAAACAATAGATTCCCCCAGTATTGTTTCAAATCTTCATCCCATAATCCTCACTTTGTCTGGTCTAAATGAAAAAACTTTAAAAATGTTAAGAAAAGCAAACACGGGTTGTTTCATTTCTCCTTTTTTTATTTGATTTATTTATAAGGACATTAATCGACATTTCTGTAAATGTGACAGTGTAACAACCAGCTAATTTTCAATCCAGGCTGGACAATCAGTCAAAACTCAATTTGTGTTTTACATGTTCAAGACTAAGTAGAGGTTATATCCATCTGAATAATAAAGTACTTTGACTTATGTGTGATTCCTGTTTGATGCAGGAGGATGAAGGTTTCCTGCTGGAGCTCGTCTTCATCTAGTCGGAGTCGCTGCTGCAGGAGCTGCTGGAGGACTGCAGCCAAGATGAGCATGATGGGAAATAAAAAACAAACGGAACAAGTCAGTCAAAAGAGTCATAATGACGTCTTATCTTCTTTATCAGTTTTCTGTTTCAGAGCAGAGAAAGTAGCCTCTGTGTCACAGACAAACAGGACAAATCTGAACAAATTTTAGTTAGTTTAAAGTTTTCAAATATCCAAATTATGACTTTTGAAACTGTGAAGTAAAAATAAAGCATTTTTTTTATACCTGTAGAGACAATAAACCCCAAACTGCCACAACAACACAGTATATGTAACATAATAATATGTTATAATATATATTATTATAACAGATTTGAATGCTAATAATTGTGTAATAGTGGAGCAGATAGTCCTCATTGATTAAATCTATAGTGATTTTTCTCCCCTTGTATAGAAAAACCTTTAAAAAACATTGATTTGACATTGATAACAGAGTTTTCCTGCAATCAGTTTTTATTTGGTTGGTTTGAAAAAAACCTCAAACCTTCATGTTTCTCTGATTTCTGAACAAAATCCACTTTCTGCTGTAAATGAACCGAACATTTCTGGATCTCACCCCGTGACAGTCTTTGTCCTTCTTGTGACACTTGCGATGCCTGTGGCCACGCCGGTGCCTGTGTCGGCGCTTGAGCCCAAAACCACATCCATGTCCGTGTCCGTGTCCGTGTCCGTGTTGTCCATGGCAGTGTCCATGCCCATGACAATGACCGGGTCCGTGTCCGTGACCGTGTCTGTGCCCCCGGCCCCCACAGTGTCCTCCTGCCATCAGCCATAAATCAATATTTAGTGACTGTAAATATCAAATATAAACATGTTCGGTACATTTAAAAAAAGATGAGGATGAATGAAAAGCAAATATGTGTTTCACCTCGGTTGTGTCCGTACATTTTCAAACTTCAGACCCTGAAAACAAATAAAATGTAAAGTCACGTGATTAAAAATTAATCCACATGAAACTTCCTTGAGCAAATAAAATTCTGTAATTTGCCTCAGAAACACATAAAAAAAAAACATTAAGATCAGGAAAATGCAAATGTGAGACTGCTGAGGATGTGAATTAAAAATCCCACAGAAAATGACTGTTATCATGCTGCTCACGCCTTATTTTGTTAAAGTTAGAGCTCTATAGATCTTCATTAGTTTAAAAAAGGTGAACTTACCGTCAATCGGGTAGCAGATCCACTGATGCAGCTGTGACCTGCTGCTCCTTTTATGTACAACCCCTCCTGAACCTGATGCATCTCATCAGAGGCAGAGCCCGGTCAGACGGGCAGTATCTGAGCGGCAGCAGGTGCAATCTGGATCATAATGCATGTTTAAAGCATGCACATGCAGCTGTGCATGAGAATAATTCAGATTTATCAAAACACATGAATCCTCTTGGTGTTTTTAACATATTGAGTGTTAATCTGTGTGAGTGGATTCATGTTTGTCAGGGATCTTTGAAACATTTTTCTCATGGCTGACCGATCTGTTATCAGCAAACTAAACCTGTATTTCCTCCTCGAACAGTGAAGACAGACGGAGAGTTTGAAGCCTCTTTTCTTTGCAGGCTGACGTATTCACTCATCTTCTGAAGGCTTCATCTGTAAAGCTTCTTTGTGTTTGCTCAACAAGACAACAAAAAAACCCTTTAACATTTTGTTGCACGCTCACTGGTTTTGCATAAAAACAGGCAGACTTTAATTAAAACATATTAACAAGCAGTTAACTCGTTCATGGCCTAATGTGTCTTTGTGAAAATGTTGTTGTCTTCATTTGCAAATTACAGGTTTGTTCCAAGTCTTTAAGGTTTCTGAATGATGAACATTAAAATGGCATTAAATTACAACAGTTTCCCTTTGAATATATGAACTGATTCTTTTGTATCTTAAAAACCTTTGAGGGAAACATGAAGACCATGTGACCTAACATGGCTTTTTCCTTTAAAACATCAATGTTCCTGCTTTTGAGGGTCAAGTCGAGTCTTAAGAGACATTTAGGGACTTAAATCTCAGGTCACGAGTCAAATCGAGTCTCAGGTCTCGTCAGAAAGTCAATTAAGAACCACTGATATCTTTTAAATCATCTTTCTTAGAAAAAAAATGTTTTATTAATGCTTACGAACTGTTTATGTCTTGTCTACTTCATTTTTGTGTTATTTTGAATTGCCTGGTTTTATTTTCTAAGATGTAAAATCCGATTATAAATCATATTAAATCAAGTAAAAGCCTTTAAGAACTGAAGTCTCTATTCTGTGTGACTCAAGGACAGATCTTTGAGTCAAAAGTGTTTGGGAGTCAAATCTGAGGTCTAATCATCAGGGAGTCAAATCTCAAACATATTTTTCAGGACTCCCTTCATCTTTAGGGAGTCAAGTCTTCAGAAGATGAAGTCTCGAGTTGTTTTTGAGTTAAATACAGTTTGAAAGCTGCAGAAAATAAAATATAACAACTGCTGTTCTTGATCATTCTGCAGGAATATTTACAAAAATCTCTGTACTTTACCTTCAAATTTTGTTTTGAAGTGTTTTTATTCTTGTGAGGAGAAATCAACGATCTTAAAAAAAAGGTGTGTACGGTGAAATAAAACCAGCTTTCTTATCAGCATGTGGTCACGTTTAGGAAAGAAGAAAACTCCAGCTCAACCAGTTACTCTCTTCTCTCTTTTGAATGGTTTTGCAGTCATCTGTTTCCGAACCCAAAGTACAGAAACAAAAACATTCCTGTTTACATGAGGAACTCCCATCATATTTGATGACTTTTATAGCCACATTACGTCTGTGAACGTTCACAAACTCTCACACACCTTTTAATCAACGAAGCATCTCAAAACATTCCTGAAGACTTCGGTAAACAAAGACGGGCGTGTTAGAGACAATGTCAGTGGTCAAAGGGTCAAAAACTGAAGCTCTGGAGATAAATTATGTCTCAAAGTTTCAAAAAATGGCTGATGGAAAAGCCTCATTTTGATTTGTCACATACTTTTGTCTTTATGAGGTAAGAAAATGGAGATATTTTGTCCCTTAAAGCCACAACAGCAGAGTTATGACTGCTTGTCAATCATCAACATCAATTTTATTTATGAAGTTCAGTGTCATTAATCAAAAATATGCCTGAAGAGGCTTTGTAGTCTGTAGATCATGTGACACACTGGATGCTTCAACCCTGAATTCAAAGAGAAAAACTCAAAAAGAGAAAACTTTTCAGTGAGGAAAAGATGGAAGACGATGAAGATGGATTTCTCTTCTGACACATGCAGACATGAAATGATGCTGTGTGGAAAAATAAACCTACACTGGAAGAAAAAAAAACATAGATAGAGTATAAAAATATGTGCAAACTGTATTCAGGAGGAAGTCGAGCAACTTCAGGTGTTTTCAAACAGACTTAAACCACAAACCATCACTGCTTTCCCCCTCACAGCTGCTGGATTGATGGCTCATTAATACAAAAACTCAAACTTCCTGCAGAGCTGTGACTAATAATATGAAGATACACAGAGCTGCTGATAAAACATGTCTGACCTGCCAACTCACCCTGATAAAAGGAAAAACATTATGAGGCGTCACAGCTCAAACAGAGTTTCATAGCCAGTTAACATGTGAAAACCCACGTGTTTTATTTTTAGACAAAAACCAACTACTGATCTCATCAATATGATTAAAAATCCTGAATGATACGCATCATCTTGTGAGTTTTTTCCAAACAAAGCAACTACTTTAATTTCCAGATGTGCACATTTCCCTAAGCACAGACAAAGTACATCCACTGAAGACACGTCCAACAACAGTAATTCTGTAGAAAAATTATTTATTCTAAATGCAAATTTTAAGGCAGCAGCAGGAATTTAAGGCGGCACGGACAGAAACACTTTCCCACATTTCATAAAGCAGCTCACATGAACTGCAGCAGCAGATGATCTCAGCAGAGTTTTGAGGAGCAGCTCTGCACGGTGAGTCATCCGGGAATGTCAACAGAGAGAGTAATTCAAAGAATGAAATGATGTTATTTTATCTAATGGATTCAAGTGAAAACACAGATGAAGTGCAGATAGAGCTGCATGTCCACACACACACACACACACACACACACACATACACACACACATAAGGTTTGACGGCTCTGGTTGTGTCAATAAACACACACATTCCATTTATTGTGTGTTGTTGTGTTTTGTTTCAGTTGCAGACGTTTCGTTTCTTCATTCCAGCAGATAAACTGAAGAAGCTCCGCCTCTTCACAGCTTGACCTTCCCAGCCAGCGGACTGCCAGGGAAAAGGGTGGAGAAGCGTCCGAGCGTCCAGACCGGGAAGACGTTCCTATAGGAGGTGTAGCTGATGGCACAGCTCTTGTTGAACACACCGGCTATGTTCTCCTGAGGAGGAAGAAAAACACGATAAAGCTCATATCACATGTCAAACTGTTACTGGATTAACTTGTGATGTTTTTAGCTCCACTAATGGAAGAATAAGCCAGTTATAGCTTCATTATATAACATGTAAATAATAAAGAATCACCTGTGGCCAGTCTCCGTTGGGCAGCTGCTTGTCAACCAGCAGCTGAACTCCTCTTTCGATGGCTCGTCTGTCAGGATGCCTGGTCCCGCCCACAAGAGATACGACTGATTTTAAATCACTGATTTTGTTCGATTTTGGTTAAATTTGATGGTTAGATTAAATTTTACAACCAATAATGTATCATGAAACATGACACAGGCATATCACCTGACAGCCATGAGGCCCAGCAGAGCCCAGCAGGTGTTGTGGATCTGAGATGTGCCGCTCTGGATGTAACGCCGCTGCTCGCACGACTCGAAGTCCTCCCCCCAGCCTCCGTCCGACATCTGCTGCTTCAGCAGGAACTCACAGGCTCTCTGCACCTCCTCACAGGCGTCACTGGTGACAGAAGCGACAGGTTTTAAGCTCCTGGTCACGAGTCAAGTCTTCAGGGAGTCAAGTCAAATGTGTAAGGAGGAGTCATGTATATGTAGTTTAAAATTTCAGATCATAAAACAGATTTTTCAGAAGTCGAATCTCAAACGTAGTCAAGTCTTCTACGAGTCGAGCTCACACATTCCTGGTAACAGAGGCTCAACTGGGTCATTAAGGTCGTAGAGTGGAAGTTCATGGAAATCTGTGTACGTTTGATGATGTTCATTTTTCAGTGTGCAACTTTATTGATCAGTGTTTGGAAACTCTTACTCATTATAGTAGATGTGACCCATGCAGGCAAAGGCTTCCAGGCCGAACCATATCCCATAGGTGAAGCACACCCCCCACGACCTGAGCACGAGCACAAACAGGTTATTTCGCTTTGAGCAGGACTTGTTCATTAGGTTCTTTGTATCAGGTGGTGAAACAGCGTAGAGACGGTGGAGGCTCACCCTTCCCAGGATCCATCAGGCCTCTGCACCCTCCTGCAGTACTCCAGCCCTTTGTTAAGAGTGGAGCTGAAAAAAGAAATTACAAACAGAAAAACCTTTAACTCTTCCTCCTGAACTTCAGCAAGATATTGGGGAGTATTTAAATTTATATTCATATTTTTTATGATCTGGTTAATCTCTCTTCATCTGGTGTTTATAAAAGAAACTTAAACAAAACTCATGAAACAAAAACAGGATATTAAGAAAAATGATCTGAACATCTGCGGTCAGAGACACTTGAAAAGCCTCTTTGTTGAAGGTCGTGCATGTTTTATTCATCACGTCAGAGTTCGGCGTCTGTTTTCAGAACAAATGCAGCGCATGCATCCACAAATAAATGTAAATGTGTACGTTTGTGTGTGTCGTACCTGATCTCCTGGGCTCGGTGGTGAGGGTGGGCCTTCTGGAAATGCCTCAGAGCCTGCATTACTGCCGAGGTGCATTCCACATACGTATAATCGATCATGATGTCACCTGTTTGTGAGTGTAAGTGTGTGAAAGAGACGGAGACGGCGCACAGTGTTACTAATAAACATCACGTTACACAACACACACTGCATCCTCTTTTCAACAGGGAAACATGTGGTTTTAAGGATATTTGCCCTTATACATTAAAAGACCATAAAATTGCGACACGTTCAGAATGCAATGGAAAAGTTTTTTAGCCTTTAAGTGTTGAAGGGAGACAGAAATGTCATGTTTATATTTGGCTCTTCGTTTCCCTTTTTTTTTTAATATTTGCAGGTTGAGTAACAGTGAGAGTCCTCACGCTGAACTGAGCTCCTCTGAGAGGCTGCAAGTTGAATCAGGCACCGACACGCATGACGCTCTTATTTTGAAATGGACATTCCTTTTGACCTTTAAGGTCAAGATGAAACACATCTGACGGCGAAGTTCGATCAATAAACGGTGATTGTATACTGATGGAAACAGACCTACCGAACACTTCTGAGGGGTTCAGCAGCTCCAGGAGTTTCCCTCCTCTCTTGGTTTCATAGGTGGCAAATCCACCGTCAGAGTTTCTCATGCTGAGCAGCTACAAGGAGAAGATACAAACATAAAGGAGTTGCAATCTTATAGAAGACTGATTTTAGTTTGTATGTATTAAAAAAGAGGGTATAAAGTGTAAACTAATGAGCTTTAGATGTGCTGGTGTGTGGATTTTGTTAGCTTTTGCACAGAGCAAAAGCTAGCTGTTTCCAGTTTCTGTGCTAATCTAAGTTATTTATGGCTGAAGCTTCATATTTATGAGCAGAGAGGACAGTGATTTGAATCTTCTCAAGCTTTGGGAAGAAAGTATAAAAGCATGTTTTCTCAAAATGTTGAACTATTTCTTTCAACTCAGGATATTTTTAAAAAACTTTTATGAAAGATAAGTTGAGAAAATATGGAAATGGTGGTGAAATTCTCGGCTCGTTCTACCAAAAGTGACCCACTCATCAGTCTTTGAAGCTTCAGAAAAGCTCAGTGAGTCTTCTTTGTATTTATTTATGTGCAGACTCACCACATTGACGGCATCGTAGAGGCACTCGGAGGGGACCGGCTTGCTGATGGAGGGACAGAGCTCCTGCAGCAGCATCACTGACTTCAGGCCCTCGGCTGTGCAGTCAGCCACGATCCAACCACAGTCACGAGTGCTGAAGGGGAAACCCCCCTGACAGAAAACACAGGAGACTTGGTTAAAAAAACACAGAGTTTGTGTGATCAATGTGAGAAAATCAGGCCAGTTTGTTACAAGAGACGTCAGCAGTGTCTGTAATGTGATTTCATGGATATTTAACCTTCTTTTTCAATCAAACCTGAGTCTTCAATTAAGCAATTATTTGAAAAATGTTTAAATGGATTCTTGTGTGATTTGAGCTTTACCTTGTTCATCTGCCTGTAGTACTTCTGGTACTCAGGAGGATTATCAGGTATCTGCTCAGAGAGGAAGAACTGGTCAGACTGAAGCAGGAACTTTTAAGAAAGCTGTTCATTTCACACTATTTTGATCTTAAGTGCACCTGTTTGTCTTACTGAAGCATAAATTAGCGCTGCCAGACACTTTATTCCAGCAAAAGACATGTGTTTTACTTCTGGATGATGTAACTTGTTGTACCTGTGTGATGGTGAGGAACTCATGGGCGTCCAGGAGGCACTTGGTTAGTCTGGGATTATTCTGAGCTCCAGCCTGAAAGATCCCAAACATTTTATTAAAATCAGCCATTTGACACTTTTTTATGAGGATTTTATGTCAACCACAGAGTTTGAACAGTTCTTCTCAAGGTGATTTACAAGAAAAAAGTGACAATAAAGTTGAACAAAATCCTGAGAAGTGGTAACATCCTTCTGGCTTGTTTACATTTGAATTACTTCACATCTGAGAGGACATTTATTTTCTCTTAGACATTAAAAGCTCATCATTTGGTCCACTTTATTTCAATTCTTAGTTGATTTTTGTGTGATTTTTTTTGTCAAAATCAACATATTACTCTGAAAATATGGCCAAAAACATGTCATATGAGGCCTTGACCACCAAAATCTAATCAAATCCTCTGTTTGTTCACTTGCATTATGAACATACTGAACACACGAGAGGCCGTTTTTGCTTTACCTCAAGAAAAGCCTGCACAGCAAAGCAAGTGTCCCACAGCTGAGATCCATTGGTCCCCTGTGCACAAGAGAAGGACAAAGTTGTCAAACAACCAGATCAAGTTAAACTGGAGCTCACTGAGTGGACTTAACCTGTTTTTGTTGGACAAAAAGTATAAAACCAGCACAAAAGTTCATTAAGTTTTAAGGTAGTTTTGAAGTCTAACGGCTTTTGCCTCTTATCTCCATCTAAGAAAAGGCTCCTTTGGTTGCAAAATGTCATATTTCTGCTCTGAGTTTCTGGATATTTAAGCTCCTCTGATACTCCTACAAGTCTTTGGTGTGCGACAAGCTTATGGTTTAACTTTGTTACAGTTTCACTCGATCTGTGCAGCTGTTCACTGTGACTCAACACACAAAAAGAGCAGAGAACAAATTCTCACCTGCATTTTCATGCCATCTAAACCCAACCTGAAACACAGAGAACTCACTGTTAGTCTACACAAACACTACAAAAGAGCTTTTATCGAACAACTCATGATCTTTGGTTTGGTTCATTTGTTTGATTTTATCAGTAAGTTGTTGGAGATCAGCTGACTGACCAGAGGTAGTCTGGGATCCTGGACACATGCTTCTGAAAGACGGGAGAGGAGGGACCGTCCACATACCAGCGAACCAGCATGTTGATGGTCTTAGAAATCTGAGGAGAGACGCCGATACTTCATGTTCACGTCTTTTATTTCTATATAAGTTTGATGGTTAGTTATGATTTAAAAATCTATGGAAATACATTAAGTTGTATTGTTTTCTTCTTGATATAAACATGATGTATGTGTGTGTGTTACCGGTCCGATGCTGATACACTTGGTGAAGCTGTCGTCGGCCTGGATGTGCTCGTACAGTTCTTTGACAGCCTTTCCTCTCAGCGTGGTGCTGTGGTGGGCTTCGTACACATTCAGCACCACTGCAGGGCAACAGGAACACAACAGGAGTCACAAGGTCAGGAGGGTGGGGGGTCATTCAAAGAGCAACTTTTAGGGAAATACCAACGGAAAAAAATCTTCACTTCTTCTTATCATCACATAAAAACATCCCGTAACCAAGGAAATAGTGTTTTTTTCTCAATTTATTATGTCTGATTTGAGTTCCTCTTGAGTTCACACTTGTGTGCCATCAGCTTTATGTTCAAAAGTGTTGCATAACGATTTCCAAAACTTAACAGACACTGTAATTACAAAAACATTCCTTGCTGCCTGTTTTACATCAGCGTGCTTCTGTAGTCGGTGGTTTATCGTCACGGAGCAGAGTGTGTTGTGCGTCCTTACTGTAGGCGACGGTGAGCAGTGTGCTGTGAGGTGTGTACATGTCACACGCCGCCACATTGTTCCTCTGAGCAGGCCAGTCAATGGAGGCGTAGTCCTGGACGTAAAGCTCCTAGAAAACAGACAGCAAGGAAACATCTGGTCAGATATATGTTTTACTTTATATCTGAAGAAGAAGTGCTTCATATCTCAGCTCATGTAAATGTAACTGCAGACTCATGTAATCTGTGTGCTAGTTTAAGAGATATCTAGTTGTGTCCAGTGTCTTCAAGGTTTTTCCTCCTCAGATAGAGACTTTCTGCCTTTCTGCCCCTTCTGAGAACGACAGTAGGGCCTTTGTGGGCATCCACATGTTCATCAATGTTCAACTGAAACTTCCTTTTTTGTCATTCAGTTGCAAAATCCTGCGTACTGATCCCTTTGCAAAGGCTTAGATTAATAAAATACACAAAGGCATGTCTGTGTTTAACCTTTATTTTCAGATTTCACCATAACTGTCAAAATAAAAAGAAAAATTACAACATTGGGCTGCACCCTTCGCATAGTTTTAAGGTGGATCACAGAATCCTCCTGCACTGACACACTGGGCACGAGGGCTCATGAAACAGCCTGATATGTGACAAAAAAAGATTTAAATCAGCTGCTCTGACTATGTTTTGTTAATAATTTCTCTTCTGTGAGAAAAAGTCCTGTTATTTTTTACTTTGTTTGCTTACTCCTACCTGCCTTTTCATTCATAAATAGGTGCAGCAAGTTTTTCCAGTAGACTGTTGAAATACACTGTTGCACAATGACACTAGGCTCTTGGCTTTAATGCACTGAGTATTGCGCCTCCTGTTGAGGAAATGAGGGTTCAGCACCTGTCTGAGGCTGAGGACCAGCGAGTCTTCGTCTGCAGCCAGTCTGACGGCATAACAGTAGCTCATGGGGAGGTAGACCTGTCGACAGTGACACCACAGGGTGGAGGGGTGGGCCGGCATCCAAGTGGGAAACAGCCTGGAAGATACATCATTACAAACATCACGGCTGAACTTAAACAGACCAACAAATGTCCTCGCTAACGAAAATATTTAGCTTAATTGTTTGTCTGTTGAAGATCTTGTTGGTCAAAACATGTCAGCAATAAATCTTTTTTAGTTGATTTAAACTTTCAGTAAGTGGACAGCCTCTTATTCCCAGTTAGAGTAAGCAGAATTAGCCACCATGGCTGAGGAAACAAGCACAAGAGCACCACCTAGAGGAAGTGCAAGATGTCACAAGACATATTTATACTACAGAGGAGCAAAATAATTGTGTTTTCTCTACTTTCAGCTCAGATCATGCAGCTTTCTGTAATATTAAAAGTATGACTAATGGTGAGGGAGTGAAACTTACCACATCTCTGGTAGCAGTGTGTTCATTCCCTCCCAGCTGTAGACATTTAAAATGGCCAACCAGAATTTACCCCATGAAGGAATCCCTGCAGCGCCACCTGTACAAGATAAAACACAGACAGCTTAATTATAAAGCTAATATAATGAATAATTAACATGGGAATTACTTTGAGAGTGAAATGTGCAGAAAAATGTGCCTTTATTGGACACAAAGCTGCAGCATATTTCCCATTAACATGAACATTTGGGAAGGAAGTAGGTTTTTATACCTTTGCAGCACAAACAGATTAGTATTATAAAGTAATCCTGTGTGTGATGGAGTGCAGATATTAAAAAAAAAAAACAAAAAACTGGCATTGCTTATTTGTGGAACATTTCAAGTATTTCCTTCCCACCCTTGCTGTGCAGGTTGTTCCTGGCTCGAACCATATCTGGATCATCAGGCTCGACTCCCAGAATCCTTAATGAGGTGTAACTCAGCGCCGTGCCAAAGACAGTTGACTTATCTTCAATATGTCTGAGAACAAAAACAAACTCATCCTCAGTGCTGCCATTATTCATAATCCAGACGATGTTACTCTGTATGGTTTTTACATGTGTCTTGCTGCCATGTAGTGAAAAAAACTCTTTCTTTAATAATAACACAAGTTTTTCTGTAGCTGTTTGTAGATAATTTTACAAATAAAATATTACATTTCATAATAAACTTTAACTCTGCATGTCTTTGGGAAAAAAGACTAAATTATGCTTTAACAGCAGTCAAAAGTTTGAACATTATTTCACATTTTGAAATCACCTTAGCTGAAAAAATACCTCTCAAACTGCTCCTCCACTACTTGTTACCTTACTCTGAACAACAAATATTAAAACACAGCATGCATTGTTGTTAAAAGAGAAGAGAAATTGTGCTGTTGACTTACAGACCCCAGCCTCCATCTGGGAGCTGAACGGAGCGAAGGTACCTCACCATCTCTTTCTTCCAGGCCTCAGCTAGAGGGATCTTGGCCACATGGCAAGTGATCAGGAGACCTGAAGCACAGAAATGGACCTCCAACAGTGAAAGACAGTCAGAGACAGAAGCACATGCAAAAACAGGAGAGATCCTCTGCTGCTCTCTGTTTAGTGTCACAACTCTACCTACAAATCAGTGTCATTAAATCATCTCTTTCATGGAAGGACATGAGGTTGCTGCTGCTGCCTGCAGGTGTCAAGTATAAAGACATGAAGGAGGAGACTTTAGCTCTACCTGGCAGCAGAAATAGAGGTCCGCCGTAGTCCCCGGCCCAGTGTCCGTCCTCGGCCTGCAGGTAGCTGTAGAAGTTCATGCCTTTCAGAGCTGCGTCTACAGCCGTGTGGGCAGCGGGGGAGCCAGACAAAAACTTACTCTGTGGAGAAGATTAATGATTAGAAAATAACACAAACGTTATAAATCATCTAACAGCCACTTTGGTTGCAATTAACAGAAAAAACTAAATGTTTATCTCATATTTGCTGCAGTTTTTGTACATAAGAGCATGTAAGTCTGAGATGATTTTATCTTTTAGCCAGCTGATGTACAATTTATCTTCGAGGCTTCATCTGAAATCTTCCATAATAAATAACAATCACAAGAGAACAAAATAAGATCGAAAGCTAACCGTGTCCAAGCCGAGAGAATGGGCCTCCAGCATTGTCTGCTCTCTGTCCGGTGTGTCCTCGTCCTCCACATAACGCCACGTCTGCCTGCCCTCGACATTCGTCAGCCTCCAGCGGCTCAGGTCTGTGGCCGGCTCCGTCTTGTAAGGCCCCCCTCGCCTCCGCAGGTGCCTGGAAGATACAACAGGTGACTTGATGTCTGAGTAAAATACTGGATTCTTGTACTTATCATCTATTTCATAGAGAGCCACTATAAAGTATCACAAAACAGAAATATTTACTCAGTTTGTCAACAGCAAAACAGTAACGACAGGTGTTTTTTTTCCTTCTGGTTGTTACGATTATTATGATGATCATCATACACCAAAAATATATTTGACTGTCAGATGTGGAAAAACTTTTATTAAATTTTATTTGATTCATTGTCTTCATAACTTAAAAACTAAAATAAAAAAATGTCAGACCTTTAACTAAGTAAAAGTAGCAAAACCACAATGTAAAAAATATAAATATGTACTTAAGTAGAACCACAGAAGTATAACAGCTGATATAAAGTATCAGAAAAAAAGGTAAAGCACTCATTTAAGATGAAATGGATCCTGTCAGCAGAACTGATTATAATTACTTGTTTATTAACACATCAGTATCTATTTAGTTTTGTAGCTGACTTCAGTAAAGCTACATTTATGTACTTAATATACTTTTGGTTGTCTAATTATAAAATTGCATTGTGTAACTATATATAATTAGGTAATCATTCAATTATAGGCCTGTGTTTTTACAATATAAAATCTAAATGTAATGTAAAAAAGTAACTGGAAACTGCAGCTGCAAATTTATGTTTTTGATCTCAATATTTCCCTCTTAAATATGTAGAAGAATAAAGTTAAAGAACTAGAACTATATGTTAAAATATACTCATCTGCTGAATTTAAAATAGCTCTTTAGAGTGAATTATAAGGTTATTACTTACAAAAAAAGTCATTTTCACAGAAACTTAAAAATACTGTCAAAACTAAAGCTCAAAGCTAGCTAACATTTAAATGAAAGTTGGGACAGAAACGTAATAAACTTGTACATGTTTAGCATCATTATCACTATAAAAAACGAGTATTTTGGCGACATTTTTAGTTAAATACAACAAATAACTTACGTTCCCTCAGTCATGTCTGTTATTGTCAGGTTCAAAGTTGAATCCTTCGCAAAATCACTTCGATATATTTTTCTTAGCTACTCTGAAGATTCCGCCCCTTTTTGTATTTCATGGGAATTGTAGTATTTTGAAGAAAAGTAGGTACGCCGTTCATCCACAGTCAGACTTCATTTCCCAGCGCACCTCGCGGTGCCGTCCGAGTCATTCTCTGCATGGAGAGACATGAGCAGAGACCTAGCTGTCCAATCACAAGCCAGCTGGGCGGAGAGAGGGGCGGGTTTGCCGTGAGATCCGCCAATCAGAGCGCTACTACGACGAACACTACACGTGTGCTCACTCATTGATTATGAAGAGCCTTTTAAACTGGGCCATATTAATTTGAATTTAACGGGAAGTTTACATAAAAAACACCTTTATTCAATATTTGTCTGATAGTTGATTTTGAAACTTGACAGAAACAAAAATAGGTTCAAAACATAGAGATGTTATTGTAGCTGTTTACCAAACCAGGTGATTTAAAAAGTGTTGCCGACGGACAAGAAAAGCTTTTTCATTTCTGAACAAACTTTGCTAATCCAAATGTCATGAGGTTTGTGCAAAACCAGCAAAAACTTTACATACCGTTGTTGTTCTAAAATGTACACACGTTTAAGTTAAAAATGCAAAATAAAAAGTACAAAATTAAACCTTTTTCATTTCATTAATTCTTGATATTTTCACACTGAACAAATCTATACTTTATTACACACAAAAAAATAAGACATATTCTTGGAATCAGGAAATCTGAACTCAAGAGAGTAAAAAATAAGGAAGTCACAACAGAGTGAACTCAGTACACAACAGATTGCAATGAATTCTACAAATAAATCAAATCAGTCTTTCCCTGCAGGTGTAAAGTTTGTTTGTCCTCAGCTTTCAAACATCTGCAAAGCTACAGAGTCACTGGTTAAAGATGATCCTTCATCTGTTCATCAGTCATCAACAATGCCCAGCAGACCACTCAGCTTCAGTCTGCAGGCCAGTTCCTCCTCTTGGCTCGCCAAAATCTGCCGCTCCAGGTCCTTCAGTCGCCACGTCATGGACACTGGCGCAGCTTTAAGCCAGTCTGCAGTGTCGGACAGGTTTTCAGGTTCTGGCTCCTGGAAAATCAAAACAATATATGCAATGCATGTAAGTGTTAAATCTAGAGCCTAGTAGGTTCACAAAACCTGACACTATTTCTATCACCAATAGTTACAGTTTAACAAAAAACACAACTTTTCCCAGGATCACTGACACACAGGGAGGTGAGCAGACATACCTGTGTGAGAGCAGCTTCTCGGGCATTAGCTGGTTGTGAATGCCATATTGTTGTGGGCATGGACAAGAGAGTGGAAGATGGGATGAAAAGTGGTGTGGACAAATGCTCCAGAGGGTCACCGTCCAGCCAGCGCTGCAGCTGCTCCATGCTCCTGCACACAGCAGACATGCAGGTTATAGATTATATTTGCAGATAGAAAATGCAAGAAGTTTCATAAACTCTTTCAGTTTGGTTGAATTGTACTAACAACACTTTACTAAAGTCAAGATAATGAGCTAACAATTAAAATGCTCCTCTATAACATCGGTGGCAGTGAGCTGTATCCAAGCAATGCCATATTCTATAAACATAAAGTCTACATGGAATCACAACCTTGAACGGCAGAGATGTAGCTGTACCTTTTGCTCTCAGCCTTCTCCTCCTCTAAGCTCTGGAGAACTTTGTGGGCCAGTTGCTCTTGTGCTGTGGGAGTGTGTGTGATGTCCAGCGGGGCCGTCAGGGCCTCGACAGGCTCGACCAGACTGCGGAACAACCTCTGTCTGAGTGACACACTGGTGGGAGTGGCGCAAGCAGCTGCATTCAACCTGAGGACAGACGAAGTAAAAAGGAAAAATGAAACAGGAGAAAGCAAAGAGGAGAAGTGAGATAATGTTGAGGGTTTAACAGCAGTTCAGTACACTGAGCTGCCTGGAGGTGAGCGTTAGCAACCAGCAGTTTAAAGGTTAAATTAAAAGACAGATGACACTTTTTCTGTAGCCCTCTGAACCTTCTTACCCTTCCCTGTCTTGCTGTTTCTCCCTGTGGGTTTGCCTGATGGCCTGAGTCCAAACCTCAGGTGGCTGGAAATCCTTCAACAACTCTGTGGGGACGTAAACCAGGATCTCCCCGTCCTCTGTCATAGCATCTTACACAACAAAACAAACACAAAATTGCATATTATGATACATATATTCTCACTAGGTACATGTAAAAAAAAAAAAAAAAAGAAGGATTCACTTTATTAATCAGAAAAATGTCCTCACCATCACAGACAGGTGGTTCAGGAATCTGCCAGTCTTTCAGCTTGTGGTCAATGCAAATCACCAGCACGTCGTCCCAAGGAACACGACTGGAGGCTGGATGCATGGTGTTGTCTACGTCGCCCCATTTGTTTTTGGTTACCTTGGATCCAGGGATTCGGGTGAGGTGACTCTTTACCCTGACCTTTTCCAGAAGGTTTTCCAGCCGTGACATTAGAAGAGGCTGACTGTGGCGTGAGACCAGGATCTGAGCGGCGTAGCGAAAGATGGAGGAGCAGAGCTCAGACCAAGAGTCTAGAGAAAGAAGGGATGAGGGAAGGGGAAGGAGGGGAGTTTAATCTGTGAATTATTGATCTATTTATGGTTTTTATACCATCACACATCTGACATAAACAATCACAAGTTATGTGCTAAATATGTGAAAGGACAACGCTACAGAAGTCTAGACCAGATTCTTAGGATAATGTTTAAAGTTCATACATTAAAATAGCTAAAAAAAACAAACACTCAGTGCACAAGACTGATGTCACTGACCTCCTGTGGCAGATTGCTGCTCCCAATGTGGCAGCTGCAGGCTGAGGATGGCTTTGCGTAACCAGGCCAGATGCTGGTCAGAGTTCCATCCCTGATGGGGGACAAAGTCGCGGGACTCAGGCAGGCAGAACTCGCCTGGCGGCCATGACAGTCTGCTGAGCTCCTGGGATGACACTTTGTCCGCAATGTGAGCCAGGATGGCGTTGTACAGCTGGATGACAGGTGCAGGGTCCACAGAGGGAAGATGTGCAGCAGCTCGTTCCTGACGGTGGGTGTAAACTCTGGGAGTGAACTCACGACTCAAACTGGCCTCTACGAGCTGAACCAGGGTCTGGCAGGAGAGCGGGAAGGCTGGTGGAGCACGAGCCAGCAGCCAACGTACAGCCTGGCTTAACTAGAGACACAACAGGACAGGTGGCAGGGAAGTTGTAAGGAGAGACAAAACAATAAAACATTTCCCCGTGATGGTTCTGTGCATGTGTGGCTGTTAGTACCTGTTTGGATCCCTGCAGGTCACTTGTCGTCTCTGGTATGAAGAGGAATGTGTACTCTGAAATCAAACCTTCTTTGACCAGCGTGTTCAGCATCAGGGCTGAAGGACAAAGCACCAGGAGAGGAACAGGTTACACATTTTGTCCAGATTAATCCAGATTAATTAATTCTACTATACCATAAAAACTGCCTGACATACGAAACAACTTTCATAACCTGCATCTTTTTAACATGGATATATTACTATTATACCTTGAATTAATGCCAGAGGTGTGGACTTGAGGGACAAACTTTTTGATTTTAGACGTGATATGATAAAATTAAAAAAGATTTGCATATAATATAGCTATTATTAATTACCTTCTCCAAGCTTCTGTGTATCAACAGCGCCACCGTCAGGCCCCGGCACCAGAATAACCAGAGGCAGAGGGCAGTGCCAGGTGCTGGCTTGCTGCAGCTGTTTGAGCTGAAGCAGGGCTGATAACAGGGGCACATCCTGCTCGTCCTGCCTGTGTTCGATGATGGGCATGGCAGGCAGCAACATGATCAGAGCTCCTGTCCCATGGAGGTCACAGCACTCCTCCATTTTTGACAGGCTGTCTTCGGTCAGAGGGCCTCTTGACGCCTGGGAGACAGAAAATTGAGTGTTACACAGTGATGAGGCTCAGAGGTTAACATCTTCATTTTATTAATGACCAGTTAAAGATGGAGTTGGTGCTGTTTGATGAGAATCTCTTTTCTGTGTATTTGACTGTGGTGTGATCTCAGATCTCACCTTGACGCTGATATGGACTTTGTGAATGTTTTGATTTTTTTCCTGGAGTGTGTTGCTGACGTAGAGCGTCTGTAGCGTCCCATCAAGCTGCTCCTTGCTCGCCTCTGAGCCCTGGCCTCCTCCAAGCTTCACCTCCAGCCAGTCTGACAGGATCCTGAAGACAACAGATGAATAGAACATAGACTCTCTGTGAGGTTCGGTGTATTACAGGAGGAAATTCTCTTATATCTTAGAGGTAATCTGTTGACGACCTTTTGTCATCTTGCAGAGCAGCTGCTTACCTGTCAGCCACACTGGCTACACTCTCATGGTCGCTCGGTAAGAGGAGAAAAGCTTTCCAGAAGATGTGTTCAGGAGGCTTGGAGATATTTTCCGTCACAAGTGCCGGCAGGTCGAGTGGTGCCCACGATGTCTCACTGACAGAAAATCATCAAAGAGGTCAAAATGCTGCTCGGTGACATCAACAGCACTGACTGCATAAACATACATCATCACTCACTCAAGCAGCTGCTGATAGAAGTAATGGACTCTCATTTGGTGGATCACCTCTTGTCTCATTTTCAGCAACCTTAATAAAAAAATAGAAAACATTTTAATAAGAGCCGTAAAGCAACATGTGTTTCAAATTTGAAAAATTAAAAAAAATACAGGTGTGATTAAGCTGCAAATGACAATCTGCAAAAATCTAACCAAACATAATCTGCTTTAAATTATATAAAAATGCAGGGACATCATCACCAGTCCTCCATTAAATCAACCCTTATGTGCATTTCAAAGACATACTCGGATAAAAACACTGAATGAAGAGTTGTAAACCTGGTGCTGGAGAGGGATAAGGTTCCGGCATTTCCCAGGTTGACCAAACCACGAGTCAGCTCTGCTATGGAGGGCTGTGCAGGGGCGCTGGGGGCCAAAGCCTTCAGTTTGAATCGAGGGTCCACAAAGCAAGGAGCTGCAGGGAAACCTCTCATCTGTCTCTTCAGCTGCCGACGTACTGCTACCACATCACGCCACCTGGTGGTACAAGGGTAGAAGCATCATTTAATAAACTGTAAGAGTATATTTAAATTACATTTGAATGGTACACTGATGTTGGACTTTTATTAAATATTCAATATTAGCCAGGCAAAGATATCCTTTGGCTTCATTGCAGTGCTGAGTATCACATGAATTTTTTTTCTGACTTTCCATATTTTCTCTGTTTCTTACCTTTCTATGTACTTGTGGATGCGTTGCAGCTCTGTTTCCAGAATGTCTTCAACCAACAGAGCAATGTCTGCATTTAAAATCTCCTCAACCAGACTCGTGCAGACCTGCTCCGTGCATTTAGCCACACGATCTGCTTTCTCATTCATCGCCTCTCTGCAAGAGGAAGAAAAAGAAAGTGTCACATTTAATTCAGTAAATCTCATTTGGGAAAATAAAATTCATGATGTTCCTCTAAAACTCTAGCGTTTCATTATCATATTAGATCATCTGGTTTTTGTGTAACTCAACATAAGACCAGATCAGAATTCGGATGAGTCTCAGAGACTTACTGGATCTCAGAGGTGGCAGTGTCCTTGATGGTCTCATCTAAAACTTCGTTGATGATCTCTGTGCAGAGAGAGAAGCTGAACTGAACCAGGAAGGCCTCGTGCTCCTGCTTCCTCCTGACGAAGACAGACAGGGAGAAAGAAATGTGATTGAGGTTAAAATTTTTTGAACAGGCAAGAAACGGTGCTCAGGATGAGTGATCACAATTCTTAATCCTGATAAAAACATACAGATGCTTGTCTCCTGTTTTGGCACCTCAACTTTGAATTTTGGAAAAATGTCAAAATAAAACTTTCTAAATCGAACCAGCTAAGATAAAATTCAGTGTGCCATCATCAACTTGTTGTTATCAGGACTGTGACTGACCTGGCTTCTTCAAGCTTGCGTTTCTCTTCAGCAGCACGCTCCTGTTCAAGCTTGATCTCGGTGGACGACAGCTCCTGAAGCATCTGTCCCAACACCTCACCCACCAGAGACTCTGTCTGCACTCTGCTCTCCCTGCAGAACCAAACAGGACAGAATGGTCATCTTTTTAAAAAAACATCTAGGACGATTGAGTTCTCCACTGCCTTTACTCACTGGACATGAATGAATTCATGTTAACTGTAAGGAAGTGATGTAAAACATGATTTGAATGCAATCATCATGCAATGGAGAGGATGAATGGATCAGCCACTTAAACTTACGCAAGTGCTGTTGTAACATAGTTGGCACCAGCAGCAGAAACCTCCCTCACTGCTGCTTCAACCACCTCTTCAATCACACCGTCCAGTACAGCCACAACGTCCTGCAAGAGAGAACAAAAACAACAGAGTTAGTGTTGTGCACACAAAAAACAAAAGGACAGCAGGTTCAGTGTTGCTTAATGTAAACTGATTCCTTTTTATCAGTTTTAGGTATTTTTTGCATCATAGTTAAGGTTGCAACTAAAAGCTATTTTCAAAATTGCTTGTTGATTAAGTGATTATCAAAATAGACGCCAATAAATGTTCTGTTGATTGAAAATTCAATTAGTTCTTTTGGCTTTAATTGTTTTTTGATTTCCGACTGAACCTTAAAAGATGAATAAAGTACAAAGAAGTAGTGGAGTGGAAGTATAAAGCAGCAAAAAACATAAAATACTGAAGTTATTATGTAACTGCTGCAAAATTAATTACATCATCTACATTTGGTCAAAATTAAAAAGTTCCTGATGTGTTCAGAGATAAAGAGCTGAGAGGCGTTGCCCACCTCGTTGCTGTACACCGGCTGAGGTTTGGGTGGCGGTGACGGCGGTTTGACGGGCTGAGGTTGAGCCAATGGCTGGAACAGCTGCTGGGCGTCTGCTGGGTGGGCGGGGGTGTGGTACGGCTCGCTGGGCTCTCCGGTCTCATCTGTAACAGCTGGAGGCAACCTAAACCCTGACGGCACATCTGGAACCTTGACCTGCGTCAGTATCTCAGCAGCCGGTGGTGCCTTAAGCTCCACCTTGACAGGAATGGCTGAGAAAAGAGTAACATTTTAGCTGTTAATATCTTTTAGTATCCTGTAATCTGTTTCCCTTTTTTTAAATCAGAGTTATGTACTTAAATGGAAACTTGGATAACATCAGCTTTATCTACCAGGTAAAGTTTTCAGTCTGTTCATGTCACTTCAGTCATTTTTTACTGCAGCCAAATGGGACTCTGACCAACACTGTCATCAAAACATACTAATCCTGCTGACTGTGACCTCGAATGACCTCATCAGAAACCTCATAAAAGCTTTTGGATCAGTAAAATGGAGTAAATACCTTTAAACTGGCCTGACGCCGGCTCAGCCAGAGAGCCTTCTCCACGGTACTTGTTCTGGGAGTCGAAGCTGCGGACAGGGGTGTGCTGAGGAGGGTTAGGGAGGGCGCCACCGTTCACCACCTCTCCGATCAACATGGTTTTCTTTGTGAGGATAACTTCAGACTTCTTCTGGGACAGAGGCAGGTCCGGCTCCTGATATGTCGTCCGGCTCAGCTCCACCACACTGTGAACAACATTTTGTGAAATTTTTACAGCTGTTTAAAGTAGCATAGTGGGGCTATGATAAAGCCTTCAAAACTTATTGAATAAAGGCTAAAGGCAGCTAGCGAACACTCACTCATCATTGACATTAAGGCCATACTGCTGGATGAAGTCAGCCGCCTCTGCAGCGTCGCGGAACATTAACATTCGAACTATGTCCTCAACTGGAAATGCAGTTGATCGTGGACCCACAGTGTGGGCCCAGTTCAAGGTCTTCAAGGCCTTAGCTCTGACCTGCATGGACACACACACACACATACATATGTAAAAAACATAAATACTATTGAACAACACAAATTTCTGGCTTTTAAGTACCACATATAAAATGTCTGTGTGTATCGGTAGGCATGAAATTGCACTCTATGCGAGGACTTAAAAAGAAAACAAAGAAAACAGTCTCAAACCTGATTAAAGTATCTGTGCAGGAGGCAGCTGGCGAGGTAGGAAGCTCCTTTCACCAGCTTGAAGAAGCGCACAAAGTTGTTGCTGTTCACTGCGGTGAATACCTGAACGGCATATTTCACCTCAGGAGAATTTCGGACCTCGTCACGGAATTGCTGCACCTCACTGTGTAGACATGAAGTGTGAGGAGTTATTTCTTGAAGTAAAGAATGCAGTGAATGCTTATAGGCACATTAAAAACAGTGAGAAACCGATTTTTTACATGAATTACAATGATGTTTGAACACATTTAATC
Organism: Acanthurus leucopareius; assembly: GCA_029814765.1. NCBI lineage: Eukaryota > Metazoa > Chordata > Actinopteri > Acanthuriformes > Acanthuridae > Acanthurus > Acanthurus leucopareius. Next base: position 21,239,645 of record JAQMCX010000011.1, on the reverse strand, counting down.
AATCATGTCTGTATGTCCCCTTCACTGGACTGACCGTAGGATGTCACCATCGTTGAGTTTCAGCAGCACGTTGTACTGGCGAAACTCGGCCTCACAGGGGCAGTAGATTTGACGTGTGGCCAGGTCCTGGTACATTTCCTTGAGACTCTGGAGGCACTTTGTCATGTTCTCGTTATTGATTTTGGCATCAAACGATGAGGGATGCTCCTCACAAAGATGGTGAGCGCAGTGAACATGGAAGCGAGTGCACTTCTCAATCAGAGACACCGTGTGTGGGCAGCTCAGGTGCTGCTGGGTGATGTCCTGTTGGTATGATAGAAAAAGGACTTGGATTTGAAAAAAGTGACAGAGACAGCAGTACAGCAAACTTCTGTGTGGATTAAATTCGATTGGAAAAGCTCAACGACAAAAAATTACAGCAGAGTGTGCTAACTCTTGTTTCTTGTTTTAACAATATTGTGAATTTGGTGATTAACTAATGAACTCAGAGAGGCACCCTTTAGTTTTTAGCTTTGCTCACATGGGTATAAAGAGCAGGTGTCCAAGTTTTTGAATGCACATAAGGCTATCACAGTTTTTATGTTTGTCTAGTGCTTTTCAATGCTGTGGCTACTTCATTGCTTCTCAAAAAAAGATCCTTTATGTTCAATTACAGGCGACATCTGCAGACAGCAGCCCACATGAAGCCGGGCCTTACCTTACGGATGCCACGAGTCCTGTTCCAGACAAAGTCATACCAGTCCCGGTAGTTGTCATGGCCCTGGTCCATGATCTGAGTCACCAGGTAGTCCATAGTCATGCTGAGCACAGGAAGGGGGCGCAACTCGTGGGGAAGGGGCTCCTCCTGGTCGGCTGATGAGCGGCTGTACTCTTTTATGGCTGCCGTGTGATCCACCTAGTCCAGGACAGGAAGTGACAGTTTCATTTAGCTTGGGTATCAGATGTGATCTTATTCTTTACAGGCGTGCTACAAACACAATGAAACATTTCACTGTGCTGACTCAGCTGAATGAAAAATACATTTAATATGATCATAGAACATAAACATTAAAGACGTTACCATCTCAGTATTTGGGATGACCTCGAACACACTCAGCTGTTTCCGAGTCTCCCTCATAAACCTCTCCTTCTCTGGACACATGTCAGGACACGTCCCGACAAACACCTTGGACATGTCCAAGTCCGTCCTCTTGGGTCGACCTGTGCAGACACATAATTTGCTCAATTAGTGTCTTTCTTGTTTTTTGCCATGATAATGGCCGCATCAGATCAGTGAGACAGTTGCCGTTACCTTGACGTAGGATCTTATCTCTCTGCTCCAGGAGGCGGTATTTGTCCTCAGCCGTCTCAGCCATGTGGCCAATGAGGTGGAGCAGGGAGGAGGGGACTGGGTGCTCTGAGCTCTGGGCCTCTGTGCTGCTGTCTTTTTGCGGTTCTTCATCAAACTGAAGAGACTTTGGCAATGACGCCTTCTTCATTGGAGAGCTGACAAACAAAGAGACACATGTAAGACAGACACGGCATTGAAGTATCATTTCAGGCCGATCCTGAGACGATGTAATAATGCCACACACTTTAAACAGGTGCAACTGTTACCTGCGTCTGAGGGTCATCATGCTGCTGACTGCAGGAGCTCTGGGTGAGGATCTTCTGAGTGGGGAGGAAGAAGCCTTTGACTCTATGTCCTCCTGACTTTCTCCCTCTAGCTCCTCTGTTCCTGCTGCAGGTCTGCTGCCTTTCTCACCTGGACCTAAAGCACCAAAAAATAAAAAGAACTCAGAATCAATACAGTAACTCAACAACTCAGGATAATATGAAATGAACTATTTAGGACTCTTGCCATCAATATATAAAAAAAAAAAGTCCTAGTTAAAGATACTTCATTGCAACAGTAAGAACTGTGACTGTTTGGGACTAGCAATTATTTTAAGTTATTTGAGCATCCAATAAAATATGTTATATTTACTCTGTCTCTTTCTCTGCCACAAGAGCAGGAGTTCATTGCGATGCAGGATTTTGCCTTTCTTTTTTGCTTTTGCTGCTGATGCCTGAAAGAGATAAAAGTCAGTAATTGAAAGACAGGAAATAATGTTTTGATTGCATTGAAGGCTAAATATTACCAGCTTTGTCCTGTCTCACAAAGCAGGATTGTTACGTTAGCAAACTCATGTTTGGGGCTTACATCTGATATTAAACTGAGCTTAGTTGAAATAGAAAGTGAAGCTGTAAACTAATGAGTAACAGATACAATGAACTGTAGCATATGAGGAGCCAAAAAACCCCCCAAAAAAACCCAACTAGTTGTTGATCAGTTCCATTATAAATTACTGACAATTTTATGAAGCAAGTAAGCCCAAAATAGTCAAAGTATGATGAACTTGCTTTAAGTTAACTTACATGGTTATCAAAGTGTACTATAGCCAGGTTCTTGGCAGGCTTGGGGAAGACCTTACAGACTTTGCCGAAACGGCCAAAGTGCTTCTCAATAATGTCCTTCTTGTTGAGGGCTGGAGGAACATTTCTGCACATGATGGAGGTGCAGTCAGAGGGAGACATGCCACTCTCTGAGCTTTCCCTGCGTAGGCTACGTTTCGCAGGGCTTGTGTTTTCAACCTTTGAGTCCGTGGCTTTTGCTGAGTCTGGAGAGGTAAGATAGGTAATAGTACTTTACTTCTACAAGTGAAGAGAGTTAGTCATTAAAAACTTGAAAACGTTATACTAAAATCTTTAAAACAAATTCATAAACTGGTCATAAATAATTTAACAAGTCCTCTAAGCGAGTGAGTGCTGTTACAGAGTGATTTTTATTCTGAACATTTGCGTTTAATTGTGCACGATAGATTCTAGATTTTTTATTCACACACTTTGGTGCACAACTCATATGATACAGTGTGAATGACTTGGTGGTCTCACCTGACTCCTCAGCTTTTTCCGGCAAATCCCTGGCCAGTGCTTGTGCTGTTGGTGGATTAACAGGTAGGCTGTCGCTCTGACTCTGGACTTCCTCCCCCTCTGTCTGCTCCCATGTTGACGCTGGCTGCTCAGTGTCCTTTGTGGCCTCACGCTTTACTGGGTTTGGGCCATCTCTACGAAGATCACTCAGTGCCTTACTAAATAAGCCTCTTGGTGGGCCGCGGGTCCTCACTAGGGGCCTCTTAGAGGGATGTCTTGGTGAATCTGCTTCTGCTGGAGCATCCTCCTCAGTGGCGGGCTTCTCTGAGCCGGTGCTGGGGAGAGCCAGATCTTCCTTGCGTTTGGTGCCTTTGCTCAATCGTGCAAATACATTTGTGTCCCCTTGGCTCTCAAGGTTTTGCCCCTTCTCATCTGTACCAATTTCTGCTTTAGTTTTGATGTCCCCAAAAGCTGAAGGCTGACCAAAACAAGTTCCTCTAAAAAGGGGTGTTGTTTGGGGCAGCGGGCCTTGGGCTGAAAAGCTGAAAGAGGATGGTGTGGTAGGCTGGGTGGTGGATGCCTGAGTACTGGAGCTAGAGGGAGCTGCTGGTTGAGAAAAGGTAAACTGCAGAGTGTTGGAGGGGCCACTGCTATTACCTGTTGTAAGCGGATTGTTCTGAGCAGATATTGATGGGGCTGCAGCTGGCTGTGAAAAACTAAAGTCCAGTTGCCCAGACTTAGCCCCAGTTAATGGGGGGAAGCAAGTGGTGGTGATGCTACTACTCATAGTGCTGATGCTGGTCTGGGACCCACTGCTGCCAAAAGGTGAGCTGGACATTGAAGTAGTTTGAGGATTAGCAGGTTCAGGGCTAGCACTAAAGATCGGTTTGAACAGTGCCTCATTAGCTGGCTTGAAACTGAATTTGGATGATCTGAAGCCTCTGCTCTGGGTCACATTCTGGCCTGTGCCAAATACACTTGTGGTGACATTTGTAGATGATGGCTGTCCAAACATAGACGATCCAAAACCCATTGGCTGAGGTTGCCCTACGGAGGTGGTTGAGCCAGAAGCCATTTGAGAGGTTCCAAACCCAGTAGGCTGTGGCCCAAACCCTGATGTCTGTTTGCCAAATCCCTGGGGTTGCTGGCTAAATCCTGAAGCCTGACCAAATGCAGAAGGCTGCCCAAATGCCGGTGTCTGCCCAAACAGTGAACTCTGGTTCGGTCCACTTGTCTGTCCAAAAGCTGGTGTGGTGTTAAAGCCAGAGCTGCTCATTCCTAAGGATGGCTGTCCAAATGCTGGAGCATGGCTTGCTGTAGGCAGTGAAGAGGGTTGTGTGGACGACTGTCCAAAGGCAGGGGTTTGTCCAAAGATGGTATTTCCATGAGGTGACGGCTGTCCAAACGCTGATGGTTGATAAAACCCCCCAGTTTGTGACTGATTGCTGGAACCTTGCTGCCCAAATGACTGGAACAATCCAGTCTTCATAGTGTTGCTAGGGGCTTGGAAAGCTCCACCTTGTGGACTGCCAAACGGATTGGAGGGATTCATGGCGCAAATATAAACGGAGGTTAACTATTCTTTGTTGATTATTAATAGATACGTTTCTCTTATAGAAATTCAAATAAAGGAAATATGTAATACAATTCCCGTCTCTCAAGTTTTTCGGTGTAGTGCCTTATCATCCGAAAAAACAGAGCTTTTTGAAGACAGAGACACAAAAAATTGCGCTGCTCGGCGGCTACCATTAGCTAGCTCCACAAACATGATAAGTTAGCTTCGCAAAGTTTACTCGATGGCACATAATTTTTTGGAATGACAAGACCAATATAAATCTTGACAAAATACTGAAAAATGAGGCAACTTTAGCATTTCAAAAAAATCTCACCTTTCAAAGTTTGTGTTTACTTTATCGATATTTTTGTTCAGTTGGTAAAAAATATACTTTCGAACATCCGCTTCCGGTCCGACGATTAAGTAGGTCCCTTCTGAATGCTTACGTTCATACGTTCCGCGATTGCTTACGTTGCGACAGTTCCATCGGTCACATGGATTTTGAACGGAGACGAGACGACCGCCCTCCAAAAACGACAGAATATGTCTGATTTTTCGAAATATAATTGTCAGATCTACACGACCAAGAGAAAGCCTCCACAAACGGTTTCGGGGAACGATAGGTTGACGCTACCGGTACGCGTCACCTTGAAATGTGCCTGCCCGGAACGGCCTCACGACCGCCGCGCAACTGACCAACCGTTCCTGTAAACTTACCACAGAATTATTTTAACTGGCCGTCGTCAGACGAGTGTTTGTTTTAACCTTTACCTATGTCTCAGGATTTAATATAGCAGTTTTATTCGTTTGCACTGAATTTGAAATGGGAGTAGTACTACGGAATCTCCAAAAGGTGGTGCCTCTTCGCCGCGCCAGACTGCGGCGGGATGTCGACACACTGAGACACATACTGGGCGTCCAGAAATTCGACCTGGGCATCATTTGTGTGGATAACTACAGGATTCAGCAAATAAATAACATTTACAGGAAGAAAAACGTGCCGACGGACGTCCTGTCATTTCCATTCCACGAGGTAAATATGAGTCACGTTACACGCCATTAATGGCAGTACATGACGACCACCTGCTTGTAATAGCACTGATCTTATTCAGATGAGGAATCTGATGGAGGTGGTAATCAAGGTTGACCTAGAATGATATACTTCTGTGTTTTTAGGGCCTGAGACCTGGTAAGCTGCCTTGTCCTCTTCACAGAGATGAGCTGAACCTGGGGGACATTTTCTTGGGAGTGGAGTTTGTGATGAAGCAGTGTCAGGAGGAGTCTTTAGATCTGCACGAGTCCCTCACTGTGAGAAGCTGCAGCACTGTACACTATGTTTTTAAAAATATCAGATAAACTTTAGTCTATTAAGTTCATGTGCATTTTTTTTTTTTACACATTACTTGCCAATTGTGATGAGTAAATCAATAAATACAATGCATATAGTTTCAGGTAAACTGCTTTGTTCTGCATATCTTACAGTAATTCAGTTTTTGAACTGACTTCCACTTTCAACATCAAGGTCAATTGTTCCTCTTCTGCCTCATGTTTTAGGCTATTACTGCACACGGTATCTGCCATCTACTGGGGTACAGACATGAGACAGAGGAAGAATGGAACGAGGTTTGTATGATAACATTGTGAAAGGACATACAAAACACTACTGGTGGGTGGCCATGCAGGTAGATTTTGTTTTATGGGTCCAAATTACTGTAATTTGTATGTAACATGGTGGCTCTCTTATAGAAATAGTGTGAATAGATTTTATTTTCAGAACACTTTCCCTGTTACTTTTACTAATTTCAAAAAGAAACTGTTGTCACTTTTCATAGAAACTTTAGTTTTACAATAATTAGTTCCAGTAAAATATGTTCAACGCAGGTTTATATACCATCCAGATTCATGGGAGCAGTTCTGAGAAATAGCTACTACTTACAAACTGCAAAACACAATAGGAGGTTTAAGTTTAAAGTGTGTGTTTTCTTAATTTTGTTTCCAGATGCTGCAGAGGGAAAGCTACATTCTCAGTGAGTATAACAGGCTCACAGGAAGACACCTGGAGCCGCTGACAAAACGATGCACTCAGGACAGGTGACAATGACTGACACCTGTTCACTGTTCATTTGCACTAGATGCATTATGGTGCTTTTTGTTTGTTCATTATTCGTAACTTGGTTGATTTCTGTTTGAATGAACTGTTTTATTCATTTGTAAACAAATATATGAACACTGTCTTTGACACAATCACAATTCGCAGCTAATGTTTTTAAGGACTTTAACACGAGGCTGCAGGCATGCAGTGATTTGTTTGATCATTTTCAAACACTGGATGTATGTTATGTTAAAAAGTTTTAAGAACCACATTAAAAAGTCAATGCACTTTCACTGTAATATTTTATTAAAATCTGCTTTAGGAAGAATCAGTTGTGTATGAAGGGTAGAAAATCCGTTAATTTTTTACTTCACAAATACATTTTACCCTCTTTACACTGTATTTGGGACAGGATGTTCAGGAAAGCGTGACATTTTAGAAATGTAACTTCAGGGCAGACACTAAAAAAGGGAGAACCAATTTGTGAGTAACCTTTATCTGCGGTCATAATCAAGTATTCATTCACGGTGCAACAGAATACTGTACCTCCGGGAGGTAGCTAATATTAATGTTCACTTCCTAAACCCCTATAAAGATTATCATTCTGTTCATACTTCTTTTTCCTACCCATTCTTTATAATGCTATATGTAGAGTCTCATATGTTTACGAAATTATTTGCTGTGGTCTAAATATGTCCAACAGAAACCATGTTCCAATGTTGCACACAAGCTCTGGTGTAATGAAATGTAACTTTGTTTTTACAGTGGTAACAAAGAAGTGCTGCAAAACTAGTTTCTAGTCTTGGAACCAGTAAAGGAATAACAAAATACTTTAGCTCCGTTATATAAGCAAGCACACCTGATAGAAACTAGTTAGATAGCGTTAGCAGAGGTCTAAGGTGGTGAGTACAGTATACTGGCCTTAGATGGTGAAATAAAAGACACTATGCTCTAGCTAGCATCCCTGGTGATCTAGTATTAATGAGCTTTATTTGCCGTGGCATATCTTGGTGGGTTAATTATGATAAAATCAACCCTATGCTGCAATAAATAGAAAATCTTGGCTTTTTAAAAGGAAATCTGACTTAGACATTGTTGACAAACATATTCAAACAACAAGGTTGTGCAACATTCAAAGTAAAGCTTGTATACATATTTATAAAAAAGTTTTCTTGGGAGGCACAAGGTCAAAACCCCAAAAGAATAAAGTGGGCTTTACTGAGAAAAGCTCAGGAAAAACAGGCTTTGTTATTATTGAGCTTACAGATTTTTTTCTTAAATCTATAATAATATGGAGACAACCTCACACACACACACACACACACACACACACGCACACACAAATAAATTCATAAGTCAAGCACAAAAAGCAACTGGGAAAACATCCACACACTCTGTGACAGAAAGCTGATTTGAATTGGCCAGTTTGTGCCAGAACATAAATATTGCACCAAATGTACCCGCTAAATACAACAACCCTCTAACTATAATAGCTTATACTCCAACATAGAATATATCTTTATTTCGTTTATATGGGAAATAACGGATCTCCAAAACATACAATTCATTAAGCACCAGTAGCTCCTGGTGTTTGATAGTTGCTTTTAAGTGAAAGTCTCGCTGAATTGCATTAAAGTTTAAAGAAGTCTAAGAAACAAAGAGAAAAAGAACTTTACAAAACAGTTGATAAAATCATAGCAAAGAAAAGCTCCAGCCCCAAAAATGTGGAGGCAAAATTTGATCCACTGAACATTTTTAACTGCATTTCTGGTATTTTAGAGTCTAGACAGTTTTGCACCTGTGTTGGCATTTACAGGTGCTCGTTTAGCAGGCCATTTAAGTTATTTGTAGAGGAAAAGAAGTGCCTGAAGACGACCACAAAAGGACGGCAATCAGTAGTACTCAAGGCTGTTCAAAGAAGAACTCCATCTACCAGGGTTCAGCTGTGGATGTGTGGGTGGCTGTCCAAAGACGGTGCAGCATTCAGAGGGGCTGCAGGACGTTCCTTCCTGCCTCTGAAGTGGTGCTCGCTCCAGATCTCTCCATCTCAGACAGCTGCTCGAACACATCCCTGAGAAAACACAGGATGAGACCATGTTACAGTGTTTTACAGCAGACTTATTCAACTAAATGCCCTCCAACATGAACACACAAAAACATAAAGTACTAAAAAATTCACACTCCAAACAAATATTTAGGGGTTGCTTGCCCTTTGTGAGCACGCAATTATGCTCATGGGTGCTTTTCTGTTTGCTCTTGTCACAATTAGGCACATGTGTAGGTCTGAGATTTATTAAAATTCCATTGCTGTTCCTTAAGAACAACATTGTGTTTTTGAGACTAAGAGAGTGAGAGCTGCAAATATACAGCTCCATAAATAGAGAATCAGTATGGTGTGGGTGGGCAACTGCACAAAAATAAATGTAGGGGGAAAACCCGCAATTTATTCAACACAAAACGACATGAAACTAAATGTGGACTTGATGCCATAACTGAGAGTAACAAAGAGCAAAACCCAGACACTTTCTATCAGAGAGGCCGTTCAGAATCTAGAGCTTTCATTACAGGTACAAATGCTAAGCTGCCATAAGACAGCTGTTATTTTAAGACATATCTATTTTTTTTCCAACTCACTTGTGCATGTAGAAGAAGATGTATCCACTGCGGTCACGGTCTCGCTGGACGGCTGCTTCCTGTGTGCGTGACACGTCCAGGTCATTGTAGGTCAGCCACGACTGCTTCTTCATGTCATACACGTCACTGATGTAATGGCCTTGGGTAGAAAATAAATAAGTTCACTTGTAGACACTAAAGTGAGGACTGGCAGAAGTAGAAATGATGCTGGATGTCTATCAGCTCATCATATGACTTGTATTGTAAACAGTGTTCATTGTTTTGATGAGTATTATATTATTATTATATATATTATTATTATTATTATAATAATACTGACACTATGCTTAAGTTTCATGTGCTCACATTCAGTCTGACACCTTTTAAGATTCTCACTTGCTTACATGTAAAAGTGAATCTTTGAAACAACTCAGTTTGCATGAATGTTGTGAAATCAGATTTATCTGCACTGCAGACAGACACACACATGTGAACAAGTTCTCACCAGAGGAGGAGCTGCTCCCGATGTGACTGACGACACTGATGAGTCTGAAAGAGTTGGCCAAGTCTCCGCTCTGTGGATTACAGTGTTTATTAGCAGGTTACTGTGAATTAAAAGGGTTCAGTGTTCCAGTGTTTATTACTAGTCCAGCTAGAAAGGCTTAGTGAAAATGCAGAGGCGGACTTGTTCTTTAACTTCAGTATCTTGTACAAAGAGCTGAGTTTTATCATGGTAATGATCAGGGTTGTTTTAAATGTATAGTATCACAGATGTTGTGTGGCAGCAGCATGTTCAGTACCTCAGCATTCCTCTTCAGGCTCTCAGCCTCTGCTTCAGTGTACTCCATGTCCAGAACATCCTCATTGCCAGAATCATCATCTGAGCACAGCAGCTCAGGCAGAGAGTTGTTAAACTCTGTTGGGTCAGATGTTTTAAAGAAAAAATCTGATTAATAAGTGACCTTGTGCACTCTGAGCAGTTAATTAAGAACAATTCAGATGGTGGGGTTAAAGTCTGCTTTGCACAGTTCATTTTAGTCTTTCACTTGTGTGAATCAGAAAGGACAACGGGAAAAATGGGGAGAAACTAAATTTGAGAGTGAAAAGACTCTCCGAACAGGTGAAATGAGACTGTTTTTGCTTACTGACTGCCTCAACCACCACATGACAAACATGAGATTACAAGAAAGTTTCAACAGCCAGCACCCCAATATTCAACCCATCTTGGTTCATACCTTGCAGACTGAGCTCAGTAGCCCTCTTCAGATCATCATCTTCTCTCATCTCTTGGGCCTCCTTTATTGGTTGAGATGGAAACAACATATTGCATCATTTAAATTGAGTTTAAAAATTTCAACACAGCATTTTCACTTCAGTTTTATCTGCATTTTTCTGTGCATCGACAACATGCCTCAGTAAGATCAATGATATTTTGAAGATTTCTAAAGAACTGCTACAGTGTAAAAGCAGCTTTGCCTTAAGGGTCAAAATAATCAACTAAAGATGGAAAAAAGGAAACAACTGATTCGGACAAAGTGTGCTTTCCTTACTACTTTAAATGTAACCACAGTTACTAATTTTACTCTACATATTTAATGCATGTGAAGTTTTCAAGCAGTACAGTGCAAAAACAGTATAAATGCAGCACCACTTTTCTTTTTGGAGAGAAAAACGCTGCAGATGTTATGTGGCCTTTCATCTTACATGCTCCTGGAGACTCTGAGCCAGAGCCTGCTGCAGCTCCTGCTCTTCCCTCTCCTGATCCAGACTGTACTGCTGGACCCAGTCCAGTTCTCCCTGCTGCTGCACACCCTCTGGAGTCTGGTTCTCTTTGTTCTCATCCATGGTCAAGTCCAAGGAATCCAGCACATCTACGCAAGATCAATGCATACATGAGTCAAGTTATCAAGACAATTTTATTTCACTCAAGCCATTCGTTTCACAGCCTGTCCAGTAACTGTAAATTTAGAAATCCACACTGATTTCACTCCTTATGTGCGAGGCAACTCTCTAAAGCAAAGCAATTCATACATTTTGTTACAGTCTGTTCATGCGCTCCCTCTGTTACACAATGAAGGTCTTTAGCTCGTGATGTTGGACTACCTGCAGGCTGTTTGGTGTCTGGTTCCAGCAGGTCAGTGTGATAGGCCAGGTCATGGGCGTCTGTGTCCCCAAAGCCTGTGTCTGGGCTGCTGGTTGGATCATCCTCCAGGGGGGGTGGAGCTGAGAGCCCGGCCTCTTGCCGACTCATCTCCAGCACGGCCTCCAGCATTTCGTCATCATTTATACCTCCAAAGTCCAACGAATCTATTGTTGTTCTCCTCTGGAAACAAAAACAGGAGTGTTTTAACAGTAACAGAGACAAAGAGGAGGCTGAATCATGATCGTCAAGGTCTTTCAGCGAATGCTTACCTCCTCTGGTCGGTCGTCTTCATCAGGCATACAGCTGCTGAGGCGTCTCTTGCGGCTCACGTTCGCCTTTCTGTTCAGCTCGTCTTCACAGTCAGAGTCCACAAGGGCAGAAGTGCAGCTAGTGTTGGCCACTTTTCCTCCAATCCTTCTACACAAAGTCATATGTTTAGTCAGTAAATTTCCAAGAAAAAATTAGAAAAACCTGTTCGGGTACACTAAGTCTTTTTTCATTACACAATGCATGATGGATGACACCCACATTATATCAAGGAGGCTGAGTAAAGAATAAGCTGCAGCACACTTGGGAGTTCAGAGTGAATGTAACCTTTTCTCTGCTTAATACAATTATTGAAAGCCTTGAAAAACTCGCAGCACTTACCGGAGAGGCGCTGAGGAGGAGTTGACCAACTGTGACGTCTTGAGTGTTCTGGACCTTTGAGAAGAAAACATTTAGAGGTTTAATCATTTGCTGCCACTTCATAAACATCATCTCTGACTCCATGAGGCCAGATCTAATACATCTTGGTCAATTTTAGAGCTTTTGCTGACACACACACATACATACAGAGTCACTCAGTGGTTCAGAATATAATAACCAAAGTGACTGAAGTTATTTTAAAACAAATCATGGATGTCTTACAGGGAGGCTTGGGAACTCCAGCCGAGATTAATGGGGGGTCGTGTGGATTCAGTGCAGTGGGACAGCAGAGTCAGGTATCGAGGAATCACCACCTGCTGGCCAAGCTTGCTGTTCAGAGACAGCTGGGCGTTAAAGCTGTACCGCTTCAGGTGTAGGATGAGCACTCTGAGGGTAGAAAAGACCCGTTAGAAACCAAGAAGTAACAGGCTTCACTACAGTCAAGAGGCTCTTTTTTAAGAGCCTCTTGACTGTAGTGATTGTAATTGAGCCTGAACAGATACTAAACATGCTCTGAGTTTGAAAAGTTTTGTGACAAGTGTGAAAACTTATCATAGTGTATGTGCATTTAACCCTCAGCAAGCTATGGGTACACACCTGGGCAGTTTGCTGAATTTATGTGTGACAGTAGCTGCTTTTCCGTTGCACTTTTCACAGGAGTATTCAATTTCTTCCATCTGCAAAAAGAAAAACTTATGTAAATAATTGTTTTAACAGTATGAATTCTGTTTGTGTTATTATGACGTGTTTATGAAAATACATTACCCTGAAAAAGAGATCCAGAGAATCCTGGATGGAGCGAAGTGGGAGGGTTTTCTTTCTGCGCGGTAGGTCGATGGACAAATCATTGAACTGCTCTCGCTTGGTCACCACCTCCCCACAGCTGCAGAGCACAATTCAAGTATTACAAATCATTTATTTTCACCAGAGCGACCAACAGTTTTTGAAATAACATCACAGAACTACACTGAAAAGATAAATGTAGATAATCAAGCTAGGAGACGAGCCTCACCCTTTGCAGATGATGGTGTGCTGCACCTCAAATTCCATGTTGACAGCCACTGGGCAGGTGTAGCTTCGGGAGGTGTCCACCTCTTCACCAGGCTCTATCTTGGTTGTGGACAATGTGGTTTCCCTGCCGCTCTCGCCCATCACAGAGGACGACGATGATGCTGCAGTTTCATTTGTCCAGCTCTTGTTCATTTTCTCCACGTCGTCCTTTAACTGGTCCAAACACTGACTCAGGAACTCATGAGCATCCTGTGGAACGTTGTGACAAGCATAAACTTAATCAAGCACGAAGAATAAATACATAAGGAAGGTTATGTACAGATGGACAACCCATCAAAGGAGAGATCAATGTGACGATGTTCAGACTAAGCTGCCACAGACAAATCTGAATAGACTACAGGCTATAAAGGTGTCATTTCTAATTATTGATTTTACACTGAATAAACATAATCATGCACAGCAGGTATGACTACGAGTAGGTTGTTGGTTTTTCCTTGTAGAGAAGACAGCTGGCCGAATGCCTGAATGGAATCAAACCACGTAAAATTGTATATCTCTACTCTTAAAACTACACTGCTTATTTCTATTTATTTAATCCATCGCAGTTCTGCTTGATAAAAGTTGAAGCACCGAAACATCAATCTCTCCATCTATCTGTTTGACACACCACAAAGTGATTGTTAACTAAGTGTTTTCAGTAATTGTGGTGGTTAGCTATCATCACAAACAGAATTCTATCTGTGGGAAACACTGTGCCAATAGACCACAAGTGCTCCAAAGTGTTGTTGGAGATCTTACATTCTGCATGTTTCCAGAGAAACGTTCAGCTGTGGACGAGATGGCACTCTTTACTTTTCTCAAGAGGTCCTTCTTTGTCTCAGGACAGCCCACATCCTTCTTGACCATAAGGTGAGCAAACCGCCTGCAGGTATTGAAGATATCATGATGTAAAACCAATAAGAACATCTCTCTATGCAACCTTTCAACAAGTATCATAAAAATGATACAAGCACTGTTAAGTTTTGACATCTCACATTGTCTACAGAGCCTAAAGTAAGTACCTGAGTAACGCATTGATGGGTACTTTCTTCCAAGGGATGCTCTGCTTCAGCATGTCGTTGGAGAAAGAGGGGAGGCTGAAAAGTGACTGCAGGATGGCGTTCATGTAGCAAGTGTTGCCCAGGTTAGAGAATCTGCAATATTTGAAAGAAAGTATATGCACAATGGGGAAAAAAGAAAAACAAACAAAAAACATTGGAGGAATTACATTTAGCTAAATTTTGCTGATAGCTAATAGCTAATATTTTTGTTTTGGGGGGTGGGGAGGCATAAAACAGCTTTTGCTAAATTCCCTTGTGTGTCATTTTGGCTCACAACACTCTGCATGCATTGAATGCAATCCATTTACTCTTCACACCAATTCATTATGTTTACATATAATGGAAAACATCTGGCTCATTCTTACCCTTGCAGTGGGGGCTGAGGCAGAGCCAGAGTGGAAGGCCTCTGCTTGTTCCAGCCACCATAATCCAGAGAGGGGCGCACCTTCTTGAAGGGAGTGGAGTGATTGGGGAGCATTAGGCTTCTCTTGACTGTGGTGGTCTGTGCTGTACTGGATGGCCTGTGGAACCACAAATCCCCTCAGTAACCAAAAGCTAAAACTGTTTATCCATTCAATAAACATGCAATAATACGAACCTATTGTCCTACATAAAGAGAATCATGAGAATTGTTTCAAAGCATAACTTCTTATATTTAACACTGGATCACTGATGAAACTTACCTGTCCAGGAAAGAGTGACTCTGGCTGTAGTCTTTAGTTCCCGATCGGCTGCCATAGAATGATGTCGGCTGAAGGGGAGTTGAACCCAGTGGAGCTGTGGGTAAGAAAAAAATGTGGTGAAACATACAGTTCAGGTTGGGTCCTCATCCTTAGGCCCTAAAATCTTCAGAAGTTGGGGATAAATCAGTAAATTCAGCAGGCAAGATCATTTTACTACCTGAAACATATATTGAGAGTATTGCTGAGTTGGAATGTAGAAGTCTACCTGAGCTCCTGTTTTCCTCTGCCTGCTTTATCTTCTCCTTGCAGCTCAGCAGAAACTTCCTAGATGGATCGGAAGTAGCTTTGTTGTTGCTAAGAAAATGCAAAGAAGATTTTTTTTAGAATATTATTTAGTTGTGGAAGAACTTCTTTAAAAAAAATGTTTCTGCCAATAGACGACCAAGAGGCAAGTAAATGTTACAACTAGTGGTGGGACTCGATTAAAATTTTTAATCGCGTTAATTATAGGGTCTGTAATTAATTAATCGAAATTAAT
>JAQMCX010000011.1:21207200-21222002 GCA_029814765.1 Acanthurus leucopareius | reverse complement strand
CGTTAAAATTTTTATCGCGTTAAAATCTTTATAATTAATTGATCGAAATTAACGCGTTAAAGTCCCGGCCCTAGTTACAACAATCACCAAATGAGAAGACAAGAAATAATGTAGATCTTAACGCCAAACCTGACAAAAGACTACAAAAGTCAGGTCATTTCATGTTTTTCCAGCCCAGTTGAAGAAGTAAGGTGTGTTGCTCTTACCTTGAGGAATCATTTTCCTTCGGGTAATCCTCAGTCAGGTCACTTTCAGAGTTAAGGAGTCTTTTTCTCTTCTCGCTCCTGAAAAAATGACACAGAGCAACTCATGTCACAAGCCTGAACTGGAGGTATAGACAGAAAACAAAATAATAACACCTAAAAATGGATTTTCATTGAGAATGAATTTCATTTTCATCATACCTATTCTCAGAGAGTCCAGAGCGAGTGGGAGTGGAGGTAGCTCTACTCGGGCTGCCCAGAGGCTTCCTCGGTGTTGTGTCCTCCCGGCCTTCAGTGCTCTGCCGTCTTGGTGTTGTCTGGAAGATGTTAGGAGTCTGGATAGGTAAGTCAAATGTAAGTGAGTAAAGCATGTCCAAACATTTCCAAGTTAAAAAGATGTGTTATGGCATACCTGTCTCTCCCCTGACGGACTGGTCTCATTTCTCGCAGAGCGGTTACCAAGCACACTGAAATTTGCACTTCCGTGGGATGATTTTAAAACTGCAAAATTAAGAGAGAATAAAAACTCATGACAAAACATATAACTGGAATGTTTCTTTAAAAATTCAGTCTTAATCATCGTCATCGACCCAATGTAGTAAATTCCTCAAATGAATTTTTTAAATTACCTGGCTTTCCCTGCTTCAGCTTCTCCAGGTACTCTTTGGTCTTCTGAGCCAAAGATGGGGGCATCTTATCCAGGGTGATGGCACTACTGTCCTTCAAAGTCAGTATGATTCGGTTCACATTCTGGTTGACATTTTTCACATTCTGGTTCAGCTGAGGACAAGAAAACAATTCAAATTAAATTCTTAAAAGCAGTTTTATTTATTTCCTTTCTATGTTTTACATATAAATAACTATATGTGCATACTGCAAAACTACTTTATTGGTTTGCTACCAAATTGAAAAATATTTCCCCTTTAAGCATTTATAGCTGATAATTATTAGCGGAAAGATTGTAAGAGAACAGTATCATCTATAAAACACACAAGTAGCCATAATCTAGAAACAGCAACAGACTAATTTAACTTCAACCACATTGATAATACAGAAACTTTAGGTATCATAATGGGTATTTTGATGGAAAGGGATTTCTTTTTGTCAGACAGTGTGCATTCCTTGCACCTGCTTCCTGCACATTACTGCTTCATTCATGCACAACAGAAACAGTGTGTGAAGTTTTTGAACCTTGTAGCCGTGAATAACTATTGACAGAGCAGTATTTATGAACTGTGCAACAACAAGAGGGGAGCAGGCATTGTGATACTGTTCTTTTCATCTCTATATGACTTTTCTAGTATAAAGAAAAACACAGATGTTACTACTAACGTAAAAAAGCTTGTGGGCATAACACCCTGCTTATTTAACCCCCAATATGTCAGTTTCTATATGATTCTGCTATACAAGTGCTTCCAAGAAAATCTATCAATAAACTGTTGCTTTTCTTGAATGGTCTGGTTTTAAGATGATAAAAGGAGAAACACCAAAGACTAATCTGATCAAATATCTTCTAAATGCAACAGGTTTTTCCAAAAAAATTCAAGTAGCTGTTACCAAAATATTATGATGAAAATTTGAACACAGATAATGCCTTAGAAGCCAAGACAATATTTAAGCAGTTGCATCCATTGCTGACTATATACAACCAAACAAACTGAACAATACCTGGAAAGTTTTTGCTGCTCCACCGCAGTTGAATCTCAGACAGAGGTTGACTTTATTGTCCTTTTCCAGGATCTCAAAAGTTCCCTCTCTCCACCTGGTAGTGCCCTGGTCCAGGCTGGTAAAACGGATCCTTACAGCGCCACCGCTGGAGAGTTTGGGCACTATGGTTGCCATGGCTTACTATCCAGTTGGTGCACTTAGGAGGCTGGGACTTGTGATCAGACAAATCCTAAAAGGAAATTAAATCAACTGTGTCATTTCGACCACGGTGTGTAATTTGTAACCCACTTTCTGTATCTAGCCTGCGTAGGGTTTATTTTAATTGTCATGTTTTAACCGTATTGGTGCCAGTATGTTATCGTAACTATTGCTATTGCTCCTTAGGTAGATTTTAGTGGGAGAACGAGATCGATAACAAACCTTAATTTAAAAGAACTGATCGCTAATATTACAAATAAGCTTGTTAAAACCACGTACAGCAGTATTTTACTCAGTAAAAATTAATGCAATTCAGCTAGCCCGATAGAGCCAACGCTTTACTAAGTTAGCTACTGAGCGCTTTTTCAAAGTCACAACAAACTCCAAGTCGACCACAAGCAACGTAACGGCACAACAGCTAAACAGCAAAGACGTGTTTAAAACGGCTTTTTGTAACATAACAGACAATTAACTCGCGAGGAAGGGGATAAATCTAACAAAGTGGGGGAACTCATGTCACTTAATTCAGCTGGCTAGCGGTTCCATTTAAAGCCAAGAAGTCTGGTTTGCTTTAGCCATCAAACTAGCCCAATGGCCAATCTGTATCGCGGCAGCAAAGACAAGCAAAGGTGCACGACACATAACGACCATCGCTCGTTACTTCCAGACGTTTTCCTGGAGAGACGAACGGTCACAAACAAAGTGAAAACTCAGCAAAGTAAAGAGAAGCCAGACACGGTGAAATTTAAGCCAAGCTGAATCTCTGGGCTGCTGATAATGTCGTCCCATCATCTACAGGCGTTGAATGGATGGAGAAGGCCGACATTAGCAAAACGGCTAACAGGCTAGCGGCAACTAGCTAACTGGCTAATTTGCCTGATTGTAATTTGGTGATGAAAACAGTGTCATGGTTTGATTACACCGTTGCAGCTCTTTACCTGTCGATGATAAGTGCTCGTCTCGAAACTTTGAAATCACAGTATCGTTTTTGTAGGTCCTTCGAGGGTAGAAAGTTTGTTTTGCCGGCATTCACCTGCTCAGTAGTACGTCTGTTGTTGACAGTGGACCCGCACACGACGCCTCGCAGCACTGCGCGATGATGGCGGGAATGTGAAAATTCACAACGGAAATGATAACCGAGAACGCGTCCGTTTCCCCTCTCGCGATATTTTGGTTATTGTTATTTAGCTAGCCTCCATTGCTTACCGAAACCTCGCTAACTGGAATACTTTTATTATACGATCTATAGCGATTAGTTATGAGCTTTTTAATGTGTTGCCGGTGCACAAAAATGTGAACATTACAATATTACAAGTTTATATCAATTAATAATACTTGTAATGTTTATATACGCGTGCGGTGGACTCAGTTTGTCTAGACCTTTAGCAGCTAGCTTGGGCTAGCAGAACATACTGACCGTAGTTGGGCCAACTTTTTCATTGCACTTGTTAGTTACTGGACCGCTCTTCAGTGAATACAGCGTGTAAAGCTTTTAACAACACATTTGGGTAACAAGGAGCTTTAGAGAATGCTGGCGACGGGAGCAGTAAGTATCTTAAAAAACAGTGTACGGTACCAACTCGTTAATATCCACCTGCCCTCTTTGTTTTACTTAGATTACTTTTAGGGTTCGTAAAACCAGCCCATTCAAAAACAATGTGAAAGTATGATTTGTTGGTAATAGTCATGTTAAAACTCTCATTTGGAGCTTAATAACTTTTAAATCAAGTGAAATCTCAATTTTATCGCTTTATCGAAATATTCTAGATTGAGTTCACACAAATTTATTTTCATTTCCCCAAATTAAATTTTACGTATAAGATATCTTTTCATACCAAGAGTTATCCACCATCGCTCACAACACATATTAAGCTTTGTTAGCATTGTATAGCTGTACAGTTTGTAATAGCTGGACCACCACGTTGAAAATTAATATTTGTCTGCAGCTATAACGAGGTGATCGCCTTATAATAACTACAATATGATCATTAACAGTGACGTTAGGAATCGACTGTAGGCTCCTAAACAGTTCAATGTGATACTTTATTCATTTTTTGATAATATTTTGCTTTCCTTTTACAGGCTGTAACTAATGTTACAGCCCTGGCCCAAGTAGATCGAGAGAAGATCTACCAATGGATCAATGAGTTGTCCAGTCCAGAGACCAGGGAAAATGCGTTGCTGGAGCTAAGTAAGAAGCGTGAGTCTGTACCAGACCTGGCACCAATGCTTTGGCACTCCTGTGGCACCATTGCTGCCCTATTGCAGGTATGACCCATGTCTCTTCCACAGTTGTAAAGTATCACTAAATTAGTCTGCTTTTGTGTTGCCCTGATGTTAACTGTAATTTCCCTCTGCATCTTTTTTTCTTTCTCTTGTTAGGAAATAGTGAACATCTATCCATCAATAAACCCGCCCACACTGACAGCTCACCAGTCTAACAGAGTGTGTAATGCTCTGGCACTTCTGCAGTGTGTTGCCTCACATCCAGAGACACGGTAATGGGGATTTCACTGTAATAAAAAATTGCAAAAGTTTTTATTGCAGTGGAATTGTGTTTCAGCAATACTCCAGTAAGATAGTGATTTATGGCTGAGGCTGTTTTTTTTTTTTTTTACACTACAGCTAACAATATTAGCCCTAACTTTGATGAGACCACATGAAAAGGTTCAGTTATTGTCCAGAGCAAAGTCTAAAAGTCATAAACTAAAAATGGTTCGGCTGTTTCAGGTTACAATATGATTCTTCAACTAGTGTTAAATGTAATGCCTCAGCATGTCCCTGTTTATCAAAATCATTTAATTACATTATGTTTTTTTTTTCTTACCAGGTCAGCTTTTCTTGCTGCTCACATCCCTCTTTTCCTCTACCCTTTTCTACATACTGTGAGCAAAACACGGCCATTTGAGTACCTACGACTTACCAGCCTCGGAGTTATAGGTAACCTTTTTCCTGCACAGGCCTTTTATGTATTTACTGAGGTAAATTTCCACTAAACCGCGTCTTTATCTTTCTTATCAAGCATTCTCTCTGTGTTTACTTCAGGTGCTTTGGTGAAAACAGATGAGCAAGAAGTAATTAACTTCCTCCTCACCACTGAAATAATCCCACTGTGTCTCCGCATCATGGAATCAGGAAGCGAGCTCTCTAAGACGGTACATAACTGTTCCAGCTGCTTTTCAAATAGTCCTCTACCTGACATATTCCCTAACTTGACTTTGGCTTTGCGCTGATAGTTTATACTTGTGTTCCAGTGTTTTCTACTTCTTTCCATCTCTACTTATCAGTTACGCTGTTAAACTGCTTAATCGTTTATTGTCTTTTTAAAAATATAAATGAATTTTTTAAAAAAAGGCCAAAACTAATGCCAGTTTTTCTCCTCATCAGCTGCTTTTCTTTGAGATTTATGAGCTTATATTACTGCTGTTAGTGTTAATTAAACTTTCTAATTTTTTACTCTAAAGAAAAATATTAAAACTGCCAGTTGCATTGATGAACAGGGTTGTGACTTTGAAAAAAATCTCACTGTTTTTCACTTCAGGTTGCTACATTCATACTGCAGAAGATCCTGTTGGATGACACAGGGCTTGCTTACATTTGTCAGACGTATGAACGTTTCTCCCACGTGGCCATGATCCTTGCAAGTGTCACCCAAAAAACATCTGAACCTTATTGACTTATCCATCCAAGTCACTCCTGTCAGTGTGACGTGGCATCGAATATAAGAGAAGATCCTCTGCCAAACTTTTGTTTTATCTTTTTCTTTTTAGGGCAAAATGGTACTCCAGCTCTCTAAAGAACCGTCAGCTCGCCTGTTGAAGCATGTTGTTCGCTGCTACCTCCGCCTGTCAGACAATCTCAGGTAGGGGAGCATTGCGCAGATGAATTGTACTATTTTTGATCAGTTGTTTCGACTTTGGCTCTTGATTGAGTGGTAATTGGTAAGATGAGCTCCCTTGTGACCCTAGAAACTTACTTACTTGAGAATATGACTCAAGAATTTGCTGATTAGTATTTGCCACTAGGGGGCATTGTGGCACAAAATAAATTATATAAATCATGGTGTGATGTAACTGTAAGTCACTGTGGGAAAAAAAATGTACTGCCACTTTGATAATGAGCTTTTAATGAAGCTTAAAATACTTGACAGTCACAGCCTTACAAACACAAACTCTCTTCTCCTGTTAAATTATCATGAAAATTATACTTTTGCCCTTTTTGGCTGCTGATAGAATTCATTAAAGCTATTTTAAATATGGTTGTAAGCTCTGGCAACTTGTGCTAAAATGAGTTAAAGTTAACTGTTAAAGTTAGAAGAAATAATTGCATATTTATGGCACCATGAGAAGCAGTTTGTTTTCTTGCAAGATGCCGATGTAAAAGCACATTGGTTTGTGATATGCTGTGTTCCTTCCTCAGAGCCAGAGAAGCCCTGCGTCAGTGTCTGCCAGACCAGCTGAAAGACAGCACCTTTGCCCAGGTGCTGAAGGACGACACCACCACCAAACGCTGGCTGGCACAGTTGGTGAAGAACCTGCAGGAGGGACAAGTCACCGATGCTAGAGGCATCCCGCTGGCTCCGCAGTGATAGGACACAGTGTGTGTTCACAGCTGACACAGAGGGACTCTCATCACTGTCAAGATTTTGTATTTTTCCCAAATGAGGCGATTAGACTGCCTGCAAAGTGAAGGACATATTGGAGGAAAGATTTTTTTTGTTGTTTTTTAGCTTTTGGTTAGATGGATTAAGTTACACCAGTATGTCACGTCAACACATGAGGTCACTGTCACAACAAAGTTTGTGTTTTAAGAGCCAGACTAATAGTTTATTCCCAAAACCAATTTTGATATCAATATTTTGGAATAATTGAATCCAATTATGACATATTAGCTGGTGTTTGTTCATGACGTAAATTTTTTTGGCAAACCCCCTAAATTTTGGTTTAAAGTGATAAAGATATGTCTGGGGAAGGATGTTTTACAATAAAAACAACCTAATTTTCAAATTAATAAAACTAATTTTGAAAAGTAAAATGACAATTATAGATAAGATCAAAAACATATTAAAGTTGAAATAAGGAAAAATAGCCAAATTTACAATTAAATGCAGCCTGTGAAACATTTGATGCTGCAGTTAAATGCACTGTAATTTCTCTCTGGGTGTCTGTCAACATATCTGTACTGATTTATCAATGTTAGGCCAGTATTGGTTTCTAAAATCAGCTCTTCCAAACTCTCAGTCAGCACCGGTCTTTTTCCATTTATCACTGAAACTTTCTGTAACATTCCACTTCCTGCATTTCAAATATGACTTTTGATATTCTACATGACTGGTTGTGTCTCTTCTTTTGCTGAGTCTCTGTGGAATGATCACAGTTAATGCAGCATTATAGTAACACAGTGGATGTATTTCTGTACAGTTTTGTGTTTTTACTGGCTTTGTATTTGATAGCCCTGTAATACATAAGATTATTTCTGTCCAGAGGGAGATCTCTTGTTCAAGATATTTCATAAATAAACTTGTTTTCCATCCAATGCAGGATATCAAGAGTCCCCTTGACCATTTACATGTGTTTAAAAAAAACTGCTTGAATGTTTATTGTGTCACAGGGCTGCTACATACAGTTTATACAGAGCTGCTCACACTCACATTTACTTTTATTTCCTGTCTTTAATCAACCATTCAAACATGCCTTTGGGCTTTTGGGCTCACAGGGAGAACATGTAAACTCCACATGGACAATAATTTGATCATGTCATTAACCATTTATTGGATTTAAGTCAGAAAAAACAGCTAAATGACCCCATTTAAAGTTGTAAGAGTCAAAGGTGACGTCTTCAGATATCTTTTTGTCGCAGAGGAAGAACTCACACAGTGAAGAAAAACTCTGTTACAAGTGCTGCATATAAAGTATTACTTTTGTAGAAGTACACAAGTATTAGCATCAAAACATATGTAAAACAACAACATATTTTGCAGAATGTCACAATTCTAAATAGAGTTTATAATGTTCATATAATGTTCATGTATCATGGTTTTTGAAGCTTTAACCAAACATTGTAAGGGTGAAGATTCCTTTAAGGTCCAGTTTGTGGGATTGTTTGGCATCTAGTGGCAAAGTTGCAGATTGCACTTGAACTAAAAATCTTTCTCTTACCAGATCAGGGAAATATTTGCCATTTAATGTGCTGATAAACTAACAGAAATGATAAAACCATGATGTTCCTAATTAGTTTATGAATTTAATAATGTTTTTTTAAACTCTAATTGGAGTCTTGGCTCAACGAATGCAGCAGTGTAGAAGGGCAGAGGTGTCACTGTCATCAGCAAAACAGTGTAAATAAAGACAAATATTGTTTTTTCAGAGGATTTTTTTACTTCGTGGCTCTTTCAGTAAAAGTTGTTCATAAGTTCGGTCCATTGTTCGTCAGTCAGATGGTAAAGTGGCCCACCTGTTCTCACTGAGCTCTCCGTCTAACAGCCCCACAGACTGCAGTGATGATGATGCCTTCACTTCCTTTTACCGGAACATTAACAGATTGTTGCCCCCATAGGTTCCATTAACCTCAACAACTGATGGACATCGTGCATCGCGGAAACACCTACGCAAAAGCCTTCCATTTGTGAGAAAATCGGATCCATGAGGGAGATGGAGTTCCTATGTATTACGTGTATTTTTTTTCTGTTTACCTTTTAAGAGGAATTAGCTGCCGTTCCTGCAGTCATTACAGGTCCAGAGAGCCTCACAAATGGAAGAGTCCATTAGAGTGATTGGGTCGAGAATGTGCAATGTGATGTTTTCGTCCACAGTGAAGCCAATAATAATCATCCATGATTTGTTTGCATGTCAAAAACTATAATCCCTGCATTTTTTTCATGCATGTTGATCAGAAGTATATAAATTAAAATGGGCATTGTAATAAAAAGTGCATCAATCAAGGCTCCACCCTGCAGCATCTGGCCTGCTGCCAGAGTCCACAGTAAAGTCCTTTCAAGTCCGACTCTGACTGAGCCAGTCTT
Organism: Acanthurus leucopareius; assembly: GCA_029814765.1. Taxonomy (NCBI): domain Eukaryota; kingdom Metazoa; phylum Chordata; class Actinopteri; order Acanthuriformes; family Acanthuridae; genus Acanthurus; species Acanthurus leucopareius. Next base: position 21,212,912 of record JAQMCX010000011.1, on the reverse strand, counting down.
TTGTTATCAGATATGAAATTTACCTTGAGTTTTATCAAGTAAAAATTAGTCAGTTATCAAAAACTAAGAGTCCTTTGTTGACTTGTGATTAGTTCTGCAAAGGCTATTTTTTCTCGTGCACAATATGCTTTATTGTTTTTATGATTTGGCTTCTTTCCACACGGACCTTTTCCCATAATTGTGTTCCTCTTTATCAGTGCTTTTACAGCAACATGAGAGTGACTCTGCAGAGCATCCACAGTCACCCAGAGGATGAGGAAGACGGACAGGCAGAGGGAAGCAGGCTGAAGGGGAGTGACCTTCACCAAATGCAGCGAGGGGCCTGCGGATGGCGGAGTGAGGGAGTGGCAGGAAAGGAAGGAAGGCTGGTGAAGAGGGGGTTTAAAGAAGGAGGAGGGGGATGAGGAGGAGCGGAGCGGAGCGTACCAGTGTGCCGCAGCAGCAGCAGCAGTGACTAGGGAATCGGGTTTCTCAGAGTGGAGAGAGAGGGGAGGGAAGAGGAGGCTGAGCCAGATTTCCCTTCGTATACTCCCAGCCTTTTAAAGCCTGAGTTCAGTTAACAGTCCCTGGACTCTCCTTGAGTGCGGATCTATAGGTCCAGTGTGATATTTACATCTTCCTAAACCCTCTCTCGGGCCAGACATTCAGGGTCCTACCCCTCACTATTTGGGTCCTTCCCTGGAAGAACTGTCTCCTGAAAATCATCCACCTCTGGAGGTCTGACTCATAATATCCCTGGTGGAATTTGTACTGTTGGTAAGTATAATTCCTCTCTCTCTGTCAGGGAAGAATTCACATTAGTTTGTCTAATGCTTTGCTGAGGTGATACTTTTATGTCTCATATTACTGTTTCTGGTTCTAATTTACGGTGCACAAACCTCCCTCCCCTGCTGAAGTTTGGAGTTACATGTGGATTTTATCAGACGGGCACTGCCTGTTCACTTGTAGGTTGAATTCTTCACATGGTTGTGTGCAGGAAAAGAGCAGTCGTGGGTAAAAAACAGGACATAAATCAAACTGTACAAGTTAAATAGAAGGTTCCTTTATAGATACAGCTAATTAAAGCTAATCTAGGGCACAAGATACAAAGTACAAAGCTTTTGATTTTCATGACTGGGTTGTTTATTTCCTATTTCCATCCTGTCAGATGTCTTTGTGCATTTGTGCGTGTGGTCAGTGAGCTGAAGAAGTGGCCTGGTGTGACTCATCCTGCCTGAGGAGAATGCCGATCCACAGCGTGGCCCCCAAAAATAAAACAACATAACGTGACCTAATTGCAGCCGAAAAGTCTGGAGTGTGAGGGAGGGTGTGTTCAACTCTCAGTGGTGGAATCTGAAAGTCCTGGTTGGAAAATAAAAAAGTCTTTGACGTGGCTCTGCAGTGAAAGGACAAAAATATAAAAAAGCACACATTAGTTTATGGAGCGAATAGCTGCGGAAAATCAGACTCACTTTCATGTTCAGTCAGTGGAGCAACTGTGAATGCATTCCTGGCATCACGTCAGTCATACTGGAGTGAGAACTCTGAGCAGCTTTTTCATAAACTTGCTCTGAAGGGTTGGGGAGCTGGCACAGCGGGGCGTGAAACATGCAGAACTCAAGATTTGATCTTGTTGTTTCAGGAGACAATGAAAGGAAAGGAAGCTTTGAGACTGGGATACAGATAAACCGTCTTCCCTTTCCGGAAGTGTTTGATCCACGTTTATCAGTGGACAGCAGGAGAGAGCAGGAGTTTATCAGTTTCCACTGATATGCAGAGAGTCTGTGGAGAGTTTGTCTTGTCTTGTCTTGTTTTGTTCGCGTCTCTCTGTCTTTATGAGACACATTATCAGTGTGTGATTATGATGAAGACTGCAAAACATGTAGATACAGAATTCCAGTAAGGGTTCATTCAGATCAACAAGATTACAAGTGCGCAGCCATGCTGATGGCTCTGTGAAGCCGCACAGGGTGCTTTGAGCTAACGTCAGCGTGCTAACATGCTACAAATAACAATGCTGATGTTGTGTTTGTATCATGTTTATCACTCTCATCATCTTATTTTAGTGCCTTACTTTTGATTAGTACTAATCACTAGGTGGAGCTGTGACTGATGGGATTGTCACCAGTTTTGCAGGAAAACCAGAGTCTGAAAAAACTTAAATTTACAATTTAATTTTAATCAACATTGTAACTTGAAGGGGCCTTAAATGTCCCATCTGTTTTCACTCCGGAGTCATCGCATGTGGCAGCTTGATCAGAACCACTTTGTGTCACTTTTTAAAGCGTAGAGTATCTCTTAGCATCTGTGTGCATTGTGCTGGGCTTTCAACTAACTGCAATATAAACCCATCCACAGCGTTATTGGATGCTCTTAGCGAAGGCTCCACCCGGTCTGCCAGAAGGAGTGAAAAATCTCCGTGTGGGAGGGGAGGGAAGGGGAGGTCAGGGCAGAGCGGTGGGTCGTGCACAGGATCTGCAGCCTGGAGGGTTGGGTTTGAGTCCTCTGAGATCTTTTCATAAACCTAACCCAGTAGTTGTGGTGCCTAAACCTCCAACAGTTAACAAAGTGTTAGAAAAGCTTAGAGGCAGGAAGGCTGTTCAAGTCGCACGCAAACATACCCAGTGTTTTCAACAATGATGCTGATGTGACAAGTCGGCAGGGAACATGTGATGGAATGTTAGTGCCAAATTTTGTGGAAGTCCATTCGGTTGTTTTCAAGACATTTTGGTCAAAACCACAAGTGTGGACCTTTAATGGTGGCGCTGAAATAAATTCCCAGGAACATTAAAGTCTCATAAAGATCTTCTGGGAATCACAAATGTCCAAAAGTGGCGGATTTATTAGAGTGATTCCATTACAACAAATGTAGACAAACCAAATGATAAAAAAAGCCAATCTTTTTGCCTCCTCATGATTTCTATCCCACAAAGCCGAGGCGAGCACAGACAGGATTTTCTTAGTCAGCACACAGACTGCAGGAGCTGCCATGCAGTCTCTCAGTCTGCTGGCTTGCAGGTAGTAAACGAGTAAAGATTAATGACGTGGGTGGGCTGAGATTAAATGCTGATTCGTCCTAAAAATAGCCTTCACAGCTAGTATCTATTATTCACCACGTACATGTACACTTGTGTCTGTATCCTTTCTTTGTCATTGTCAATAATCTTTAAATCCTCAGTTTTATATAATAAAAGTCAGACTCAGCAAAACTGGAGGTGTTAGGATTTGAATATTTGCAATAATTTCCCTATTGTGGAAAAAGGGATAGGCACCTGGAACACTTCACTGACATCTGCTTCTTTTTAGCAGCACTTTTCCACTGGCATGATTCAGGAATAGCGATGGATCCTGAAGGTTCACGTGAGTAAACATAATTTTGCACAGACCGAAGAGAGAGAAAATTGTTATGATTTTGTAATTTTGTTTGATGGTTTCTGGTCTAATAGAAGCTGAGTTCAGTAAATCAGTCGCAGCAGAATCACTGGAACTAGTTAGATCCTCTTCATGATCTGATACTCTGATGCTCTAATGTCTTATGTAAGACGTTTAACCTTCTGCACAGGCATCCAAGATGACCCTCACATCAAGGTGATGATGGCAGGGTCGACTCTGAGGAAAGTCAAGTCTCGCTCCTGGAAGAAGCAGCGGCATTTTCGCCTCCTGGAGGACGGGATGACGATCTGGTACAAGTCCAGATGGGCAGGAAGAGGCCACTCCACGTGTAAGTACTGAAGGGTGTGCACATGTAAACAATGCTGAAGTTTTATTTATGTATGTCCTATTAATATTCTAATAAATAATCCACATTATACTGTGCACATTGGGTTAAAGTTCCTTGAAATTTTGGTGTTAATTCGTGTTTCAAAAAGGTTTTTATGAGCACAAGCAGCATTTCCTCTCAAAGCCTGTTTTCTTTACAAAGACTGGATCTGAACCCTTGTAACCCTGAACTTAACCTCAATCCAAGACTTTATATAATTATTCAATTAGCAGGGTTACGTTTAGATGTTCAATAGCGCTCCAAACTCTGAGTGTCAAATATAAAGACACAGGTTGCAGTAGATCAGCTTAACATAACATGACGAACAGAAACAGGAGAAACAGCTCACCTGATTCTGTCCAGAACACCTTTAAAGGTCATCAATTAATATCTTTTATCTAATCAATGTATCAGAAAATGAAAATAGCCTTTTTCTCTAAACACCAAACAAAGATTTTAACCTCACACTGATTGTATCTCAGTCTCAATCACCGAGATGGAGGCCGTGCGTGAGGGCCACCAGTCGGAGGTCCTGTTGAGCATCGCCGAGGAGTTTCCCGCTGACCTCTGCTTCACCTTGGTGTTTCACGGTCGCCAAGGCAACCTGGACCTGGTGGCGGAGTCGGCAGCGGAGGCTCAGGCCTGGATCCAGGGTCTGCGCAAACTGATCCACAAGACCCAGACGATGGATGAGAAGGAGAGGCTGGACCAGTATCCTTTTCACTGCAGTGGGTCACTGCGTTCAACCAGGAAAACACTGATCCATCACCTTTCATATCTAAAGAAAACTCTAATGTTGATAAAAGTGTAAACCATTCTGAAAAAGATCCAGATAATTTATTAGCAATATACATTTTTGTTAGTGTTAGAGCTGTTTTAGAGGCAAACAGAAGGAGGGACATAAATGGAAATTATGGTACATAGAGTTTATTATGATGATCATCTCTTCCTGTTAATAAAGGATCATGATCTTTATGAGCTTAGAAATGATCAGAGAGTGTAATGAAGGTAATAGAAGAAGTAATTGAATCTCTACAGAACAAATGACATACAGACAACATTAAAACAAAGTAACTCTGGTAAAACTTTTGAAGTTTGTTGTGCTCATTAAGTTGTTTTATCTGTGTTTTTCTAAGAGAACATTTCTCAGATTTTTGGGGGTAATTATGTTGTTTCTAATGTGTCTTTAAGTCTGAATTGTTATTCCACATGTTTTCCTCAGCATCTCCTCAGGTGGGTCTGGGATTGGTTTCAAAAAGCTGACAAAAACAAAGACGGGAAGATGAATTTCAAAGAAGTGCGGAAGCTGCTGAAGATGATGAACGTGGACATGAATGAAGAACATGCTCTGCACCTCTTCACAGTGAGTGGATGCTGTCGCTTCTCAGAGGGGAAAATATAAAAGTGATACAGATCAGGCTGCAACACTGGTTTAAGGAGTGTGAGCTGTAGTAAAACCAAACACATTAAATGATATGTGTTTCATTTAAACAGTGCAGCATAAAATAAATTAAGTTTGTCATTATTTCCACAGATGGCTGACAAGTCAGAGAGCGGCTCTTTGGAAATCGAGCAGTTTGTCCACTTCTACAAGATGCTGACTCAGAGGGATGAAGTATGGAAGGTTTTCCAGGATTACTCGGCAGATGGAGAGAAGCTGATGCTGGAGGAGCTGGAGAACTTCCTGAAGATAGAGCAGCAGGAGGGAGAACAGAGTGCTCAGCACGCCCCGGAGCTGATCGACCGCTACGAACCATCTGAGTCCGGTAACGATGGCTGTGACTGCAGCGGTGCATCTTCATGGGTTAACTCTGTCACACAGGCCAGAAACAAAGAGGAGTTATATGAAACACAGCCACATATGGCTGATGTAATGATAAGATAAGATGGAAGAAGAGGAAAAAAACACCTCAGCACATAAGCAACATTATAAGACATAACAACAAAACTCGAAGACCTGCACATGTTGGAGA
>JAQMCX010000011.1:21153337-21207100 GCA_029814765.1 Acanthurus leucopareius | reverse complement strand
CATCTTGTCTGCATAACATCCAGGAGAATGAGGAGATAACCGGCCTTGAGAAGGCCAGTTATGTCTGGGAGCCAATGGAGATAACAATTGTTTTGGGTCGGGCCGACACAATGATTTTCCGTCTGCCTTTGAGTCTCTCTGGTAATGATGTTCGATATTAGATATTTAGTCTAGATTATAATCTAATATTCTTTCAGTGTTTTTTGGAATGAAGTGGCACTTTAGTTTTAATGCATTTAATCATTTATATCCTCCTCATGTGTCCCTACATGTTCACTGTAGTGCTGTGGATCAGAGAGGGAAATGATGTTGGACCTTTTAAATCTGAGATCTGAGATGTGTGTGTGGTTTTTTACTTATATCTTTTAATGTTGTATTTATATTTGGGCTCTGAAGTGTTGTACAATTAATTAACACCGAAAGACCAACTAGTTTTTTCAACTCGAGTTCTGGTTGGAACATTTGATCCCAGCAGCATCGTTATCATGTCTTACACCGATGGATTTTAGAGGAAGTGTTACTGCTGTTAAGCTAATTGCACAGAGCAGTGGAGTTGAGGTTAGATGGTAGATTAAGACGTCCCGGTGGACACTGGTGTGTAATGAAATTTAAAAATCTGCTGAATAATGTTTGTGAGGATTGAAAGTGACTGGAGACGAAGGCATCTGAACTCTGCGGAGTCTTATTCACAGTTAACGCTCAGACTCAATGACTGTATTTATACTTTAAGGCAAACAGGAGGAAACAGCCACACAAGCGCCTCTTTCAGCCTGTTTTCCAGCAAATATTTGAGTCAAATGCTAAAGTCTGCACACTAATGTATTCAGAGTAAATATGCTAAGATGCTTAATTTTAGCCTGAAGTATTCATCAGGCTCATAGTCATGATTTACATGCTAAAATTTGCAAACATGCAGTAAAGCTAATTGTTAATGTGAGACTGTAACTTTTACAGACATGCAGGTTTTTTGAGGGGAATTATTCTGGGACTTTAGTGTTTAAATGACTATCAAAGTTTTTTTACAGCTAAATAAATCAATCTGGACTGTTTATCTGTGCCAACACCATCTGTATCATCTCTCCTGTGCAGCCAAGAAGCAGCGCGCCATGTCGTTCGATGGTTTCCAGATGTATCTGTGCTCCAAGGAGGGCTCCATATTTAAACCTGAACACCAGGAGCTCTACCAGGACATGAGCCAGCCACTCAGCCACTACTTTATCTCGTCCTCACACAACACTTACCTCCTGGAGAACCAGCTCCGAGGACACAGCAGCCTGGAGGCGTACATCAAGTGAGGGCTGCAGCAAACACCAAATGCAACACGGTTTATTCTTAATACTTGTCAAAGAGTTGACGTTCTTAGATTTCGAGTTAAGCTGAGAATCATTGATGAACAATTCTACAAATCCTCTTTTAGACGAGCAGAAGTAGACATACACTAATAAAACGACTTTGCTTGTCTGTGTGTGTGTGTGTGTGTCCATATAGGGCCCTGAAGAGGGGCTGCCGTTGTGTGGAGGTGGACTGCTGGGACGGTAATGACGGGGAACCTGTTGTTTATCACGGTCACACTTTGACTTCTAAGATCCTTTTCAGAGACGTCATTTCAACTGTGAAGGAATACGCCTTTAAGGTGAGCAGCACCATCTGTTTACATCAGGTTTGTTCACCTGTTTCACAAAGAACACACATTTTTCCACTTAACCCTGGTGGCCAACAAGGACATGAACACTACAACTGATGAAAACACATAAGAAAACATCTACATCGATAGAAAACACGGCTCAGGTTTGATTCTGGGCCTTTTTGCTGCAAGATAACATCCCATTCAGAGACACATATATACATCTAAAAACAATTATTGCTTGTCTAAAGATGTTTGAGCTCTAAAAGTGCCTGGAAAAATATGTTTTTTTTGGTATTAAGTACATCAACTCTTGACAACAGTCATACTTTCCACTATCAGGAGTGTGTGTGTGCCCAGAAAAGTGTGAAGCACAGATGGAGAGGTTGGTAACCTTCCCTTCTCCTGAAGTCAAAATATACCCCTGCTAACTGACCTACATGGAAAACAACCAGGAACCTCTAATGTGTCTCCACTTCTCTGTTTTATTCCACTCAAATTTTCCTTTTTGACTTTAGGGAGATACAACGTTGACACTATTTTGCAGGATAATGCAAAATTATCCTCAATGGAAACTTGATAAAATGCCTTTGAAACATTTTAATTGACAAAACTGATAGAATTTTAACATTTATAAGATAGAAAACAGATAAGCTTTTTAAATCTAGTCTATAATTTCAAATACTGCCTCTTCTCTTTCCTGTTTGAAAGGCATCGGACTTCCCGGTCATCCTGTCTCTTGAGAACCACTGCAGTGTGGAGCAGCAGACCGTCATGGCCAAACACCTTCGTCAAATCCTGGGGGACACACTGCTGACCACCCTGCTGGAGGGGCAGATCCCCCAACAGCTTCCTTCTCCACAGGTTCGAAGCTGATGAGCACAGCTGAACTTTTGCATGTGATAATAAAAAATGTTAGCATGCAACAACTCTGAGCTAAGATGAAGAACCTGGTAAACATGAGCACCTTGTCTTTGTGAGCATCTGTGCTGACTAAATGTTTAATGTCTGATATGAAGCTTCAGCAAACATTTCGCACTTAGTGATCGATTTTAGTTTTAGGCATGTAATGTTTTCAGAAACTCTCCTGTCTGATCTGGGAAAACTTAGCTGTCATTAACAATTCAGAAGCATTTCAAAGATGTATGGTTGTTTGGCACCTTGACATCCATCTGATAGCTATAGCATAACTTCCAAACTCTTTTCCATTAGAGCACTTACAACAATCAATGCCAAGTTCAAGTAATGGCAGATAAATGCTATGAGGGATTCCGCTGAGGATTTTGTCAATTAAATAGAGGTACGCTGCTGCTTTTAGTTAGACGACAGGAAAGTGCAGGATGATGGACCACCTTCATGCAAAGTCTGTTTACTGAGGAGCAACAACTCAAAAGTTAGTTTTTCATTTCTAATGCTGGTCTATCCCAATGTTAAGGATTCAGGTAGAGACTGGATTAAATAAAACTGTCAAACCTAATCAGAAGTACTGTAAAATTAGCAGGAAAAATGCTTGAATGAAGTGAAGGAGATATCACCTGAAACAAACTGCCCTCACCTCTGTGTGCTTGTATTAATGTTCAATACAGGAACTGAAGGGGAAAGTTTTGCTAAAAGCTAAAAAGATCGGCGGTCTGGAGGAATGTCATGATGAAACCCTGACGGATGAAGTTAGTGATGAGGAAGAGATGGCCAACGGTGAAGCTGAGAGCACAGACGACCCCCCCGCTGAGTGTGTGGACCACAATGCAAAGGTAGATGAAACATACTTCATTATTTTATACAAGAGCAGTTTTATTTACTTAGTGGGAGTGCAGAAAGACTAAAGACGGAGATATCGATAGTGACAGTGAATCAAGACAGGGTGAACGAACCTTGATAGTGATGGGAGACAGGAAACTGGGTTGGGACATCAGAGACAGTAAGGCGAGACTGGAGCAAAAGAGGGGAGATAGTGGAGAGAAACAGGAAACAGGGATATTTAAAAGCAGAAAGATAATGAGATCAGAAAGAAACCAGCAAGCTTCTCCTAAGTGGAGAGAAAAACAGATCTCTTTGAAGAGAAGTTACTCTACATTTCAGATTCAAAAGTACAGTATGTAAGTTTTTGCTGTCGTCACAAAGCCAACTTGGTGTTAACAGCTGTTTTTACTTAAGTAACTAGCAGTCCAGATGAAATGTTGCAAGCTCAGCATCAAACTTTATTCCTTTAAATGCTAAAAACTGTTTCCAGCCAGTTGTAACTTCTCTGTTTATGTTTCTGTCACATGTTTTTTGTACTGATGCTAGCATGCTAACCACAGGAACGGCCAAAGAAATTGTCTGACAAACCAAACACTGGATCTGGAGAGCATCAAGTAGTCTCTGATATATTTTAATATCTGCAGGAAAATGTGCCACTGTTGGAAAAACATCCCTTATTTTCTCTGTTTTGCAGAAGTCCAAGTCCAAACTGTCCAGGGAGCTGTCAGACTTGGTAGTCTACTGCAAGAGCGTGCACTTCCATGGCTTCGAGCATGCTCGTTCACACGGCAAATGCTACGAGATGTCCTCGTTTTCTGAATCCAAGGCCAAGAAGCTCGCTAAGGAAGCAGGTACCATGAACACAAAGGAACATAAGCTGTATTTTGGAAAATAGAGGAGAAAAATTAAAGATAGCTTATTGTTGTATTCCTCAGATGAAATAATAAACCTGTTTTCTGACTCTAATATGATCTAAATGTCACTTTTCCTGTAAGAACATTATTTAATTAGTTAAATCTAACTCACAGATAGAGAGACAGGTGGATTTCTCTGTGTTCATGTTATAGAAACACACTGGTTTTCTTCTCTTCAGGAACAGATTTCGTGCAGTACAACAGCAGGCAGCTGAGCAGGATCTACCCCAGCGGCCTCAGGACGGACTCCTCCAACTACAACCCTCAGGAGATGTGGAGCGTGGGCTGCCAGATTGGTGAGGAGAAGGTCGACCTATGCCAGTCAAACCAAACTTTTCCTTTAAAATCAATAATGTCTCCTGCTTACGAACCCAGTATCTGTGCTCTGAAGTCCACAGTACTACAGGAGGGCTGGGTATCATTTAAAAATGACAAAACCAATACCAGTACTATTTAACTGGTACCAATACCATAATGTTTAGGGTTTTAGGGTGCCCTTTGTTCCACCCACCTCCTCCACAAAGGATGTCAGAGTTCAGGGGCAGATTCAGAGCATCTCGTCTGGGCTTTTGTGGGTAAAATGTGAGACTTCTCACATGAGCCCTGAGCTGGATGGATGACTCTGCGTCCAGGAAATCACGTGATGCAGCCAGACACAGGGGGGGGAAAAGGAAGCTAATTACATTATTTTTTTTTTCCTCTTCCCCAAAGTGGCTTTGAACTTCCAGACAGCTGGTCTGGAAATGGATCTAAATGATGGGCTGTTCAGGCAGAACGGCTGCTGCGGCTTCGTCCTCAAGCCTGACTTCATGAGAGACGCCAACACCGAGTTCAGTCCAGAGAAACCGGACGAGTGGCGAGGCTACAAACCACTCCGCTTATCCATACAGGTTCAGAACTACACAAAAGTCTAGCTGGTTTCTAATTGCAGCCGGTAACTACTACCGTCAGTGTGTAATTATGTAAATGTGATGCAGGATAATTGCAGAAAATTATCATGTAATTTAACAAAACCTCGACTTAATTACAACGGGAGAAGAAGCAAGTTGAAAAGTGTCCCTCTGTGCAGATGCAGAACAGCTGTTTATGTATCTTATATGCAAATGTTTCTCAGGTGATCAGCGGGCAGCAGCTGCCGAAGGTCAATCAGAAAGAGGGATCTATTGTTGATCCCCTGGTCAGAGTGGAGATTTACGGGGTGCCGCAGGATCAGACAAAGGAAGAGACCAGTCACATCAACAACAATGGTGAGATTGTTTTCATTTATTCTACAGATAACACATGCAATCACTTATATAGATTATTTTAATGATATAAAAACCAGGATGCAAAAGAATTATTAGTGAAAATAACTAGATATATTAAGACAGAAATTTGGAAATAAATAAAAATGACAACCCAGTCAATCATACTCGGCCCTCTGCTGCCCCCTACCTGCAGGTTTCAACCCGGTGTGGAATGAAACTTTAAACTTTGTCATCCACACTCCCGAGCTCGCCCTGGTTCGCTTTGTAGTGGAGGACTACGATAAGGCGTCCAGGAACGACTTCATCGGACAGATCACTCTTCCGTTCACGTGCATCCAAGCAGGTGAGCAAAGTTTGCTAGAAAAAACACAAAACACAGAGTTACAGCTCGCTACAGAATTATTTAAAGGAATAAAATCATGATCAGTCAGATGCAGGAGACTCAGGATTTCCTCTCATGTCTCACCTCTTTCCATCTCCAGGTTATCGCCACATACATCTGCTCTCCAAAGATGGAACCGCCATCCCTCCCTCCTCCCTCTTCGTCAACATCAGCATCTCAAAGCTCACATGAGGAAGTCAGCTCTGAAGATGTGGAGCCAGAGGTCCGTCACAAGTCCTCTGCCCTCTTTTGAATGAAAACAACATGGACCAAAACATCTGTCTGAAGTTGAGCATCAGGAGGTTCATGGGACTTTTATCAAACTTAACATTCCAGATTCTCTGAAAATAGCAATCAGCAGGTAAAATGTCAAACTGACTTTGACTTTCAGTGTTATTAACTCAAACTTGAGAGTTTAATCTCTGTGATAAAGGGCTCTAATCAAGAGTTATACAGAATCATTACAAGCACGGACGAAATCAGATTCATTAACCAACTTGAAAGAAACAGGAAGTGACCATGTAGTATTAAAAAACTTGTCAAGTTGAGAGGAAAATGTCTGCCTGTATTTATTTATGTTCTCATGTTAAATGTAAGAGTTCTCAGTTCAACTTTTCATGGAAATATTTCCTGCATTTTCTTTTTTTTGTTATTGTCTATGAATGAATGAACATGAAGGAAACCCGCATGTCTAAGTTTTGTTTGTTGGCTGTTTGTCTTTAAATGTAACATGTATCTGAAAGTTGGAGTAGCCTGGAAATAAGTATTAGTACATCTACAGTTTTAAAATGTAATAATACAGAGAAAATTTGCCAAATATCAGTATTAAACTCTACAGTTCTGAACTGCTCATAGCTTTAGATCCTGTTGCTCCCTTACCAAGTGCCTGCTTGAGTTATTTCTATTTACTTATGTATAAATATACTGTTTAAGGTTATATTGTGTATAATGTAAATGTATGTACAGACATACAGACTGTAGGTAAAATGCAATAGATTTTATGGATGGGTCAACACCATTGTAAGATCTCAAATCATGGATGTAAGATTCATTAAAAAACAGTTTGGACTCGTTCATTGTTTGAGTTCATTTATTCACAGTGTGAACTTCAGCTCTTCATCACTTTTACAGCACAAAATAATCAAGTGATCAAATATAAATATTGATAGAAATGGTAACTTCCTGTTGTGATGGTCACTAACAGTCTGAAATATTTTATATCCACACTCTTCATTGTTTTGTCTCGCTGTCGTCGTCTCTGTGCTCAACCTCTTCAGCCACGTCTTCTTCAGCTGTCACTTCCTCCTCCTCCTCCTCCTCTGCTGCTCTCTCATCCAGATTCCCCTCCAGGGCCTCCTTCAGGGTCAGACTGACCGCCTCAGAGTCCCTCACCACCCCCTGCTCCACCGACACCTCTGGATGATGCCTCTGCAAATGTTTGACCACCTGGAACTTCTGCTTGGCTCTGTATGAGCAGTGGCGACAGCGGAAAGGCTGCTGCTTTGTGTGTGAGAGGAAGTGATGCCTGAGACCCGCCGGCCACCGGAAAGCCTTTTGGCACACGCCGCACGAGTACGGCCGATCGTCACTGTGTTGACGCTGGTGGGTCTTCAGTATAAAACTAGTCTTGAAGGCTTTGCCACATTTCTCGCAGACGTAAGGGCGCACGTCACAGTGCTGGGTGTCCCGGTGGGCACGGAGGGCGTCTGCTCTGTTGGTGCGGTAGTCACACTCATCACACGCGTACGGCTTGTCCCCTGCAGAGGAGAAATGAATATTTTTATTGTTAGTCTTTTCACTTTTAAACTACACTTTCAAAAACAAACTGTGCTCATAAAACATGCAGACAGCCATGATATCATGTATTACTAATCTTCTGAAGTTTGAGCATTTATTTAGGGGAATATCCGGCTTCTCTTTTACAACATGACAACACAATATCATTATTTAAAAAGTTCTCTAATCTGATCTGGCTGATACCTGTGTGCTTGGTCATGTGGTACTTCAGCTGAGTCGCCCACTTGCACTTGTAGCCACATTGTGGACACAGATACTTCTTCTCCTCTCCATGAACCCTCATGTGAAGCTGAGGATTAATGTCAAAACACACAAATAAAGGGACATTCATCATATTATCATATGGGAACAGCCAAAATCATCACAGCATCCTGGTTTATATACATCACTTTTGGTTTATTATGGTGATAATGTGTCTGTGACTTTTAATGTGAAATTATTGGTTCCCTCTTTTAAAACATTTATTCAACTTAATGCTACTCTTCACTTTGTGGTACTGATGTGTTAAGTTGTTGTAATGAGATTAAAGCACCAAACAAAGAGACACTTTTGGGTTGATTTAAACAAATTCAATTTAATTCTATCATGTTCCACTTAAAAAAGCACTTTTACAGAATTTCTCTAACAAATGATAAACTCATCCCGCAGACACTGAAACTCACCTTCAACCTGGACGGATCGGTGCAGGTGTAACTGCACTGCTCGCAGCTGTACGGTTTCTCTCCGGTGTGAATGCGAATGTGCCACGTGATCTTCTGCTTGTTCCGCGTTGTATAGTCGCAGTCTGTGCATTTGTACAGCCGCTTGCCTCCATGTGAACGGAGATGTTGCTCCAACACCAACTGATGCCGACAAGCAAACTCACAGCTGCTGCACTTCAGAGGCTTGTCATTGGCTGATCCCTCCTCATGTTCGTTCAGAAGGTGCTGAGCCAGAAGCTGCTTGGTTTTGGTGGCAAAGGGACACAGCTGACACTGATGTGCCATGTGGGTCCTCTGGTGAACTGCGAGGCTCTCCTTCGTCTGAAAGCTCTCCTGGCAGGTGGGGCACTTCAGCTGGGGGTGCTTGCTCTCTTGGTGGCTTTTCAGCAGGATCTCATTGCTGCAGGTGAAGTCACACTGCTTACATGAGAAACAGGCCTGGAGCTGGTGTGCACGTTTGCAGTGATTTCTTAATGCAACTTCTGAACTGAACTGAGCGTCACAGTGAGTGCAGGCGTGGTGCAACTCCCCCGTGTGGCACCTGAGATTGTGGCGTCTTACGTCATCAAGTGTGTAGCCGCTGAAGTCGCACAGAGAGCAGAAGTGCGTAGGTTGCTTGTCGTGAGAGCGCATCTTGTGCTGACGCAGTTTGGTCACAGCTCCAAAGGTCTTTTCACACAGATCACAGCTGTGACGGCCGACTCCCGTGTGAAGAGACTCGTGCTCCTCTAGGCGATAGCGCCTTGTGGTGCTGAAAGGACAAAACTGGCAGCGGTACGGTCGTGCACCCTTGTGTTTGAGTGCAACATGTTGGGCCATGCATCGCTCCTGTTTACAGGTGAAAGCACAGAGCTGGCAACGCAGATGTTTAGGTTTAGCAGCACCAAGCTTTTTTTTGTTATGAGCATGCAGGATGTGACGCGTCAAAGACGTTTTAGATTTGGATACAAATGAACACGTGGTGCACTGGACCTCATCTGGCTTCATACAGCCTCTCTTTTCATGACTGTGTAATGCTCTTTTCTGACTGCACTTAAATGCACAGCTTGAACAAGAGAAAAGATGATGTTTGGCAGAAACTTTTCCGGATCTTTCACTTTGCTCTTCCACCAAGTCCTGTTTTTCTTTGACCGACTCGTTGCCACACACATCACTCCCTTCTGAAAGAATCTGAGTCTTATTCTTCTCTAAGGTTTTCCTGCAGGTTGAAATGTGGCGTTCCATAGTTTTAAGCTTGACTGATGAAAAATTGCACAGCTTACATTTAAATTTTCCATCTTTTTTAGTGTAAAAGAGCTGCAGTTGAACGTTTATCTGTTTGTTCGGGGTGAATATTTTTGTTTTGGCAACTTTAACACCCTTTTTTGTCTTCGTTTTGTTCAGCTGGTGTTCTGATTCACTGTGAACAAAACTTTGAAACATCATTTGATCATTTGAATCAGTACAAATTCTATTTTCCGGATCAGTTCCCTCAGCTGCTTGTTCAGATCCTTCCTGTCCTGCAGTGGAGTTTTCCTCTGCAGTTGAATGTGTATTTGAAACGCCGACAAAGATCCTTGTTTTTCGTGGAAATGCTGGGCACTTTTTTGCAAGGTGGCTATCGAGGCCTCGCTTCTGTTTGAACTGTGCACCACAGGCTTGGCACTTGTGTCCTTTTACTCTTCCATGGCACAAAGCCTGGCAGTGGTAGGTTAAAGCAGTCTCTTTACTGGTTATATAAGGGCACCGGTCACAGCGGTAAACATCTTTTGTTGGCACTACAAGCATCTGCACGCGTCCTTCCACAACCATGGCCTCTGCCTGGTCCTTGTCGTGCTTCTTCAGAGCTTTCAGACGGAGTTCAGAATCTATTGGCTGATTCTGCTCTGATGGAAAACTGGAGCTGGTTGTCCCACGGTCATCCTCCTCCTCAGGTGTTGGACTCTGACCATCTCCAGGCTCATCTGGTTGAGTCAGTGCAGCCAGAGGCTCAAAGCCGTCATCTAAGTCACTTTGTTCACATTCTTCCTCTGCTGCAGCTGCACTGTCTTCCACTAATGAAGATGAAGGGAAGTCTTCCTTCTCTTGCGACACATCAGAACCGTTACAGTTCAAACTGGGCGATCCTGGTGTTTGATTTGCACAGCTTTCTTCCTCATTTTGCAAAGAAGGGGTCTGATAGTCCGTGGCTGACAGTGTTGTTAAAACAAGAGTACAGTATTCCTCGGGGCTGTTCACAGATGGAGGACTATCTGAAATACCTTCATTAACAACCTCTTGAGAAACAACATCAAAAACATCCACAGATTCAGCAGTTTGTGAACCGTCTAAAGTTTCTTTGCCGGCACTGAGATCAGCTGAGACAGGATGGCTGGATTGTTCTCTTTGAGATGGTGGAGATCCTTTAGGAGTGGACAGCTCAGACTGCTCATGAGCTGTCGAAGATTTACTGTAAAAGTGCTGCAAAAACCCAGTTGAGTTCCTCTCCTTCTCCTTCAGAGCATAGTTTTCTAACCATGCTTTGTCTCCTGGTACGTATCCATGAGCTTTCCTCTTGTGCAGGAAGAGGCTGATGCTGCTGAAAGAGGAGTAGAAGCAGAGGGCACATCGAAACTCTTTGAGCTTGGTGTGTTTGCAGTTCTCATGGTTTTGCAGGGCCTGTCTGTAGCAGGTGGTGTATGTGCAGTATTTGCACTTATAGACGGATGGTTGTTTGTCTTCTCCAGAATGTTTGGCCAACATATGATTGCGAAGCTCATATTTGCGTTTGCAGGCGTAAGCGCAGATCTCACACATGAGTGATTTGGCCTGATGACGTAACTTGTGGCTATTTAGCTGGTCCATGCGGTGACAGCGGTATGAGCACTGATCACACTGATACCTGAGAGGAGACAGGAAGTTTGGTCATAACAACAATAGTAGATGAAAAAATACAAATATAACTGGTGTCATTTTCAGGCTGTTAATATGAATATTAGGTGCAAGTTAAGTTGAGTCTGACAGAAATCACTCAGTTTGCTCATTGGATGCTGTTAATCACAAATACATCAACATTTTTTGATCATTCTGTCTACCCAGAAGAACAAACCAAGATAAAAATAATAAAAAAATCACACTGAAAACTACTGAAGCATCTACCTGAGGTCTCCAGCATGTTTCCTCATGTGGACATTAAGATAGTGTTTCCATTTAGTCACGTATCCACATTCGGAGCACATAAAGTTCTTGTCGTCTGAGTGAGTGAGCATATGTTTGGAGAGGTAGGACTCATCTCTGCATCTGAAGTCACACAGGCTACATTTGTGGGGTTTCTCACCTGTTACAGAAAAGAAAAAAAAAGATTTCTGTGATCTTTTTTGTGATTTATCCAAACTACAAGTGTAAAAACTGCAGCTCAGGCTTCAAAAAACCATCAGAACTTTAAACATGTTTTCCTTCCTCACCACTGTGCATCAGCATGTGCCGCTTCAAGCCACGTTTATGCGAGGTCACGTAGCTGCACTGGGAGCAGCGATGGATCTTCTCGTTGGCGTGTAAATGTCCGATGTGCTGCTCAAACTCCACGGGGTTAAAAGTGACGAAGGAACAAAAGTCACAGCAGAGCTTGTCATTTCCTGGGTGGCCAAGACGCTGGTGCTGGAGGTAGACGGTCTTATTGGAGCAGGAGAAATCACACTGTAAGCAGTGGTAGGCCAGATGAGTCCGATAATGAGCCTCCATGTCCGTCTCGCTTTGAAAAATGGCCCCGCAGGCGTGATGACGACACTCTACAGCCTCGACCCCGTGCACTTCTGCAGCGTGTCTGACAAGCTCTTTGCGCAAAGAACTCTGGAAAGAACAACCGCTCTGAAAGCAGGCGAGCGGCTTGCCATCTGACAGGATGTTGTGTGTCTTCATGTGAGCCTTAAGCCTCCTGCTCTGGGAAAATCTTTGCCCACAGGTGGGACAGGGGTAGCTGTGGCTGTTTACACCACTGTCTGCCTCTCTGGCGTGCACACTGACGAGGTGACGCCGGATTGCGTTTCGCTCCACGGCAGAATACTCACACAGGTGGCAACGGTGCACCTTCTCACCTGCCTCGCGGAGTCTGTGTATGCGGAGCTTGCTCTTGCTGGTGAAGTAATGCTTGCAGGTGGGACACTGGAGACTCGGGTCAGGGAAATGTAAATGGAGATGCTCCTGCAGGTGGGAACGCATCTTGAAGCAGCGCCGGCATTTGGGGCACATGTGGGTGCGAAAGATGTGCTCTGATCCTTCTGCAAGGTACTCTGAAGACAAAAAACATAAAATTAATTTTTAAAAACAACATAAAAGTTTGTGATGAAGCTTTTTTTTATGCTGTTTTCCCCTTTAATCTTTCTTGGGGCTGTCATATTAATGTCTTGTCCAGTAAACAATGTAAACATTAAGAAGAAATTTTAACTTTTGCTCTCTCTGAGTGAGATGTTTTAATAGATCAGCTGCAAGTTTTAATTTCCTTGGAACAAGTTAAATTTTTGTCACTTCTTCACTTTCTTTTAAACTTGACAACTACTCAGTAAAGTCTGCCAGGCACATTAGTGTAAAAACCTTTGGATGGCCTTGATGCAGCATCCACCGCTGAAGGTTTCTCTCTCTCCACTGCCTTTCTCACTCTTTTGACATTTTGCCTTTGTTGATTAGGCTGTTCCTCACTGCTGTCTTCTGGTAATGATAATCCATCACCTTGATTGGGTGTTAGTTTTCTCTTTGGCCTGCTGGACGCTTGTGATTGGTGGCTTCCATCAGTGCTTACAGCTGTGACTGTGATCTCATCCCCTATAAACAGATATGCCAAAATTTCAATGCTAAATCCACTTATGCTCAGATTTTTGCATTTTTGTAGCATAACAAAGAGTTGTCACGGTGTCTTTTACCTTGAGCACAAGTTGTCGGATGGTTCAAGACGTGGTCACTCAGGTCTTTTACATTCTGGCCTTGCATCTGTCTCTCCATCTTATCCTTTGTGAGAAAAGACACTTGCAGGTCTGGACGGTGTAAGGAATAAGAGTGAGACCGTGTGTCTGGACATCAACTGGGCTTGATTTTCATGAAGCTCTGCGCTGCTAAATTGTAGTTATCCAGCTGTTTGATATTGGATGAAGTGGTCAGTCTATCTGAACAGAGGTGAGAGCGAAAAAAGCCACTGTTTCAGAAACTCTGTCCACATTTTCACATCAATGCAGTTCATCTGTCTCCGTTGTATCTGAAATACAGAGCACAGCACACAGATGCATTATGATGGTTTTAATGGGCATAATGAATAATAACATTATTGTGGGTGCATGTAATATATCACATTTTACTGTGCAAGTTATCACCCACATAAGTGTCAGTAAGTTATTAATTTTATTATTCATTAGGCCATGTGTTTTTTTATTTAATGAGCTCCGAACCAAGAAAAAACAGTGCTATGAAAACTGTAAATGCGTAATATACAAACAATAATAGCGTTAAATAATAAACACATACGAACATACCTTGTTTGGTAGCCAAAAACACTCAGACGTGTTGCTAATTAACTGTAATAAACTCAACCTACTGCCTGGCTTTCCGAGGTCCACATTATCTGAAAAACAGAAGATCAACGATTGGTTTAACAGCACCCAACACGTAGGATCCAGTAACACCACTTTACTGCTATCTAAATGACTATTTTAACCATAGTAAGAAACATTAAGTGAGATTTAGACTTACTTTTTTACGATAATATAAACTGGTATCAATAAGCTAACATCGCTGTTCACGCTAGCTGTGCTAACGTTAGCTTCTTGATGTTTTGGTCCCAAACGTTTTAAGTTCCTGATAGCAACAATGCCATTGTTGTTGTCCGTACAGTCTACAAATAAAACGCTAAAACTATATTATTAACAATATTTTATTTTTTAATTAATTCTTATATTAGCGTGCAAACAATTTATGTTAAAATAACACTGATGGAGAGGAGGAACGAATGTTTGTGGGCAGGCGAACAGTCGGAATGATTCTTGTCAAACACAGGAAGTTTAGTAGAGGTCGCTGTCATTACAGCACTGCATTCATGCCTTACACACATGGGAAGCTTAGTTGGCTTTACAGCAGCACTTATATATAAACTAACTAATGTTATTTAACACTGGAAACGAGCTTCGGGCAGCGTGAAATGAAGATAACGAAGGCAAATCAGTCGGATATTAGCTAACTATGTAACATGACGGGATGTACCATTGAAAACTAGCAACAACTGTTATGTGGCTACAAGATATCTGGTTGGCAGTAAATATATCTCCGACCGGTCTGGACTGTCACACAGTTTAATGAGTTTGCACTTCGTGTGCAGCTCTGCTCTCCTGCAAAGTCTTTGAATAGGTTTATATAGCTTGAGTCCATTGAGGTCGTGCATCTTCGATCAGTATGCCTCTGTCAGACTTTCTGGACGGCCTGAAGGACAACCCGTACTTTGGGGCTGGATTTGGACTAGTAGGTGTTGGGACAGCGTTGGCTGTGGCCAGGAAAGGTGCCCAGGTGGGGATGATCTTCTTCCGCAGGCACTATATGATCACCTTAGAGGTGCCCAGCAGGGATAAGAGCTACCACTGGCTGCTGAGCTGGATCACCAAACACGCCAGGCACACTCAGCACCTGAGCGTGGAGACCTCGTACCTGGCTCATGAAAGTGGACGGGTTCACACACAGTTTGACTTCCATCCAAGCCCTGGGAACCATATCATTTGGTCAGAGGACTCCTCTAAATTTACATTTTTAAATCTAGTTTTGCTTGTTATTAGTACACTTGATTGGTTTTTCAAAGCTGCACATCAGGTTTAGGAAGCATGACATAAAAATAGAGAGATGATACATACATTTATTAATCTACTTTACACTTGACTGTTCTCTCTGTCAACAGTACTGCCTTTGACACTGTCATCCATTGTGGCCTGCAGGTATGGGAGGAAGTGGATCAGGGTGGAGAGGACCAGAGAGAAGCAGATGGTGGATCTGCACACTGGGACCCCGTGGGAGTCCGTAACTTTCACTGCTTTAGGCAGAGACAGGCAAATTTTCTTTAACATCTTACAAGAAGGTAAATATTTCCATAAGTCTACAATAAATTCATAAATTCATTAATCTCACAGGAGCTTGCCTCATGAGAGCTGCAGTAAACCAGACTTGTGTTGCAGATTTTTTACCATTTAAAGTTGATTTAGTGCCTTTTTTCGATCAGCGAGAGAATTGGCCCTGAAGCAGGAGGAGGGACGTACAGTGATGTACACGGCCATGGGTGCAGAGTGGAGGCCCTTTGGGTTTCCACGGCGACGCAGACCCCTCAGCTCCGTGGTCCTGGATGTAGGTGTCGCTGAGAAGATCGTAGATGATGTGAAAGATTTCATTGGAAACCCCAAGTGGTACACAGACAGAGGTGGGATGTCCTGCTGCTCAAACTCTGATCCAGCGTGTGTGGAGGTTTTCTTTGCATGTTTTTACTTTTATACTAAGTGGTTGAATAATTCATGTTTTTATATCATAACAGTTTTTGTAATAAGTTATTGTGCTCACAAACAGTTTCTGTAATGAAAACTTTCTCTTATTAGAGTATAATTGAGAAAAGCAGCTACTCAAAAGTTTTGGGGTCTCCTGTAGTGGAGTTTCCCACATGCACTTGAATGCATCAACTCAGCAGATTTTTCTAAAGCACAACAGGTCAAGAACATACCTTTACATTAAAAAAAACAATTCAAATGAAAATCTGGAAGCTGTTGTGACATAAACACAATTTGTATTTAAGACTAAATCGTTCAAAACATTGGCAGTCTTACAAATATGTGCCTTTTTTTGGAAGTTTTCTGCTGTAAAAAAGCAAAATGTGCCTTTAATCCAATATGTAATCCATTTTTTGTCCATGCAGGCATCCCCTACAGAAGAGGATATCTGCTGTATGGTCCTCCAGGATGTGGAAAAAGCAGTTTTATGTGAGTGTGTTATGGATTTCACTCTTTCTATATAGTATCTGTGTAGATAACCAGCTGTGTATAAAGTATCATCTTTATCCATTTGGCTCATTACACTTCAGCACGGCACTGGCAGGCGAGCTCGGCTACAGCATCTGCCTGATGAGTTTGAGTGACCGCTCCCTCTCAGATGACCGTCTGAACCACCTCCTGAGCGTTGCACCGCAGCAGAGCATCATACTGTTGGAGGACGTAGATGCAGCGTTTGTCAGCCGAGAACTTCTTCCCACAGAGAGTAAGAAGCAGGGATGGACCAGTGGTTGAGGATTTGTTGTAATACATGTTTTTCCCCTTTATTTACATTATAGGAGAGGTAGATAAAAAAATACTGGGGTAACTTGTGAATCATCTGTTCAGACAGACTTTGTCTTTTTGTCTTTATGTTTTATTCCATATGTTCTTGTTCTTCTTTGCCTCCCAGACCCTCTGGCCTACCAGGGAATGGGACGTCTGACTTTCAGTGGCCTTCTTAATGCTCTGGATGGAGTGGCTTCATCTGAGGCCAGAATAGTTTTTATGACCACCAACTTCATTGACAGGTAATGCTGGAAGAGAATTTGTTATCATAATTTTTAATGGCACAAGCAAAAGAAAAACATCTTTAATTGAAATAGACATTGAAGGAATAAACCTTTAAAAAAGCTGAGAAAATAACAGTGTTTTTGTCTTTAAAAGCAAGTTTATTGTGAGTCTTAGTGATGACGCTGATGAAAATAGTAGAATATTTAGTATTTAGAAAGACATGTCATTTAGATGACAGTTTAGTTTGTGGAGACTGAAATAGTTAAAGAGTTAAAGGAGATAAAAGGAGACAAATGTTGTCAGTATGTAAACTAAAATGTTGCTCTGTGTCTGCTGGATGTGTAAACCAGCAACAGTTGCTGACACGTTTACTGTAACATGTAAGTTATTGAGTGTCACTGTTGTTTTCAGCTTGTAATGCTGCCCCTCTGTGATCAGTAGTAAAGTATTTAGGTTTCAAAATATTCATCGTAAATGAAGGTTAAACTATAGACTATACTTCAAGCTTAAATCATACAGTCATACACCACCTCCTAAATGTGTTCTTTGATGTTTCACTGGTGAGCTTTAAATACATTTTTGCAGTATTTTCAGTGATATTCTTGCCTGTTGTCTCTTCAGGTTGGACGCAGCTCTCATCCGACCAGGTCGTGTTGATATGAAGCACTACATTGGTCACTGCACTCACTGGCAGCTCACACAGATGTTCCGGCGTTTCTACCCGGACCAGCCGGCGTCTGAAGGAGAGCGGTTTGCCAAGTGTGCGTTGGCTGCGCACCCTAAGATCAGCGCTGCTCAGGTTCAAGGACACTTCCTGCTGCACAAAATGGACCCTGCAGGATCTATAGACAATGTTGCTCAAATGAAAGAATGACAGGACTGGAAGCTGTATCAAGGATGGTTATTGAATAAAAGAGAAAAATGAGAAACTTTCTGAAGTCTTCCTACATTTCATGTTGAAGTTCTGGTATTGCACATGTGAACTGATGATTGTGATCGTTACCAAATAAACACGTTTCTATTTAATACAATCTGTTGTGTAGAAGACACCTGCTTCCCATCTTGGACTGTCATGGTGTGTCGCTTTACTGAAGCCCGAGCTCCTTCAGTCCACCTGCATCTTTAAAGTTTAAAGACATTCATTCATCCTAAAAAAAAACAACAACACAAACCTTGTATTGATGCAAATCTTCAAGATCATGTTCAATCTTCTATGGAGGACTTAAACTGCCCAAATCATAGATAGATAGATAGATAGATAGATAGATAGATAGATAGATAGATAGATAGATAGATAGATAGATAGATAGATAGATAAATAACCCAATAAATAAATTTAAAAGGAAGAAGTACCACTATTTTGCTTAATTTTCTGTTATTCTGTTATTTCTGTGAAACCACACGGCTTAGGTGCTTCAGAGTTGCCATGTTTGCCTGTTACGAGTACAAAACAAAGGGACTGACCAAGTCATTATCGTGAGTGTGTGTGTGCTAGGAAAGACACAGTTGTGTAGATGTTGTGCACAGCAGCATTTGTACACAACTTTTTTTTAGAAATGCAATAATGCACAACAGACTGTGACTGGAATGGCTTTTGGTTTTGGTAAGAAATTTGTGAATCTTGGTCCCTCCCTGCTCTGCTTGTCTCTTCAGGCCAACAGGAATCCTGAGCATTTGCTGGTCTGCTCTCATCATGGCTGCACGGCTGTTTGGGAGTGTGATTTGGAGGAGCCGGCTTCTGCCGTGTCCCGTTGCTGTGACCCAGCTCCTCTCCAGGGGGGCGGGAAGTGCCCCCTCCACCCCGAGGCTTCAATCTTCTCTCCAGGACAAACCTCGAACGCTGGAGGACCTTCCACGCGTCAGCCTCTCAGAGCTGATATACAGAATTGCATTTCAGGGTTTCCGTCACCGCATGCATGAGCTGCAGGTACGCCACGGTCTCTGGACGACACACACATTCAGCAGTGATGCATCATTGTTTTAATCTGCGTCTAAACGTGCTGCTTACTTCTGCACAATGCCTTCCAGAGTTGTGACAAACGAGAGTTGATGCAAAGAGAAAACAGAGAAGCTGAGCTTTTGAGGAGAAATCTCTTTGTTGGCCAAGAAGAAAAACTGGTTATAGATTACCATTATTAGATCAGTTTATGTGATTCCATCTGAATGTGTGTGTGTGTGTGTGTGTGTGTGAGGGTTTGGTACTTGACTGTTCATGATTATCTCTTGTTTTTTCTTCACACTCTGTCTCTTATGCCAGAACATTCCAATCCAATTAAAGCTTAAATTTTACGTCACCAAACCAAACCGCCTCTGAGCACAAGTTCACGTCTCAGTACCAGAAAGCCGCGCTGCAAGTCTGCTTTGGTTGCTGAACCGTCCTGCTGTCAACTCTGATAATTGGAGGGATACGGTATCTTATAAGTCACTGAGAGACAATGCAAAATAGAAAATGTCAGGCTGGTTGCTTCTCAGTTGGTCTCAGCTGACTCTCACAGAGGAGAGGATTGTTTTCACAGATCTGCTTTCTTTGAGGTGAACAGCTTTCAGTCAGATGGACGTTCAATCTTTGTTCATTTCAACAGGTCTCAGGCCATCGTTTAGCACCAGCTCATGTGGCTCCGTTTGATCTCGACTCATTTACCATTGCATTCACTTTGCCCTCCATCAGATCTATGAGAAACAGCTGTACGGGCCCATATACAGAGACGGACTGAAGGCCGTGTGTGTGAACAATGCGAAGATGCTGGAGGAAGTCATGAGGAATGAGGACACTTTCCCTACTCGTGCAGACATGTCCATATGGAGAGAGTACCGTGACCTGAGAGGAGTGGGCTACGGGCCTTTCACAGTGTAAGATACCAGCCACTGAAGGCACTATTCCTAAATCCCTGCAGAAAAAACGTATACAACTTGATATTTTGCAATAAATTTAAATGATCTGCAGTTAAGTGGTTAGGATTGTTTCCACAAGCACAGCTGATCATTATCATAACATGTCAGTGTTTCACGGTTCTTGAATGTGAAGATTTGCTGCTTTTTCTTCAAATTTTAATAAGTAATTTAATATTTTTTTGTATTTTGGATGTCGGTTTGCAGCTGTCACTTTGTGACAACATTTTTCACTTTCTCAGAATTTCTACAAATCAAAAAATCAAATTGATTCACAGACAAAATAATCAGCCGAATATTCAACAATGAATAAAATTCATCAGTTGCAGTTTTATGTTAATAATAAAATTATCTTCACTCAACCAACTAAAACAGTAAAGTCCTGCTTTTACATTAAATTGGATTCACATTTAAAATCTCAGAGCATGAAAAAAAGACTTGTCAGCTTTGTCTCTGTGTCTCGTTGTGACTCTGTGTGTCCTCAGTGACGGGCAGGACTGGTACGACTTCAGGGCGGTGCTGAACAAGCGCATGCTGCATCCGCGGGACTGCGTCCAGTACGGCGACACTCTCAATGACATTGTTACAGACTTCGTTAAGAGGATGTGCTTCCTGCGTGAGTGCAGCCCGACGGGAGATTTGGTGACGGGTTTGGCCAACGAGTTCCATCGTTTCTCTCTGGAGGGTTTGTAGAAAACTCAGTGCACGCTGAGTGTCACATCAGTCCAACTATGCATGTTCATTTTTATCTCTTATTATGGATAAATTATTTGCTTTTATGGTTTAAAGTTTGTTGATCATGTCTCAAATCTTCACCTCTGTTGCTCAGCGATTGCCTCCATCCTGTTCGAGACACGGTTGGGGTGTCTGGAGAAGGAAATCCCCACAAGTACACAAGACTTCATCAACTCAATAACCAAGATGTTCGCCAACAACTACTTTGTGTTTGCTCTACCCAAGTGGACCCGCAGTCTGCTGCCCTACTGGGAGGGCTACATCTCAGGCTGGGACGGCATCTTTGACTTCGGTGAGTTTTAACGGAGAGAACCACAGATAACTGACAGCTGAGGTGTCTTCAGGGTTTTTGTGTGCATTAAACAAACACAAAATGCAAAATTTCAAACAATTCACCTTTAAAATTGAGTAGAAAATGCTTTAATTTTATTGCTTAGAGTAGAAAATTAATCTATTTTTTTTAACTTTTGTGCTTATTTTAGCTAAAAACTTGATTGACAAGAAAATGGAGTCGATTCAGCAGCGTTTGGACAACAAGCAGGATGTGGAGGGTGAATACCTGACATATCTCCTCCTGAACCCTCAGATGAGCATCAAAGACGTGTACGGCAACATAACGGAGCTTCTGTTGGCTGGAGTGGAAACGGTAAATATGATTTTCTCCCAGTTTCTGCAGAAAACCTGTGGGTTTTTCTCACCTCGGGGGTGAAGGCGTCTGTGGTTAGATCAGTGTTTTCGGTTTGGACTTTGTATGTTATTCTGTCTCTCTTTGTTTTGATGACACTTACATCGTTAGAGGTAGAATATAATGATTAAACCCTCCTGGAAAACCTCACGTCACACTGTTCCTAGTTTAATTTTAATCAGCGGTCATTGTGAAATGTCAAAACATTAACCGGGCTGCTGAGATTCAACTGAGTTTCCACACTTTTTTTCTAAATATGCATGTGGAATATGAGCACAGTGTGATCAAAAAGTCCTGAGACTCTTCCCTGCAGGTGCATGCAATCATTTTTTTAATTAATCCTGTAAATGACTGACAACTCAACCCTGATCTCCACCCGTCTTTAAACTTTTTACTGACATCAGGTAAAGATTTTAATGTGGATTTTAATGGGAACTGGGTCAAACTGGAGTTTATTTAAATCCAGGTGTGTTTCATACAGATGTTAGAAGGTGTCTTGTGCACCTTCATGACAAAGCGTCTGTGTTTCATGACTTTGGAATGAGACCAAGTTTCCTGTTGGCTTAACGAACATTTCCTTGTTGTCCAGACCTCCAATACCCTCGCTTGGACTTTGCACCTGCTGTCCACAAATCCTCAAAGTCAGGAGAGACTTTATGAAGAAGTGTCCTCACGGTTACCAGCAGACCGGATACCCTCTGCTGCAGAGGTCACACAGATGCCATATTTAAGGGCCGTTTTCAAGGAGGCCTTGAGGTGAGACTGGTTAGAGATCACAGCGTCACGACGGCGGCCTTCAGCTTTCACACAGAACATCAGTACTGCAAAAACTTCATCCACAAAGCTGTTTAGAATTAAGGTTCCTTTTCTTCCTGTATCATAAGATTTCACACGTCTGTGTTATATTACTCATCCTGCAACAGACAGTAAAAACAAACAAACAAACAAACAAACAAACAAACAAGGCTCTTGTTTTGCAGGATGTTCCCTGTGGTTCCCATCAATGGCAGGATTGTGGTGGATAAGGAAATAACTATTGGTGGATACCAACTACCAAAGAATGTGGGTTTGTTTTTTTTTAACCATTATTAGACTTTTTGTGCTTTTTTGTAGCTACTTGTATTATAATTTCACTATAATGCAAAGAGAAAATTAACTTTTAACTTTTATAAAGTTACATTTACAAAAAAAAAAACAACAAAACCCCCAAAACATTAGAATAAGGCTTCAGTATTTGTTATACCATCTTTGTTTCTCCAGACCACCTTCGTGTTTGCTCACTATGCCATCAGTCACGATGAGGAAACTTTCCCAGAGCCTTTCACCTTTAAGCCGGAGAGGTGGCTCCGTGACGGCCATGACAGGCCGAACGCCTTCGGCAGCATCCCGTTCGGCTTCGGAGTGAGAGGCTGCGTCGGCCGCCGGATCGCTGAGCTTGAGATGTATCTGGTTCTGTCTCGGGTGAGTGACATGAGGCAAAAACTCCTGAAAAATATTTTCTGATGCAGTTTAAAGCTTAATGCTATCAAACAACAGAGAAACAAAACTTTGAAACCAGGATGTTTGAGAAAAGTGGCAAGAAAAAAGGCGCTTCTGAGTGATTAAGCTCCTGATCAGACAAATAAGAGACCTATTAACTGAATCAGTCGTTCTTGTTTTGTTTCTTAAGAAAGAAGGGGTTTACTCTCTGTGTAGCTTAGACACAAAGCAATTTTTGATTTATTTTTTTTTTAAAGTGACATCATTTTGCTTTTTTCCAGCTGATCAGGCAGTTTGAATTCAAAGCAGATCCATCGATGGGAGAGTTGAAATGCATCTGCAGCACGACTCTGGTCCCAGACAAACCGCTGAGCCTGCACTTTGTGGACAGACCACGTGAAAATGCAGCTTGATTTTCTTTGCAGTTTGGTTTGAATGTAAATGCTGCAAGTGCAAACTTTTCAAGGTCTGGTGTGTGTGTGATTTAGGGAGGATCTAGTGGCAAAGATGGAGTTTAATATGCATAATTGTGTTTTTATGAGCATATCATCTTAAAATAAGTACCTTAGAATGAGTTCTTTATAGCTACAAAATCTATTTTTGCCTATTAACTCTGTTAAATGTCTGCAGAATCAGGAGCAGACATGACATGGGTTTTTATGCACATCGATGGTGAATGAGATTTATCTGCATTACTAATAAAAAAGAGTGTAAAGCAAAAATACAGGTAAACAGAAAAGAGTTTGAATCAGCTGCACACTGAGCCTTCTAGTATCCGCTGCAGAGAGAAGGCTGCAGTGTTTTGGGTCGGTGTCCAGCAGCATTGTGGGAACATAATGAACACTGCGACTTCCTCAGACAATGACCTGCTCTATTTACACATGAGCTCAGTCAGACGATACACAGACTCAGGCACAAGGAGCCTGCAGTGTGAAATCTGTGCCAGCTGATTCTGACATCAGGTTCTCACAGTTAGTGCATGTGTTCAATGAGCTACAGAGAGTTTACCCATAATGCACTGCTACGATCCTACAGAGGCTTAGAAACTGGCTCTAAAAATGACTTTTCAAATCTTTTGCAGCCACCATAACAGTTCTTCTACAAGCTTTGAAAGGTTGTATGAGGAGAAGGTTATTCAGTATGTTACATTCTGCAGCCTCGCCACTAGATGGCACTACACCACAGACACTGGTCCTTTAAATTGTTTATATGGTTTATTATCTACAAGTGTAAATATTTATGAAATGGCGCTTTTAGTTTAACAAGATGGGTAAAAAGTTGTGATCTGAGCTTTAGATTTCATATTTGGAATGAAGAGAATGATGATTAAAGCTGCATAACACTTTTAAATTTAGGCAATAATCTCTTTATATCATTTGAATTTTGCGTATGAACTGAATGTGAACTTGATTCTTATTTATGCTCATTTTTCAGACATCTAACCTGCACTTTGTGTAACCAATAAAACTTTGTATCTTGTATTTCTTTCTAAAGCTTGAATTTCTGGACTTGAAGATGTTGAATTAATTCAGTCAGTATTTTGATCTCCTCCGTTATGTACGAACACGGGGGTGATTTCTCTTTTAGCTCAAACTTTGTGACACTTTATATTCTGCAAAGGCTTCAGTGACATGAAAGAGACGTGTTTTGCAAAAGAGAGGCAAATTGTGTTCAGCCAAGAATATGAAATTACACAGAGCTCTTTTTTTAGATAATATGAGCTGATGCTGTATTACAACACAAAATCATGGGGAAACAGGGTCCAGTTGAGAAATACACAAGTTACTCTAAATGGACAGCCAGGCTTCATACTGACTCTTAACTGGGATGACTGGACTTTTGGTGGATGGACACGTGTACCAGAAATCCCCCAGTTTCTGCACTGGAGCTCTGTAGAACCTGCGAGCACAGAGACTCTAGTTACACCTGGACTTCACCTGCTTCTACAAGTCATAAAATTGGCTCTTCAATGAAAATCAAGTTTTTAACCATTGTAACTTGTCAATAAGTTGTACTTTAAATGACATAAAACATAACAAAAATGATTGCATTCTTTTTATTTGTACACTTTGCACAGCTTTCCAACTTTTTGAAAACCAAGCTGCAGTAAACTGAGAACAGCTTGTTGCTTCCTTCACGAATCGGCCGGTAGGGGGCAGCAGCACACCTGCATGTAAAGAGCACAGCCCTTGAACTTCAGCAGAGCTGCTCAGACTGCAGAGATGCACTGAGCAAAGACTGATCCCGACTGATCCAGTGGTTTGGTGAATCAGCTGGTACTAAATGTCATTAATAAGGCGAGGCGCGCGTGAGCTTGTAGGCCAAACAGATGCACAAACTGATGTGAAAACACCGGGGAAAGGTTCATTTTCCTTTACACTGACCGAGAACAAATTAAAATTAAAAAAGCAAATTTTATTCTGAATTGACTGTTTAAATGTTTTAACACGTGAAGGTTATTAAACTATCGATCTATATTAGTTTTGAGTGAACAAACCACATGAAAACACAAACAGAAAGGCGAGAGAGAAACATCCAAACATCTACCTGTTAGTCCTCCACAGTGTGTGTGTGTTGTTTATAGTGTGTGTGTGTGTGTGTGTGTGTGTGTGTGTGTGTGTGTGTGTGTGCAGTGGGAAGTCACTTCACTCAGTGTGTCAGTCAGTCAGTCTGCACGCGGCGGCTGAACACCAGTGCGGGAAACTCGTCGACAACTTCTTTAACAGAAAAAACACGCACACACACACCCTCCTTTTTTACACGCAGGACTGACACCGCAGCGATGCCACACACACTGCGCACATTTGTCGTCTGCTCGAGCGGAATTAAGTCATAAAACAAGAGAAAAAACCGAGCGCAGCAGAGGCGTGAAGGACGCAGAGCGAGCGGTGCGGCTGTGAATGGGTTTGGACGTGCGTGCGTGCGCTCTGGCTCCGCTCGGATGGGATGCACGGTGAGCTTCATCTGCTGTGAAGACGACTTTCTGCAAATGCCTGGTTACCAACATGAAGAGGAGGAAGAAAAGAATAAGAAAGAGAGACTGAAAAAGGTAAGAAATGCGTGGCGGGAGGAGAAATGCGTGGCTGTAAAAAAAAACGCGTGCAGACACGCAGGAGTGGGAGTCAAAACACGAGCTGACCTCAAAGTTTGTCCACGCGAAGTTTGTCACCGCAGATCGGACGTGTTTGTTTGTGTTTGCGTGTGTTTACAACCCGACTGATTGACTTTGTGTCGCATTTGGATTCAGATAAGAATGCGTGACCTTTGGTTCCGCCTCAGCAGGCTTCACATAAAGTCCACTGAGTCATTCAAAAGGGACATTTAAACAATCAACAAACTGTCTGAATCATTTCCACGTGACATATCAGGATATAACCTGATGTTTATCATAAGAAAACAGCTGGCACACGACCATCAGTCCAGCTGTTTTGTGTGTCTGATACCTGCTCTGGCACCAGGCTTTCACACGCTGCTCCTGTGCCTGAATGAGGTGAACCATTCACCGTAATGACTGCCGAGGGGCAACTCAGGAAAGTCCAAGTTCAGTCATGCTTAAACTCCATGACAAAAGGCTCCAGGATCAGAAGAAAAGGATCCTACCTGAACCTGAACTGATGTAATGGACCTTTTGTTTTTTTTTCTTCCTCCTTTCTCTTCTGCTTGTTTCTCTGGTGGTTTGTAGGAAAAGGTTTGTTAAATTATAATAGTGTTTTTTGCAGCCAGAGGCTTTAATTTCTGCCCTGAGGAATGTGGTCAGTGACCTTTGACCTGCGCTGGTTTCTCTCCCTCCGTCTGACCCAAAAAACTCACTTCACTTCACACAGCAGATCAGTCAGGACAGGTTTTTTGTTTCTTGTGTGTTTCTGTGAATCCACCCACCAGAGTCACTTTCACTCTTTAACATTTGGAAAGTCTTTGAAGCCGTATGTAGGCTGAATAAACACTCACATTATCACTGCAGCTCTTTTTTTTTCTTTTACTATCGCGGGAAAGTCAACATGAGAAAATGTGCCGTGTGATGTTGAGTCATTCTGATTCTGAAAGTGTCACGTCATGATGGCGGCTTGTGGTTTTAATCAGCCTTCAGTAGGTGAGTTTGTTCAGTGACACTTATTTGGAGTTGATAATGAAAGATAAAAGACTTTTTTTCCCACACACACACACAGCTCATATGGCGCTCTGCTGGCTGATGAAAGTGAGCTGACGGTGTGAGATTGACCCAGAAAGCTGTGATTTCATTGGACGGTGAATGAACGAGATGTGACAGCTCTTTCTGTTCTCTGAAACCTCGCTCCTGCGTTCCTCTCTTCAAGTGTCTTCATGTTCACTTCAAGTGCTTCTGCTGTGGTCGGTGTTTCCCAACTTTTTCTATGAGATGTTCTACCACCGTCCATCAGATGAGACGAAGGAATTTTGTCCAAAACACCTTAAATTTGAACAGAAACATTTTAAACACATTTAATCACAATGAAACTGGAGATGTTTTGATCCTTGTCTGGATTTCTTTTTCTCAGATTGTTTGGTCGTGTAAAAAATCGCACCACCTCCACTTGTGGATGTTTAAAGCTTTAAGTTTTAACTTCTCATGTTTCATATAATTATATTTAACCAGTTAGTTTGACTTTTTGGGTGTTTGCTAGTTGTAGTTTTTACACACTTTCAATCATTAGGGTTTTAAATCAAACTGAGGTCAGTTAGAGGTTTATTCTGTCCGGCTGGAGTCATGTGACTCGTAGCTTCTGTGATAATAAATGTGCTTTAATTAAAACATCCTATTCGTTCTATTTTTAGCTAAATACATTTATGTAAGTTTACAGTTTGATCCAACCAATTTCTTATTTTCTTATCTGAGCTTTTCCACAATCTTCCATGAAAACTCAGTAACATCTTCACCCGTGGAGTTCAAGGACGACCTCGTTGGGATCACTGGTCTGTGTGACACTTTGTGTTTTGGATCTGTTTATTAAAAAATCCTTTCATGTTTGATATGATAACAGACGTACAGTTTGCTGTATATGAACCAGTTTAATCTGTGCTGCTGGGAAGTGACACTGCAGAGACACTTGTAGCATCTCAGATGACTTTTCCTGGATGTGTTGACTTGCCCGGTGGTGAAAGCAAACAGCTGGCGCTGAGGCCAGAAGGTCTGTGGGCACATGGAGAGCTGTGGGAAATGAATGCTCTGACTCTGCCAGCAAAGCTGTGGTTGAAGTAATGAAGTGGTGCTAAAGTGTTGAAAATAGTCCCTGAAGTAGCCAAGTGTCAGTCATGCTGCGTGTAAACAACCAGCGTCCGCAGCAGCAGCTGTGCTTCAGGTGGCACAGCGGCCGTCCACCAATGAGAAGGTCGCTGGTTTGATCCCTGGTTCCTGCAGTCTGCATGTCAGAGTGACTGTGGGCACGAAAACTTATCTCAGATTGCTTCAGATATGAAATGAATGACTTGAAATGGCCACAGCACCGGCATGGTGGCCTCTGTCAGTGTGTGAGTTCTGGATTGTAATGTAAAGCAGCAGAAAAGTGCATTATACAACACGGTTCGGTACGAATTTGTGCATCTGTAGTAAACTTTATTGTGCAGAAAGAGCTCGATGTTGACAGTGCAGCTTGTTTCAGTCACTGTGAATCAGGAGGAGCAGCAACACTTTTCAAAACATGCAGGCAACACTTGCTGCAGTATTTTTAATGCAGAATGCAAAACTGGCCAGAACAACATGTCTGTCAGAGAGGAAAAAACCTAGCTTAACAGAAAATAAAGCTAAAAGCTGAAGAGTGTGATATGTTTAACAGCCAGGGATCAAAACCTGCTGCAGCCAGTGATGAAAGAGTTGAACTCTCTGTGGATGAAAAAACTTAAAGTGAGACACCAACAACTTCATCATCATGTAGTTAATGAACTAGTTTGGTAAGATATTGAATATAACTGGGCTCATTTAACTCTCGGTTGATGTTTTTATGAGTGTTAGTTAACACTCAGCTCTTCAGCTGCTTCAAGGCTCCGAACAACTTCCTCATTTAAAGAATATTTATGCTGATTTACTTTTTACAACTAATGTTACTTTTCTATCATTACAAAGAGAGTAAAGTAGTGAAGAGGGGTGATGTTGGGTGGTACTGTTATCATGTTTGAGGTAGTGCTTCTGGTATCGGCTAATAAGAGCAGACTGAAAGGTTTCAGAGACTAACACACAGTTCATGTTGTCAGAATATGAATCAGTCAGTCATCAGCTGTAATTGTTCTGGTTTATCTTTGAGGCTTCGTCGTGCAGTTGAAGCGTCTCTGCTGCTTTTGTTCTGAATGTCTTTGCTCGTTTTTACCCTGTAGCATTTTGTTCATGCTGATTTTTGTACCAGAGGCGTCCTCAGGTGCAGACAATTAGCTTCCTGTGATAATTGCTCCTTGTGTACTGTATGTGTGATGTGTGTGATGCCTGTGGTTTGAGTCCCAGATGGAGACGAGCGTTGGGATGTCAGCGGCAGTCGCGGAGGCCCACGGTGCAGAACTTTGAAGAGAGATAACAATCTGCCAGAAAGTAAAACCCTCATGTAAAACCAAAGTACACAAGCAGGTCTTTGAAGCAGATGAGGGAGTCTTGAAAAGGCTTTAAGAAGAATGTGCGCTGTACATTTTGAGTCTAGGGGTCGTTGTATAGCGGCAGAACACGGGCTGACGGAGGGCTGACAGAAAAACAGAGCACGGCCTGACTGCGAAAACACAGATACAATAAAGGCATGAAGCACAAAACATTACCAGGGACACAAAGGAGAATATTATTCTTGCATAGTGGACTTAAAATGTAAATTTGAACTGATAATTGTGGTTAAAAATGTCCTGATTTGTCTTTTAATTCAACCAAAATGTTGCTTTACAATGTGAGAAATACTGATCCTCTTTCCTTGAGAAAAAGTTTTTAGGCTTGTAAAAGATGGAAAACTTTTGTCTGGTTGTCGCTTTAATGATCAAATCTGTTTCTCAAGTCTGACTTGAGATGAAGTCATGTGACTCGAGTTCACAGCCAAGTTTATTATGTAACTAATTAAGAGATAATGTAGTCAAAGTGAAAGAAAATTGCAATTTCTGAGCTTTTTCCTTGTTGTTTTTTATCATTTGCAGATATTCCTTTTGCACAAATAACTACAAATGCATTTATAAAATAAAAACAGACTCAGCTGTCAGTTTGTTTTGATGTGAACTGATTTTTGCTTCTGTAAAAACTACAGTACAGTTATTTTTAATGGTACATGTGTGTATATGATAAGCATGACAACCATTTTAAAGTGAGATTAAATCCAACATCAGGACGGGTATTTGTCTGCCGGACTTAGCCGGGTTTCATGCAACTAACAGACCAAACTCTGGACATAAATAACAACCCGCTGTCTCTTCCTTCCTTAAGAAACTAACCCTCATTTCAGCTTGATGCCTGTCAAGTCCCCCGCTCTCTATCTGCCCCTCTCTCTCTCTCTGAATTCCCACCAAAGTGTCAGACGGGCGGGCTGGGGCTTTCCTGGGATTTGAAGATTTTGGATAAAGGTATGCGATGAACTGAAAGTTACCTGCCGCCCTATATTGCATTCCAGTGGATGCTTTAGCTGCGGGGAAACAGTGCGTCCTCTGTGCTGCGTCTCTGGGGAGGCCTATCGTTTCACTCCTACCTGCCGGCTCTGACCTGCACATGGGCTGCAGAACAAGACCCTCTCTGTGTGTTCCTCCGTGGAAAGGTGCCCAGTGTGTGCTTGACCCGGGGAGAGGGCCGTGATGCCTCAGCAAGGTTAACCCCCTGTCATTTTACCTTTAATGCCCGTGCACACAGGAATTTAACCTTTATTTTGGCGGAGCGGGAGCCGTTTTGAATGGGACTGTTCTTCACATGACAGAATGTGCTGCGTCGTATTTATCTTGACAATGATATGTGGAGGATTCGCACAACGGACGCTGTTATTAAAGAGTCTTATTAAGTTACTGTAGGCTGAATTCATAGAGTTGGATTGTCTCCATGTGGTTAACCTCTGCGTCATGCCGCTCTTAATTGATTAAAGCAGTTTTGACCAGCAAATACTACGATTTTGCACGCTTTTAAACGCTCCTCTGCATCCTTTACAACAGACCTGCCATTCGTTCTGTATTTTAACCTCGTTACTTG
Source organism: Acanthurus leucopareius (assembly GCA_029814765.1). Lineage (NCBI taxonomy): Eukaryota > Metazoa > Chordata > Actinopteri > Acanthuriformes > Acanthuridae > Acanthurus > Acanthurus leucopareius. Next base: position 21,176,257 of record JAQMCX010000011.1, on the reverse strand, counting down.
ATAAGAAACTCGTGCGCAGCTGTGTTTTCTGCTTAGAATGAGTCCTTTATATCTACAGATGGAAAGGATCCTCTTCCACGAAGACACAATGTTTTGCTGCCATGTTTCTGCAGCAGCCCAGATGGGACAAACCAAACAAGGCCTTTTGCATTTTTTGCATTTTCAGGTTTAGTGGCTACCTCTGGGTCTCCTCCGACCTTTGAGGAGGAGGGTGAGGTGTTCAGCTGGTCACACTGGGCTTCCTCACTACTTTATTGCTACTAAATCTTAGACATTCATCCTTTAAGCTTATAATTGTAAAGCAATAATTCTGCATTGGAAGATTTGGTTGAAACATACCAGTACCAGTCACATATAATTAAAAAAAATACAGAAAACTGAGATATTTCAGTTTATTTTAGGCTCAGTTTGTAGTCCAGATGTTTGTCGAGAAGCTTCAGAAAATGACCCAAAAATCACGACTTAATACTCTTCAGTTTGTTTATGTTAACGTGTGTGACTTGTTCATTGCTCAGATTGTTTTAAGCAACTTCAGAAAATTCAAAATGCTCTCCAGGAATGTGTGTGTGTGTGTGTTTGTGTGTGTGAGTGTGTGTGTGAAACTGCAAATCCTTCAGCTCGAGCCAACAGCTAGCATGGAATCGTCTGATAATTTGAGCCTTTTTATCCATTTTGGAAGTCAACGCCTTTACTCTCAATGCTCCGCGCTCAGAGTGAATGTGTGAATCCGATGAGCGGATATTTCCTTTCCAAACAGCCTTTCAAGACATTACTGGTTCGGTGATGCGTAACATCGCCCACAAAGCCTGTGGAACAAGAAGATAATGGGACACAAAAGGCGTTCATTGAGCTTCTTAAAGTGCCTTTAATTCACTTGGCAATGCACAGTGGATAGAATGACAGTCAGAATGATAGATTAAGGCGCAGGGCAACTGTATTTTCCCCCCAGAGTCACGGTTGTGCACCCCTTTTCTTGGAATGTAAAGCGGAGGCCTCACTTCCACCTCCGCGTCAGACCTTGTGGCATCAGTGCAACATAATACACTCCGTTTAGCCCTATACCATCCAGCCTCTGTGGCTTTGTGAACCCGTGAATGCGGCCTTTATGCTGCAGTTTGTTGATATTTCTCAACGTGTGTGTGTGTGTGTGTGTGTGTAGGGGGGGGATTTTCTTGTTTCCTCCTTAATACTTGGCAAGGCGATGCGGCATTGGCTCTTGGCAACGTCCAAATCGCACAAAGTCTCACTCTGGGGGTCTTTGTAGCCATTCACAACACTTCCGAGTGATGGACAGGGTGCTCGGCTCTCCCAGGTCGCATCTCTTTCGCCTCAAAATGTGTCTTTTGTTGATATTTGTGGCTTTTCTTTTTTTCCCGCGGTGTTTTTCACCAAGGTCGGATGCCACAGGGCTCCAAGGGTAATTACTGTGACAGTGGAGCAGAAGTTAGGCCGGGCTACCCAGGTCGCCCAATCATGTTTTCATCATCGGGAGAATGTTTTTCTTTGGGGACGTAATAAATCCCCCCTTTGACATGCTGCATTTGCTCTGAATACACACAGGAAGAAAGACCCCAGTTTTTTTTCTCCCCCCTCTCTCTCTCTCTCTCTATTTTGCACCAATGCTTGTAACAAGCTGAGGCAGATCATTGTTGCTAGTTCGCCCTCACTGATTTTAAAAAGATAGGTTTGCACACTTAGGCATTCCACCGCGGAGGAATTTCATAGGTATTTGCACTGGAATGTGGTTTCTCAGTGGTCTGTGAGGGAAACCTGATTGGTTTAATGAAATGTAACCACGAAGTGTTCAATAAACATTTAGACTCCAGCAAAACTGTGGAGAAAATAGAGGTTTAGCCGGATTAGAAGACTAATATTTGGACAGCGAACGCAGCGATGGAAATGCATGCAATGAGAACAGGCAAATATACGTTTTTATTAAATGTTTTTGGAGGAACGTTACCCTTCTCTTTACATCTACGCTTCTGTGTCTCCGGTGCCTTAAAGATAACACAGGAGGAGGGGAGGGAGGAGGGGGGACAACAGTTGATTGTTCTGTGCCGTTATTATTAGTAGAAACTCAATAGCTCTCCATAAAAAAACCAAAAAAAAAAAAAAAACCTGGCACATGTTCCACGTTCCTGTCCTGATCCCTGTTAATGAGAGCGGGTGTGTCCCGTCCCGTCCCGTCCCGTGCACCAGGCGCAGGAATCTTTAATTAAATCACACTCAGGGACCCGATGCTACACATGTGTCGCACACGCCTGAAATCCTACACAAGCATCACCAGCGTGCCACACATTTATACCTCACACACACACACACACACACGCTGGAGGTTTATTTATGGTTTACACACGGCTGTGTGTTCACACCGCAGCTGAAAATATATCCTTCTATTTTCTTCCTCATGTGTCTATAAGGCGATAAACCGATACATTACATGAGATAAGAATTTGTTTCAGATGCAGACTTTTCTTTTTATACTTCGGTGTTTATCCCTGTTATATCTCTGGTTGTAATGTCCACAGCAGGCAGAGATGCCTTATTAATGTCACTGGGTTCATATAGGAAGTTTTTAGCATCAGTGGGATGAAGAAGCAGGAATCATAAAGCCTTTAAATAACTTCGGATGAACATTAAAGTGCTTTTTGTTGAAAGAGAAGAGAGGACGCGTGGATTTTTATCTCATTGCTCTGTGAAATTAAGCGTATAAATATAAATAAATAGTTCATCACTCACAACATCACACCATAAACCACTATAAAAAACATACAGTTGATGGTAATTTAATGAAACTCCGTCATTCATCACATTGCAAAGAAAAAAAATAATGTAAATCGTGTAAATTGTGGTAGAAGAAATGAACTTACAGGTGGTCAAACTAGGTAATTATATTGTTTATGTGCTCACATATGATGCTAATATTAACTAATAACCCTATAAAGATGAGTTTATCAGTAAAACTCTTTTACTTTCTCCATATTTTTCTGTGTAAATGTGTTCGGGACACAGACGCTGTATGTCACATCCTCATTTTAAAAGCTCAACAAAGAGGAGCATCAATTAGTATTGAATAACAGCGGCAACACACAAGGGAGCATAAAAGCCTTTTAGTCTGAGGCAGACCCTTTTTTCATTTGCTGGACGTGGACTTTCCCAGACTGCAAGAATAGCATATTGGATTACCTAAATTGAGGGGTTTTACCATTTAAGCCCATTTCATTTTACATGACATTAGTCACAGAAGTTCTGAGAACATAATCTGTAACTTCTCTGCCTTCTGCATGCCTGTCTGCTTTAATGACATGACTCTGAAAATGACTCGAATACCTTCACATTATTGTCTTGTGCTTTCATGGAGTGTTTATGAGTGTGTGTTGAGGCTAATATTTCCTCAGATATGCAAGTTATGGACTTCTTGGCTAAATGGGATTGCTGGATCAAGAGACAAACCTTCAGGGCTGAAAAAAAACATGAAGCCGGAAACAGAAAGAGAAAGTGCAGATCCTCGATCGGCCACTTGAAGCTCGATCTGAAAAACAAACAGTCAAATAAAACAGTTTCAGTCTGGTAATAAAACAGTTTTTGGCTCTGTTGCGTATTTCCTCATTCACATTTACCGTAAGAGGCACGTCGGCAGGGTGTTTTTATAACTCACTTTAAGTTAATTAGGCTTCAAGTTGTGCATAATTAAGATTAAATGGCAGAAATGCATTTCCTCTGATTTTTATCAAAAATCTGATGAATTCTGGCTCCAAAAAAACAAGATGGCGACAGCTGTGATGCCAAACTCGAAGCTCCAGCGCTGTACTTCACGTACACATCCGTGACATCACAGTTGCTCCGCCCACTGATTGATAAGCTGTTTATCAGCTGAAAGATTTATCGCTTCATAACAAGCCACAAATTATTTTATAATCATTTTGACACCAACGTGACTTGTTATGGTTATTATATGCTCATGTGTAGAGTTTCTCAGCTGATGAACGTCCAGCAAAATTCAAATGTAGAAACTAAAATCTGAAGTATTCTTAAGAAAATATTAATTTATTTGAATTATTTCTACACATTAAGATATCCAGCTCTTTTTTTAGATAAAATATTTGCATCATAACTATAATTTCCACCCAGGAGCAGAGCATTATACCAGCTGTGGTGAAACAACATGCTCCAAATGGTTCACAGCGATAGCTTATCTGTCCCGAGAGGTTGGGCTCCCCCCCGCACAGATAACACTGATACCGTCAACAATCTCCAGTTAGATAAAGTGGCTTTAAACAGTGTGAGATGAAATGGAGCAAGCTGTTTTTAATGGCTGCATTATCAGTCCGCAGCAACACTGTTACATATCACCTCTCCAGATAACATTCCTGGGATCGCTTTGCCTTTTTTTTTGTGTGTGATCGACGTTTGTGTCCCATATTACAACCCAGCAACACCTGCAATATGCATTCTTTTACAGGAAACTTTACTGCCAAACTAAAGGACCATGACACTCAATCACATGAAACATGAAGAGAATAAAGCCGTCAGATGAGTTGTTGTTAACTGCAGGAAATCTTTACTGCGTCACTTCACAGCATTGACTTTGAAATTAATCCAATACAGAAGAAGAGCTGAGATTCATAAGTGACGAGTGAATTTAAATGACTAGTCAGTTACATTTTAAAAAGTTAGCAAGCAGCTTTGACTCCAGTTTGTTCTCAATTGTGTTGAATTCATAAATGCCTCCAGTTTTTCTTTTCAGATCATTAAATGTGATGTATATCCTTCAGTATAGCTCTTATTAGCATTAGAAGCTAATGTGGATCCAGTCTGACTTGGTTACAACAAACCACATCAACACTGAAATGTTTCATTTATGAAATTAGTTCAGAAACTTTCTGAGAAAGTCCCACAACTGTAAATCCCACATATGGGATACGTTATGTAGGCTGAACTTTAAGATTAAGAGCCAAAAGTTATTTAAAAAAAAGCTTTTTTGTTGCACATCAAGTTAAAATTCAAGCCAAGAGTCATAGATCTTTTTTTTTTGTATAATTCAAGTCTGTTCAAGTCTGTAACTCTGCAGAAATCCAACAGATCAAGATGACGGAAACTTGTTTGCTTCACATTATCTCACACGCTGGCCAAACATTTGAATTTCCATGACTCTTTTATCTGCTGGGGAAAGTCATGTGACGGTGTTTGCTCGCCGTCTGGGTGGGTCCCTGCCGTGTTGACCGGAGGCAAGCAGACATGAAAGAAAAAAAAAAAGAGGAAGACAACCAGTAAACAGACAAAACATCCCTTCTTTCAAGCTCGTAGCCAAAATACTGACGGAGAGCTGCATTTTATCAGTGGACAGTTTCCTTTTTTTAAAAACACATCAGGTTCCTTGAAAGTCGAGCTCAATGATTCTCACAGTGTTATGATTTTAATGTTACTGGGCTTTTTAACCAGCAGATGGGGACATTGCCATTGACTCTTTCTGCATTTTACACTGTGATTTACTCACATAATTCCTTAAAAATGCCCATGAATGTAAAATATAATCAATGCAATATAAATTAAACTGTTAAATTATATGTAAACTTAAATGTATACTATGGTTAGTTACTTTTTAGACATAGTAATCCTTAGATTTTGAGGTTTAACATGTTAAAAATGTGTCTCTGTACCACTGAAGTTAACGTTTTTCTAGATAAAGTGAACACATAACATAATGTGAGTTGTTCTTAAAGCTCCTGAAACATATTTGTCACTGAAGTAACATATTGCTGACGTGATAAATAAGGTTAAAGTTGAAATAATTATTAATTAAGACTTTAGAGTGAATGTCTGCACCTGTATGAGAACAGTCACTTTGCTTTTTATAGCGGAGACTTAAAGTATAAGAATATTTTAAACAGAAACGTCTGTATCGCCAAAGATGATTTTGAGATGACACAAATCCCGCCTCTTCTCTCCAAAAGCCAATCATCTGCTTTACAACAGCTGAATCTGGAAATGTTTCCAGCCAATCGTGTTGTAGCTCTGGACTGAGCTGTAAAAGAAATTGGTGGTTGGTTCAAACTTGCCTGTATGCAGAAGAAGTTCTACTTAAAGGGAAAAAAATGCTTTAAACTTTATTTTGTGACAAATATGTCAAACTTTTTAAATTGTTTTTGACCGTCCTGATTCTATACCTGCAGTTTTTTACGTCCTGATGAACCTTAAAAGTTAAGTTACTCCTTATTCATTTGGATAGGAGCGTGGTCTGCCTGGCTAATTGAGTAAAATAACTTCTCCGAACCTTAAACGACTCTTTCTTCTAAGAACTGGAGTCATTTTAGCCCCTCAAAGTGGTTGACATTAATGGGAAGGACACTCAGTATTAAGACGTGACTGACGTTTTCACAGAGGAGCAGAAATGTTTCATTAAACGACACAAGTGTGACAAGAAAGAGTCTTTTAAAGCTGATCGTGTGTTTACTCGTCTATTATGTTCCCAGGATGCTCTAAATGTGTCTTGTAGCTCCTAAAAAAAGCAAATGTTACCATGATATAAAATTTCCCCTAAAAGAGGAGCCTCTTTTCTTCTGAAGCGGCGAGCGCTTCCAGTGTAAACAGCAGTAAAAGCTCCCATGCTGAGGTGACGGCCGCGTAACGTCCCATCGCTCTCCTGCAACAAGGTCCGTTTCTGAGAAGTTAATTCAATTAAAGCAGACAAAAGGCCACTGGCACCAATAAAGTTTGGGTGAAATGTGAAGCCATGCGATGGAGACACACACACACACACACACACACACACACACACACACACACACACACACACAGAGTCTTATGGGCAGTCAAGCGTGATTTACATTTGCATAATGCCCGGCTGCCGGCCAGGCTCGCCATCGCCACGGGTTACAGTTGGTGCTGTAAAGAAATCCAGCTCCGTGTTTATTTGCTGTATCTTGTCTGAAGCTGACAGGCGGGGGTGTCCTCCTCACCGCCGCCGCTGCTGCCACACACAGACAAACACACTGACACACTTTTTTTTTATATCACAATCCTTGTGAAAGCATCGTTTGCCTCCTGACACGTATAAACTCTTACCTCTTACCTTGACCCTTTTATCTCCAAGCTTTTATCTAAAACCGATATCTGCAAAAGCCGTAAACCCAAATCCTCACGCCTGCCTTATCTGTAGGATGTATCAACAACCGGACTTTAACTTTTCAAGAAACAAAAATCCTTTTGAAGCATTTGTGAGCTATAATAAAAAAAGACACATAACAAAGCTTTAAATGGGCCAGATCGTCTCCACCCACATTTCTGTGCATGAGTGAAAAGAAAAACAACAAAGAACTTTATTGTTGGAATATCAGATTGTAAAAAAGATGCAAAACACATAAGCGGAACAATAAATTCAAGCTTAAGGGAGAAATATGTAACGAACATGAATGGATAAAACATTATGGTTAAAACATTATAAAATGGACGTTATTAACAGAATGTGAAGACGTGACATTTCTGACGTGTGAAAGACATGTATGTTGTGTTGCACATCTGCTGAAGCTAACATGTTAACCAGCCTCAGTTCGGCCTGTCTTCAGCTTAATTATATTGCTAATTCATTAAACTTTACAGAAACAAAAGAAAACAAAACTCACCTAGATCATCTTTATTTGTCTTTTCATTGTTCCGACTGTAATCAGCAGCAGTTTGGTCAAAATAAACACTTATTCTCTGAGTTAGATGAGAAAATCTCTGATCTCCAACAGCCCACCATCCTCTCCTGCTTCACGTCTCTCCTGTCTGCACCTGCAGAGTCTCTACAGTCCTCAGAGTCGCTGTGAATCACTTCAGTACTGTCCCCCCCGAAGGTTGTGTTCAGTCCCGGTCGGCTGTGTTTGCTGGGAAGCTGCTTGTTGTCGACACCAACACTCATCTGATGCTTCAAGCTCCCGTCCATGTGATGTTCATGATTGTGTTTATTAGAAGAGAATTCAAACAGAATAGTGGAGAATCTGTGAAAGTTTCCTCAAAGATCAAAACCTTTTCTGCCAAATCTGACAATACAACACTGATTTCTATAAATGATCATTTCTGACTTAACCACAGTGATAAAATGGAGATGAACCTGAAGCTTCAGGTGGTTTTTTGCATCTGATTGGGGCTCATTTCACCAGATTTGCAACTTGAGATCTTTTCTTCTTCTTCTAATGAAAACAAACTGCACTCTTGTTAACCACACAAGAACATGTGCTGCGCCTGCATGACTCACTACAGCTTATGCAGTTTGTAAGCGACACCCTCTTACATTACCACCATTTATGATCAGTGTGTGATCAGTGCTCGCAAATCACTTTTCTTACACGGGCCCCAAGAAATCCTCACCACAGAGGTATGTGTTCAGCTGGGAGCTCATCTCAGGGACGATGCAGAAGGGCTGCAGATGTCTTCTGGTCTGGAAGCTCCTCTGGATTCTCCAGGAGCCGTGTAGGAAATGCCTGGGGAGACGCTGCATGTGCTGCTTCGTTTCATCTGCTGCCAGCGATACTCGAACCTGGATCAGAAGCCAAAACACAGTTGGATGCATTGAGCTTTGTAGATCTTCAAAAATGTGCAGAATTAAAAAAAAAAAAGAAGATTTTGAACTGTGGTTGACACACAATTGTTCATGCATTTGTTCAAATATTTCATGCATTAGTTGCATTAACTCAGTCTATCTTTGTTAGTCATCTTGACAGGATTGTATTCATATAAACCATAAAACACTGGAGATGATAATATGTGATATCAACCTCAGTGATCTTCAGGCATCATCCTGTGGACATAATCGAATTGCACATGCATGTGGAACGTATAGACTCCGTGAACTCACGTATGATGTTCTGATCTGTGAGAAACGCAGCTGTGTTTCTCAGAAATCCTCAAATAGAGACTGAACTCACCGCGTGTACAGCCAAGAAAATGTATAAGGGTTTTTATGAGTGCTGATCTTTTCTTCCGTAAGAAAAGTCCCACATGGTTTGTCTGAGGCACCATGTTTACAGCCAAACCAGCGGCTTCAGCCTGAAAACAAGTTGCTTTTCAACACCTGCAGCAGGTCCTGGTTTCATCTTTCTTAAAAAGATTCTGGCATTTGGTGATTGTGTTGAAAAGACACCAGTAGGGGGCAGCGCGTGTCGTGATTTGTCGATGCAGTAAACCTGCAGCAGTTGTCCGAACTGAAGAAACGACACACTGTAACGTAATGTTCATGTGGTTTAATCACAGATGACAAGTGTGACATCATGCAACATGCTCTTCCAATAAAAACCCTTCGCCTTCGCCTCATCCGCGGCACACATGGCAGCGAGGACCACTCACACAACACACAGATATGTGCAGACACTCCTCTTGGCAGCAGCGCTCAGCTCACGGAGGCCTCACTCATAGCTTAGCACTTTTTTGAGGAGCGATAACAATCGGCCAGAAAGTAACCCCCCCCCCATGTTAAAACCGGAGCACACAAGCGCAGACTTTGATCCAGCTGAGGGGGCTTTTGAAGGGCTTTAGGAAGAATGAACCCTATATGGTTTTGGCTCAGAGCTTTGCAGCCTTTACAGCACAGACATAGTAAGGATCCCACATACACATGCATGGACAGAAACACTTGTGCAGTTTGATTTTAACAGTTAAAGAGGTTCTTTTATTCGTTTGGTATCAGTTTGCTGAGATTATATGATCAATAATTATATGTTAAACACTTTGTATCTTAAGGAAAAGAGAAGAATTGCATTCTGGATGGATGATTGATGTTAGATAAATGGACAAATAGAGGATTAAAGATAAGATAAAGACCGAAACTGTCCGACACAGACGACACATTAAAACGGTTTCACTGTGGCCAAACTTGACTCATTGATTTTCAATAATTAGCTTACTAAGAACTCGTGTGGTTGGAGTGGATTATGCCTCATGGATCGATGCGTTTGCAGTGTGTGTGTGTGTGTGTGTGTGTGTGTGTGTGTGTGTGTGTGTGTGTGTGTGTGTGTGTTCTCTGAGGCGAGCAGTGTTTTATCTCCAGCACAGTAAACATCTCCTCTTTCCTCCAAACCTTGTAAAAGCCGTGTCGAGAGGAGGAGAGTGAACTGGAAGAATGTTAATGTCCGATGCTGCTCTCGTTCCTTTCCCTGCATGCACTGCTTCCTGAGTCCCCTCCACGCTCGCTCATGGACGAGTGGCAGTGAATCTGTCAGGTCTGAGCTGGTTTCCATTAAGGGTCTCTTAAAGAACAATAGAGAAGCCGGTTTGGTTTGGAGTTACTCGGTTAGGAGAGACGACCTCTTCACCTCGGCTGCCAGCAGCTCCACCGTCCCGACCGGAGAAGTTTCACACCTTTTGTTGCAGGAAAAACACAAAAAGGAAACACAGGATTGAGTCAGAGGGCAGTTATTATATTTAATCCTCATCCGGACTGAATATAACATGAATAAAACTTTAATTAATCACTTTGTTTATAACTATTTCTGTTAGAAAATAGATAGATGTTCATTTGAAATAACAGCTGTTTCAACAATGAAATGAACAAATCCCATGATCCCACACTGCTTCATGATGTCATCAAACTTTATCTCTGTTTTGCCTCGACAGAAGGACCTCTAGTGGCAGAAATAACACACTGTGATCAAGTAAAAATGCTAAAACGCTAACAGTATTTGTTAATCTATAATCTAATAATCTGTTTATTGCTGCAAATTAAAATAAAATGACTCCAGTTGATTTTAACGTCCTTGACAGCAGGATGTGCAGGTTTTTAGCCATGTTAGCCATTATAGCTTTTCCATAAGGCTGTGCATCTATTTCTGCCTCCAAGAGGTCAATAGATCAATCAATCAATCAGCGTATTAAACTGAAGCTTCACATCAGAAACTCTATTTTTAATCTCCATATTCAGTCAGAAAAAAAGAACTGTATCTGTCTCCGTTTCAGACTTATAGTTTCTGTAACTTTCATGATATAAAGAAGGAAACATCTGGAAAAGTTTATTTGTTCTTCCAACGGAGAGCTGGAATGATCGGGATTGTCCCGAAGAGAGAGTCCGCTCTGTTTGTGGCTCCAACGCTGACCTTGGCAAAAGTGCAAGAAACAAAACGAAAAAAAAAAAAATCTGAGAGAGCAAACAACAGCTCCTGGCATTCCCACTTTCCATGTTCTGATCTCCTGACACTGGCTTTCCATAGCATGTGTGTTTGAGTGTGTGTGTGTGTGTGTGTGTTTCCTCTCCCCTTGCTAACAATGCAGCTCAGGAAGCATGTCAGGATAAGGGCCAGACTGTGAGGCTCTCTTTGGTCAGTGCACCCAACTTTGAGGGGACAATAACATAGTCCGGTTAATCCCAGGAAAGCTGAGTCTGTGTGGAGGAGATCCGTGGATCTGTGAAAGGGAATTACTGCTCCAGGTGTCTTCAAAGAAAACTCGGAGATGTCCCTCTGGCTGGTGAGTTCTGTTGCAACATGTCATTTTTAGCTGTGGGTGGTCAGTGGTTCGCTCCCGTCTCAGGTCAGTTCAGCACAAAAAAACCCCCGTCAGCGCTCCGTCACTTTCCAGGTGTTTTTGTTGTTGAAGGAATCAAAGTGAGACTCCTCTTAAAGTTACTTCCAACCATTTTTAAGTGACATCAATGGTTTTTAGATGGATTTTCACTTTTCGAAGTTTGTAAAAGAACCACGAAGACAACTTTTAGGTTTTAGGCAAAACATTTTATCAAATATGAATCTGGTATCGAATATAAATCTCTCTGAAATTCTTACTAAGCTTTAAACATTTCCAAGATATTTTAGTCACAACACACAAACTCGTTTTGTTTGAAGCTTTTTCATACAAACTACGTAAGCAGAACAAGATATGAAATGAAGTTGAGTTTAAGACCTTTTCCTCCAAACACTGAAGGCTCTGCTGCCTCACTGTTGAGTAAAAGAGCTTAAATTATCGATATGTTTTATATCTTCTCATATTAATTTGATGTTATCATATAAATGATCTCTTTAGAGGAGAGTCTCCACATTTGTTGGTCTCCATTTTGTGCTTGTAAGGTGATTTTTCAAAGTGTTTCTCATCGGGTTTGAACAGCAAGATCAACATGGAGGTTTCAGTATGCTGCTCACAAAGTTGTATAAACTGATTTTTGAATAAGTATTAAACATAAATAAATGTAAATAAAACTACAGGACAGAAGTTGTTGCACTCTGGCGTCGCGTCAGTGGAAACTTCTGTATCTCTCGCCAGTCGGCAGCAGGGTGAGCAGCCTGTGGTTGGTTGGTTAGATGTTGTTCTGTAATATCTTTTGGTGTCTGTGAAGAACATCATCTTACTGACGTCACTGATGCTCAGTTATCATTATAAGTGATGTTCTGGTTGGTTTTCATTACCTGAATACAGGTAAACATTTAATTTTAGCTGGACTTTTTTGACTCAAAGATGATAATTCAGTTTGTTTTTGTTTTTTTGGTTCGTTCACTCAGTGGAAGTCGTATCTCCTCTTTGTGATCTGTAATTAAATCTACCTTTTGTGTCTTGAGCTGATAAAAAAGACAGTAAACTACACGAGGCGACGTGTTTATATCATAAAATGTGTGTGTTTTTGACCTCAGACACAGTCCGTCTGTGCTGCGTCCATTTGGCTCGGTTTCTCCGTCTCTTATGTCCCGTCCTCTGGTGATGGAAACGCGGCTCTCTGAAGTGTCCGGAAAGCTAATTACTTTATGGCCACGCGGAACGCAATAACTTTCAACCTGATGAGTGTTTTACGAGGAGCCGTCTGCGTCGTCACCGGAGGTGGGCCCACGTCTGTCATTGGCTCTTATGCAATGGTCGCCCTCAGCTGGTGGTCTGTAATGTGATAACAGAGGACAGAAGACTGGACTTCTTTAATTCACCTTCATTTAACCTTCATTTAATGCACAGTGGCGCCTTTACTGATTCCACTCACTGATTTACCACACGAGGGGGAGACCTTTTATAATGTTTGTGTGAAAATGTTGTTTTTACTAAGTGAAGAAAGACACGGAGTCGACTTGACACCGGACCTTCACTCCTTGTCATCACCTTGGCCTGCATCCTGTTCATTTCTGCCCCGTCCAGGCTTTTATGAGGCAGCTGATGATGGCTTCAAGGCCTTTGGTGTTTGGGGCCGGTTGATGCTTAATGCTGGAAAGGTGAAGTGGCCACAGTGGGTGCTCTGTGTTCGGCAGGTGCTCCTGTAGGTGATAATTAAAGATCAGATAGCTCAGATCTGCCCTGTGGAATTTATAATTTACCCCCAAGAAAAGAAAAACCTGTTAAAAAACCTTTTTTGTCTTAATTTACATCTGATTTATCAGCTCTTTAAAGATCTTTATATCATCAGAATTGTGGATGTGATTGTGTGTATTGTGATTTCTTTATATGTATGAATTAAATCATATATACATGTTAAACTATATCACATACATGATTTAAATCAACCCTTTAAAAGTGTTTGTCCACACTTTTTAATCTGACACTTTGAGGTCTCACAAAAACATTCTGGTTCAGGAGCAACATAACAATACAGATCACCACATTTTACCTCAGGACGGCATCAGATTCTGAATATTCTTTATCATTTCTCACCAGACGACATTATTACAGTGTAGAGTTGCAGTATCACTTGCATGCAGTCACTGAGATTTGAACCTGTGCCCAGAAAGCTTTGTGGTTCTTTGTCCTTCTTTCTGTCCAAATAGGCTTTTGGGTCAACAGCCTGGATTAAAGCCTTTTTATTTTTTTTTAAAAACAGGATATCTTATTATGCGCTCCATTTTGTCACCGATCCGGACGTATATATTCTCACGTGATTGCCAATTTGCTAAAAACTGTTCCCATCTGCCGGCTTTAGATAGAGCAAAGACTCTCCGCTGTTCCTCGAAGATGAAATGAGCTTTCACTTAATTCCTCGTGGCCCTCTGCCACGTTCCTCCATTCAACGGCCTCTCAATCCAAAAAAGTGGACGCCTTGGATCAATAGTGGGAGGGGCGGGACATAATTGCTGCATTAATCACAGCCACTTTGTCGGGGGGAGGGGGGGGCAGTAACATGAAGTGCTATATTTAAACAAATGGGACTCCAATGCAAATTTTATTTTTGGTTATTAGTTAACTTGATTTTAAATTTATGGTGCCTGTTTCCAGCAGTGGCAGCTAACAGACTTTAACTCTCTGCTTGTCAGTTCATATTATGGAAATGACATCTTACATCAGCCATGCTCGTACGGAGCGTAAACCGGCTGCATGATGTCACCGAGGCTCAGCCGAAGAGTGGCGCTCTGCCACCGCCTGCTGAAATGCATCTGAAATAAAGGATGAAGTGCACAGTTTCCTCAGATCCTGCAGGGAGCTGCAGCGTCTCCTGTCTGCAGTTAACAGTCGATGGGGAGCCTGTTTTTTAAATGGCAACTCAGATCAATGCCAGTCTAGACAGCATTAAACAAGTTTTTCTTAACCTTTGATTTCAGAATTACTCTGCATGTTGTTGGTGGGTGATATTAAGTGAAACTGATAAATGGATCCCACCAGCTGTGGCCCAAAACATCTGTCATCCCCCCATTAAAACCGTGGACGACCACTCCCCCTCTTATTCTCTCAGGGACAATGACCCTTAACTCTCCAACCTCTCGTCTGGTTTCCTCGAATGGACATCAGACCCGACGTTGCCAGATTGAGACTCGAGGCTCGAAGCCAGCCCATTGTTTGTGCCGCAGAGAGGCAGGAAGTGCGCATGATGTTGTCCCTGCGTTAAAACATCTCAGTCCCTTCGTCTGTGTTCTGTAATCTTCTTCAGCAAAACGTTCGAAACCTGATTACTTTGCTTCACCTTCATCAAAGTGTCAGTGAGCTACAAACAGACTCTTGATGAACTTCTCTGCAGCTGATCACGTAGAAACTACAAACTGTGTTCTTGATCTTATTGTTGTTCTTGTAGACACACTATTCTTCTTTTTTTTGGAAAATGATGAAAAAATCCACTGACGAACAAGAAATTTCAGTTTAAAATCAGTTAATTTCATCGCTGTTGGCTGCAGAAGTAAATTTGTAAGAGGAGTTTGTATCATCAGTGCAGTGCAGGAAGCTTTTGTGCATCAGCATCTGACAGATGCTGAGGAGGCACAAAGTCCTTTAAAGCGAAACACAAGTGTCATAATGTGAAGAGTTAAGAGTGAAAATGTGTGTTTATATTGAACATATGCAGCCTTTTTGTTTTAGCGATGGCATTTTTGATAAATAATAATTATCAGCTTAAAATGCAACATTGTTAAATTGGCAAAATCCGAGGGAAGTACATCTAACTTTAACAATAATTTTAAATAAACTGCATCTAAGTTAAGAGATTTAGAGGTACAATACCTCAATCTGAGGCGGTTCAGAGGTTTATATGCACATGATGCACAAAATGCTAATTTTGGAGCACGAATGACTAATTTTATTTTTCCTCCATTGCGTCTGTTGGGTTTTGTACTTTCAGTATGAGGGTTGTCTATGAAACACTACATTGGACCAGCGGCTGGAAAAAGTTTTATAAACAGTCTGAACTTTCGGCTGCAGCATAACCTTTAAATTTTTCAACACTTTGTTTCAAATCTTTGGAAGTGGATCTGGAAAAGGCTGACAAAACAAAAACAGGAAGAATACACCCAAATAGGGCAGTGGTCCTGTCTTGCCATGTTTTCACCAAAAAGTCAGAGGCTTCCCTCTCTCATTTCCCCGAAAGGAAACATCGAGGGGTGCTTCCTGCGTAGCCGCATGATCTGAAAGAGGTTACTCTTTATTGTTTTGTGAGGAAACTCTGCTAATGTGACATTTGGCAGAAAACGGAGCCAAATGTTCTCTTTCACTTTCTGAATTAATTTCATGAGAATCTGCTTCATGACGGCTCTTCATGTGTTTAAAAACACCATTTTCAGGTTCTTTTCTTCAGTTTGTTTCCATGTTGTTGGAATAATTCACTTCATGTGCACATTTTTTATTTAATAATGCAAACTAAACATGCAGTTAAGTTTGTTGTCCGTCTCTTTTTCGTGCTGCAGGCTCACAGGCATCATGGATCGTATATTAGAGCCCATCTGACAGCTACAAATGCACGAGCACACTCCACTGAGAGCACTTATCCAGCACACACTCACACACATTCATTTTAATTTTAATCCATCTCTCTTACAGTTTCACTTAATCTACATTCACGTGTTCACTCACCTTGACTCTCTGCATCATCCTCATCATCATCATCGTTTGTATTTACAGCTTCAGTTTAATCGCTCAGAATTCATTTTTGCTCCGTTCAACACATCTTATATTCATTGTTCATCCACAGCTCCACGACTCCGTCTAAGCCACCCCCCCCCTTCTACATTAAATTGCAGACCCCCCCCTCCTTTTTCCATCAATGTAAGTGCCTCCTTCTCTACCAGACGGCTCTGCTTGACCCACCCCGCCTCCGCCCACTTCTGTCTTCCCCTCTCCTAATGTTTTATCTCCGTATGCTTTGAATGAAAGAACCTGCAGCATCCGTGGAAAGAGGGGATGGAGGATGGAGGGATGCTGTAGGAATGGAAGGACGCATTCAGGATCGACTTTAAACACAGTTTATGGGAACTTCTAGTCACTGATGCTGAAGGAAAATGTACTGTTTCTTGATTTTTGATCAGTAACCACTGCAGGATTCCTTCCAGGACTAACTAACAGGGTCTTCATACATGTGGACGCTGGTTTAAAGGACAGACTAGAAAAGGAAGAGAGCAACAAGCGGCAGCTGTTACACAGTAAAAGACGTGAGGAGGTTTTCAGGAGAGAATGAGCGGACTAGGCTGGTGTCTCGCCACAGTCTTGAGTTGGGCAAAATTTTTCTTCTACTGCATTTTTCCGTTTCGGAAGCAGAGAAAAAGCAAAAACAAGGTACAGTTCATGTTTTAGATGTGATTTAAATGAGAGTTTCGGTTTGTAAGTGTTTCTTTTTTTTATTATTCAGTGTAAGAATCATGCTCCTGTTTCTTGAACTTGGCTTCAGTCACTGTGGCAGATTTTCCTGTTTGTAATATTGAAAAATAAATGCTGCTAACTGCTCAGAAAGTGCTGCTGTATCCTGGTTAAATGACTCAAATAACAGGATTTTTAGCCTCATTAGCGGTGAAACATTATAGATGACAGTGTGGTTCTGTGTGGCTGTCGGCTGGTGGATTGTTGAATAAGTTGATCCTTGGAATATTAATCCCACTGACCTCTGTGATCTACTGACTTTTTGGTGCAAACATTAGATTGAGATTTTGTGTTTTTGACTAAAGAGGCTGAACATCTATTGGAGAACCTGGTATGTAGAACTAAAGCACATTTGTGAATCAGTCTGCAAAGTCTCAGTTCATATTTTGATTTTTAAGGATCATTATCAATGACCACAGATCTAAATGCCTCTGGAGGTTATTGGATAGAACAGCAACCAATCAGAGCACTGAGCTGCAAATGGAAGTTGCCAGTTTTACAGTTTCAAGCGGTGAAACAATGGTTCAGTAAAATATGTCACTGAAAAGATATAAAGTGGTAAATATGAGGTGTGGTAACAGAATCTTGATTCATATTTGTTTGGATCAAAAACAGTTTGATCTAAGTTTTGTGACCCTGTTCAGTTATAGTGGACGGACACAACTGGACTGACCTGCAACCAATCACAGCAATGAAACTATGACATTTAACTTTCAAAACCTGGAGTGCCAACGATCCTGTAAATCTTTTAAATCCATCCTCAATTGGTTTGACATGGGCAGGGATGGATGGATGAATGGATGGATGGATGGATGGATGGATGGATGTGGGGACACACCCCTTTCAGATTTGTCTGTTTTCCAGGCTGTTAGTGAAGACAGTGCAACAAAGTTTTCTACCCTCATGTATTTCCCCTTCAGGAGGAGCTGCAGTAATTCTTGTGATGTCTTAATTTTGGGGTCTGTGGCTCAGCAGACGGAGCAGATCGTCCACATGTCAGATGGTCGGTGCTCAGATCTCCGACTCCTCCAGTCTGAGTGTTGAAGTATCTGTAGACAGGATGCAGATTTGTCTGAAAACTCACATTTCTTCTGATGTCTCCTCTGTTGTTGTGTGAAAATCTGCTGTCAACATTGTCATGTTAGCATCGCTGTTATGGGTCACCATGCTGACATTAGCATTTAGCTAAAAGCTAAGCTCTCCTGAAGTGCAGCCTCACTGAGCAGCTGGCATCATCTGAGTTCAGTCTCCTCCCAGAATAAAACACATTTGTTCCACAACTGTTTTTCTTTCTCGTCTTTCTGGACGTTATTTTAACTCATCTTGGTGACATTTAGTTTGACAAACAAAAGTATTAAGTAAATGAGTTATTGTCTGTGACACAGGATGCGTGAAACTTTAGGATGGTGATCTTTTGCGTGACCTCGTCCCACAAATGTCCCAACATTTCCAGTCTGTTTGCCAAATGACGCTGGAAATGAAATCCAATATTTGCATGATGCTCAGCCAGTGATGGACCAGATATGATCACAGAGGATGAGAAAAGCTGCAGAGATAAGCACACGAGGACAGACACACACACCCAAACACACACACACACAGACTCACACACACACACACCAGGATATTGCCGGTTTTTACTTGAGCACTTCCCGATAGTACGTCTGAGCTGCTGTACAGAGCCATTAATCCTGCAAATGCAGCCCCTGTCTTACAGTGCACACACCCTCACAAACACACACACACACACACACACACACACACACTGAACTCACCCCTAATTAAAGCAGAGAGTGTTTTGAGTAAATGGCTGCCTGTCTGGCCTCGGACGCAGCGAGGGTCTTTAGCATGCATCTCCTCCACCTGAGGCTGTGCATCGCCGTCTGCTGGCGCTCTGAGAGTCTCTGAGCCACGCGGCGGCGGCGCTCAGCAGGTGCAAATTAGCACTTTACCTGCAGTGTTGCACTGAGGAGAGTGACTGTGTGAATCAGCAGCTAAATTCCTACCATTTCTAAGGATGCAGCTTCACTGATGATCCTGTGCTTTGACCTTTTGACTTGAGTTCAACCAAAAGATGCTCGATAGATCCTCCAGATATTGATTGATGAATCGTTTGGCTTTTAACACCTGGAAAATGTAAAAAGAGGTGAAGCTCGTATACAAAGATGTGTTTTACTGAAGATGATACTGATTCAATGGCAAAGAGTCAGTTGTTTACAGTAATACTACAGTAAGACTATATCAGCCTGCTAAATATAATACCAGCTATCATATTATGTTTCTGTCTTTCATCAACAAGCTGCCAGCGTAAACCTGAGCACAGAGAGGCTGAACTCAGCTGATGAAAACTGTTTATTAATGTTCTTTTGCTTGAAAAAACCTGTTTTGTCATGTTTCCAAACTGTGATTCAAAGCGTTTGAGTAAAATGACTGAACTTTCTGCATCATAAAATGTAGTTTTGATTTGACCTAAAACTCTCCTGTCTGTCTCGCTGACTTGAGGATGAATTGAATCGACCGCTATGATGAAAAACTTGGCAGCTTGTGAACGTCAGAGGTTGTAAATCCTGATCATGTTCTGAGTGCTTGTGTAAACAAATCAAAACCACAAACTGCAGACGCGATAATTCAACTAAGAACCAGCACTATTAAATATAAGCGCCTTTGTGTTTGTTTTATTTTTGGTTTTTTACTCAGACATCCGTCATATTTAGTTTTTTTTTTCTGGCACAAAAGCAGATTGTTTGCTTCTGCCAGCTGCTCACTTCTTCTGCTCGTGCTCGTCCAAGTCTGAGTCTGCAGAATGAAACTCCAGGAATAAGAAACTCTGGGAAATGATGTCATGAAGTGTCGCCCGTGTTCCTGAAAGGCCTTGCTTTAAAGATGCCACCACATTGAAAAAATATGGCCCCATAAATGATTATTTAGATGTTTACTGATTGCAGCTCTGCAGAGATCGAGTCAGGCTTCACACCTTCGGCCGTGGGCGGCTCTGTCGTTGTGTTCGGGGGGGTCAGTGTGTGTTCGGCTGCTGGGTGGACGCTCCTTCCTCTCAGTGTTACACGGCAGCGAGAACAGAGGAAAACGTGCACACACATGTGAGTGTTCTGCAGAGGGAGGGCCCCCGGTCTGCATTGTTTTCAACAGATGGGAGTCACGGGGGTGGGAAAGGGTGTGTGTGTGAGTGTGAGTGTGTGTGTGTGTGCATGTCTGTGTGTGTGTGTTGGGGGGCCTGTTGGAGTGTGTTCTTCCTCTGTCTGTCAACAAGCGAACTCCCCCCCCCCTTCATCCAGCAGCTTCTAGGACGTCAGCCAAGACGGCGGAGCAGAACACACCCCTCTGTTTACACATTCACTCTCTCCTTAACTCTTTATCTTCTGCCTCGGCTGCGTCTGTCTGCTCGTCTCTCACTTCAGACCGTTTCATCTGTTTCCTGCCTCTGCTGTCTCACAAGCTTTACAGCTTCATGTCTCTTTTGTGTCCTGAAACCTTTTTTTTCTTTTTAATATTAAACCGGTAGTAACAGGTTGCACAGCTTGATCCCTCTCTGCTGTTTTCTCCTCTTTTCGTGGTTCAAGGACAAACGACCCGACACCGTTTAATCTTCTTAATTGTATAAGAGCCTCGCTTTCCGCTCTGGGCTCTGGTTTACAAAGGAAGACAGAATTGGTCAAGGTTAAAGAGGTACTAAAACAAACCCCACGAGTGATCTGATTAGCCTCTGCTGCATTACAGCCTCCCATGAACACACACACACACACACACACACACACACAAACACACACACACACACACACACACACACACCATCATCTATCATCTCTGCAGTCTCTCCTATTTTCAATAACCGAGCTCTGAACTTGTGTTTGTGTCTGATTGTAAATGTGGATGCAGTTTGCTCAGTGACCACCAGTGGGTGCTGTGGCTGCACTCGGTGGCTGTATGGACTGTGCACAGTGTCAGCATGGTGTGTTTACTCAGGTTTTCTGCCAAAAATGACTGAAAGTCCTTGATCACTTTGTCCTTCAATACTCATGTAACCAAACTGTGTTCTGATTTCAAAAGCAGCAAAAACTGTTAATCTCTTTATTCTTTACTTTAAGTGCTTTATACAATTTATTGCTCTGGTGTTATTATCAAATTTGAGTTAATTTGTAAATTTTGAGAGCAGATATTTGCCACATTGGATTCATAACTTACAAATAGAACTAAAACCTGATATCAGTGCTCAGATGGTCCCTTTGGCTTCACAGTAAATCCTGATGATATTTATAGAAGATATTCTGTTCATCAAAAGTAAACGATGCATCATGAACTGTTTGTCACACTAGAGCGTGTTGACAGAGAATTGGAAAATGTCTTCATGCAACAGAAGATGATGTTTGTGATGGTCAAGTTTTATTTTCAGTACGACTAATCTCCGCTGGATGACACACATGTGTGCAGTCAGGTTACAAAACAGCTTCAAGCAGCAACTTTTTTGAGCTGCTATTATCAATATTTTGCTTGTAATGATATATTAATGGAGAGTTTTCACTTAATTCAGCTCTGTAAAGCAGTTTAGCTTCTTTCAGCTCACAGTTTTGGACTTTCTGTGTTTAATTTGTGCTGTTTGGGTTTCGTCTCATCGCTCTCATCAGCCTCGTTTCCAGCAGCTGCAGGCAGCTGTTTTGGTTTTGGTGGTTTGGTGTCACTGATTAAAACTAATTAGTGCTGCAACATCTGGAAGGTTAATGTATATTTTCTGCTGTGGGGCTCAATGTGGCTTCCTCTACAGATTTTGCCGTCATCACTTGGCAGGCTGGAGTCTTTTGTAACCGGGCGAATGCCATGTGATTGATTGATTGATTGATTGAAATAAATAAATTAACCACCAATGATGAAATGAAATATATTTTAATGAAAGACATAAAAAGACAAATGTGCAGCCATGTGGAAGAATCACTGTGTCAGCAAAGTTCTTTTGTTGCATTTCTCAGGCAAAAATCCATCTGGAGTACATGTGTGTTTGTGTGTGTGTGTTATTGTGTGTGTGTGTGTGTGTGTGAGTTTGGGTTGGGTGTAAGGTGAAGTTGGTGTGTTTTCTAACATTGTCTCCTGTAGTGTGTTCGTCTCCATCATGGTGGCCTGCAGCCTGCAGGAAATGCCGGGGGGATTAATCCTCCGTGCTGCAGGGTGAGTGTTAGTGTTAGTGTGTGTTTGTGTGTGTCTGTGTGTGGGTGGGTGGGTTTGTGTATTTATGCATGGTGTAAGTAAGATGTGCAGCAGTGAGTGTGAGCGTGTGTGTGTGTGTGTGTGAGTGTGTGTGGGGTGGGAATAGGTGGTTTCTGCTGAATGTTTATATCCGTGCTTTCAGTGAGCTGCAGAGTTAAAACGACGTGCGTTTATGTTTTCAGGAAGAAGTGGGCGTCGGCTCTGCGATTTTCAGTCACGTGTGCGAATCTTTGTGAGTGTGTTGGAAAATGATGTTTACAGGTAGACGCAGCCCACCGCTGGGAAACTGGGTTACAGTTGTGAGGAGGTTTGCAGTACTGAGAGTGTTTTTAAGTGAGTGTGTGTGTGTGAAAAAAACGAAGTACCAAAGAAGGGATAAAGAGTCAGGCAGTGATGAGCAGTGAGAACTTAATGAAGCAGCTTGTGCTTCCCAACCCCTCTGTGCTCTATAGTGAAAGGTTCAGACTGGGGGTGGTAGGGTTTTGTGGGGGGGGTCCTCCATGACTTCCTCTATTTTTTGTCTTTGACATGTGAAAATATGTGGGAGGCCGAGGTGGAGACGGTTGAAGGATGAGGACGGTGATGTTCCATATTTTGTTGTTGTTAACAAACACAAAGTCCAAAGCCAAGAACGAGTGAATCCTGTGTGTGTGTGTGTGTGTGTGTGTGTGTGTGTGTGTGTGTGAGTGTGTGTGTGTGTGTGTGTGTGTGTGTGTGAGT
>JAQMCX010000011.1:21109540-21153253 GCA_029814765.1 Acanthurus leucopareius | reverse complement strand
CCCCCCCCCCCCCCCCCCCCCCCCCCCCCCCCCCCCCCCCCCCCCCCCCCCCCCCCTCCAGGACTTCCTCTATTTTTTGTCTTTGACATGTGAAAATATGTGGGAGGCCGAGGTGGAGACGGCTGAAGGATGAGGATGGTGATGTTCCATATTTTGTTGTTGTTAACAAACACAAAGTCCAAAGCCAAGAATGAGTGAATCCTGTGTGTGTGTGTGTGTGTGTGTGTGTGTGTGTGTGTGTGTGTGTGTGTGTGTGTGTGCGTGTGTGTGTGTGTCCAGAACCTGACATATGTTTTTCCTGTGTGTCATTGAGCTCGATCGTTTTCCAAAAACTATTAAAAACGCATCAGTGAGTCACAGTGTTGTACTGAGTGACATGTTCCTTCATCACCATGAACACACACACACACACACACACACACACACACACACACTGTAGTTTATTTGCACTCTGTCTCACGTACGTCGTCCCTCTGCTGTAAATAAAAACAAGCAAACCAGACATTTATCAATCCGCTGCTGAAAATAGTCCCAATCTGATGCATCATGTCCTGCTGTTTGCTGAGAGCGACCGAGTCCTGCTGATACTTTTCCCTTTTTAAAGACTGAAACCACAAATTTATGACTGGAATTTTCTGATTTATGTCTTTAGAGGCAAAAAAAAGTAAAGCTGAGTGTCACAGAAAGGTATTGAGAGGTGATTTAACAGATTATTGATTTTGGTGTCAAGGAATTTGTTGATTTAAAAAGGAAAATATAAAAAGTAAGTATTTTCCTTTAAGTGTCAGCTTCTGGAAAAAACGGTTTAATCTGGTTCTGCATTTGCAGATTATTTATTAAAATCCCATTTAAAAGTAGTTAGGATTTGTGCAATTTATAATTAATCAGTTTTATTCGATGCACTTATTGATCTGACATTTCAAGTCCTGTTGGGACAGATAACTTTATTTACCACATAAAAGGGAAAACTCTTAATCAGACCTTTTTAAGTTAACTAATTGGGGTTTAGTTGCAGAAAACATGAAGTGGGAACAAGTTGCTCTAATTAATGTAACTTAACGATTGTTGAAAATGGAGCCTAATAATGTTGAACAATGTTACACCAGACTGGGTGTCAAAAGTAAAACTCCACTTTATGCAAAGCTCTTGCAAAGCATGGACTTAAAATTGTAATAGCAGGTGTCTTTTCAGAAATGTTCATTAGAGCGTTTTCCAGCGTCGGGAGAAATGCCAGCGGACGTTCATCACTCGGGTAAATATGAGAGCCAGACAGACTTTATGAAATATTAAGTCTGTCTCAATGCTGAAATACACAAGGAAACAGAGCTGGAGAGAGAGGGAGGGAGGGAGGGAGGGGGGAGGTGAAGTATGAGGGATGCTGAGGGGGACAATCAGGGAGGGGGGGCGGGATTAAGGAATGAATGAAATTAAAAGTGGTAAGACTTAGAGGGAGGGAGACATGGGATGAGAGGGAGAGGAGGAGCAAAAGAGATGTATTATAATAAGCAGAGCACCTCCTCCCCCCTTTGCTCCTGTGGAGCAGTTGGGGCAGCCTGACCCCCCCTCCTCAAAAAAAAAAAAAAAAAAAGCTTTGTGAAACTTTCCCTGGCAGAGGGGAAGAGAGAGAGAGGCAGAGCGAGCGCAGAGGAGAGGAGAGGAAGGAGAGGAGGAGAGAGGCAGTCAGGATCCAATTTAGAGGAGAAACTCAAGGAGGAGAAAGCAAGTCAGACAGTGAGAGAGAGACGGCGAGAGGAGGAGACAAGTCAGGCAGCGAGGAAGAGTGTTTACCTCCAGGATAAGTCATGGCTCTGCAGTGTTGGGCGACTCTTCCTCTGGCTGGATTACACATGATGAAGCCGACTGGTCTGTAGCAGCAGCAGCAGCAGCAGCAGCAGCAGCAGCATCACTCCTGCCCATCATCATCATCATCATCATCATGCCGTCTGTCTCTCTCAGTCTGCCGACAGCTCTGGCCGGACCTGCTCGCACCTGGGTCTGCCTGTCCTGCATGTTCTGGGTGAGCTCACATTCGAACGTGCATTTCTTCTCAGCAAACGTGCTCCATTTAAAACTCTCAGCACCAGGACATCTGTCACATTTGTGATTAATTTGCAGCAGATTGCAGGTTTCTGTGCGTGACTTCGACATGCAGATCTGATAACTTGCAAACTTCAGTTGCATAACTCGTTTCACAGCACAGCGCAGCAAAATGATGAGCATGTGAGCTGTGCATGAGCAGAATCAGCCTGATGATGCATTCAGCCTGGATGCTTCTGTTATGATTTTGTGCCACATCAAAAAAAAAGTTGCAGGCTTATTAAAGGAGAGATACATTCAGAGCAGCTCTGCTGAGAAACTTTAACCGAATCAAGCTGCTCAGACAGTCTGTTGGGTGGTCTTCTTGTCGGGGGTTGGGTGGAGGGTTGGGACCCTGGGCTGTGGGGGGCCTTGGCGCGGTGACACGTTTGAATGAGGGAGATATTATGAAGGAGAGGAGGAGGGTGTGCAAAACGCCACACACACTCAGTATTGTTTTCTTCCCAGAACAAAAAATATTTTAAAAACTGTCTCTGTAGCTCCGAGCAGCGACTAAAAAAACTTGTCAGCTCTCCATCTGAGTCAAATTAAATGGCTCTCCTGCTCTTTTCACCTCAGTCTCTGTTTTTCACCCTTTCCTCACTCCCTCAGTCCCCCTGTGTCCCGCTCGGTCTCACTCCCGGTGGTTGGGACACGCAGCTATTTTTGCTTTCTCTTGTATAATTCAATCTGCCGCGCATTCCCGCTCACAGCGAGGGGTTTGTTTGTGCACTTGTGTGTCCTCTAAGCTGTGATGTGGTCAGTGAAGAAGTGTAGTCTTGTGTAAACGTGTGTGTGTGTGTGTGTGTCTGGGCTAAAAGCATTGTGACCGTGGTCTCGACATTTGTCTTAAAACACCGTGAGTGCTTTTTTCCTAATTTGTGCTGATATGAAAGAACATTTCTGGCTCTGGAATATACAACATTGCACGGTGCTCTCCACTTTTTTTTTCTTTCCAGCTGAATGGAGGATGAAAGAGGAGAGTAGCTGAATAGACTATTGAGATCCATCCTTTCCCCATTCTGCCGTGGTCCTTTGGGACATGACTGCACACCGCCGGCAGAGCCGCAGTCCTTGGCGAAGAGACTGGATAATCTTACAGAGCTCTTCATCAGTTAATTACCATTCTTTCTTTTGAGGAGCGGGAGGCGAGGTGAAAGGGGGTGGGGGGGGTGGGGGGGTCGTAAAAGAATCTCAAAGCCCCCCAGCTAAGCTCTGGGTCACTGATTGACTGCATCATAGCACTGTATGACAAAGCAAGCTCACTTAAGGGGGCGGAGTTCAATCCGAGCCCCCCCCCTGCGTTAATAGCAAATCCTTGTTTGGCCCTAAAACAGCTTCAATTTGTGCAGTTTTACTCGAGCAGATTGGGGTTAGGATTAGAGTCAATACTTTACATAACCTTTCTCCTAGACTGTGCTCCTCATTGAGATCCAAAGAGGAACCTTTTCCAGACACACCGAAGATGTTCCAGCATCACAAAAGATCACTTTCAGTGTTGTTAAATGTTCAAATAACTCGTCTGTGATTCCTTCCAGACTGATCAGGTTTGTGTAATACGGACGCAGACGTGCTGGGGGGGGGAGCACAGCTGCAGAAGAGTTTATAAAGCAGCACAGGAGTAGATGACAGAGATGAGCAGAGAGAGAGAGAACGAGCATGTGAGAGTGAGTGAGTGACTACAGATGCAGGAAACAGACCATCTCCATGAATTAGAGCAGATCTGTTTCTGAGCCCGGCCTCAAACGGAGACGGCTTCCTCTTCTCGGAGCGGGACGGTCCTGGAGAACAGGAGAGATTTCCAGCATAGAAGCAGAAAGAAAAAAAAAAAAGCTCAGGAAAAATATAGGAAATGACAGGAACAAAGCTGAAGGACAAAGGAAATGAACAGAAGATGCTCTGGGCGAGATGGGAGAGCGAAGAAAGCACAGATGGCTCAGTCCTTGAAAGAAGACCTTTCGGAAGAGAGACGCTCTTCCACCAAACACGGTGAATAATTAATGAAGGCCAAAATAGCGTTTTAGGGAGAGTTTTATCAGGTTTCTCTCAGAAAGGAGCACGAAACCAGTCAGACGTCCTCTACCAGCCGACTGCTGGGAGGAAGTTACAGGCCAGTCAAATCTTGGTGACATTCAAGAGTCTCAGGTTGTGAATGAATAAAGTTATTTTTGGTTTCTGAACCAAACAGGTGACGGCGTCCGCGGCGACGGCCAGGTGCCTTCACAACGATCACCACACACACTGAGACCGCTGCCTCACTGTTGTTGTGTCAGAGCAATTATTGACCCTTGGCAAAACCTTCCGAGTTGTCAGGCTTCAAAGAACTCCTCGGGGTGATCGATATCCATTACCGTACACTCAGTCCATCCGGGTCCAGAGTCTGGTCTCAGAAGGATCGTTCTGGGAAAATGGTGTCATCTCAGGAATGTCGGGTCATTCGTCTCCAGTCGTTTTAACCTGAAAACAGGCGAAGGCCAAACCTGTTGTTTCAAACCTGTTGTTCCAAACCGACTTAGATAGGAGCAGAACACCTTAAAACCATCAGAACTCCTCTTATTTTCACTATTTCTAGCTGTCTGGTTGCACTTCTCTTCCTTCTTCATCCTTTCCCTCTTTGTCGTTTGTCGGTTTGATTCTGTCGCCGGTCGAGTCGCCGCTGATTCGAGCTGAGAAAAAAAGTTCCACATGTTGGGCCTCTTTTGAAATATGGCAACTTTTCTGTAATTGCAACATCTGGGTTAACGTTGCAGGAATGTTTTTCACCATAATGGATTTGCAATGCGGTCGTCTTCCGGCCTGTTGCCCCCCTCCCGCCCCTCTTCCACCCCCCCGTTGTTACCATCCAGGGGAAGTTTGCAACAAGACTCGTGTTATTTCATCTCGGCGTTGCTCTTTGAGAATCTCGGTTTAAAAAAAATCTCAAACAACAACAAAAAAAAAGGGGACGTTTAACCCTTTGCTGGGTTGATTTATGAGAGTTGTTGAGCTGTGTGTAACCCCTCCCACTCACCCTTTCTCGTTCCTGAGGAGACCCCCAGCTTCGTGCATGCTTCACTGGGCACATTGGCCTTAAACCTCCCATGCATGGCCTTCTGGCTTTTCCCTGGAGGGAGATTTGGGATTCAGAACTTTGACTTGGCTCTGGTTTCCCCTTTGTGCTCCCTGAGATCCATAAATATTGACGTAAAACTACAGTAAAGTCAGTTTATCCTCCGTTTGATTGGTGACATGTGTTTTACTTAAAACCTGCCTCACAGAAAAGATAAATGTGAGGAGCATGCAGTAAATTATTGAGATGCACTAATAAATAATTGCCAGATGGCTTATTGTTGATAGAAGACACTGTCATATAATCTTATATATCAACATTATTATTATTTTTTTGCATTTATACCTGCTGTCGTCTCTTTTCTGTTGATTCATTCTGTAGATTAGTGATTAATATTGAAAGGTGACAGTGTATTCAAGCATATAAAGAATAATAAAAGTCACACACTCTTTTCTGAAATCTGGCAACAACTTCTCTTTATCGTCTCTGACTTCCTGCCTTCTGGTCCTCTGAAGGACTTTAACCAGCTCCGCCTTCCAGAAAGCAGTCGTCCTTCACCTTTTAACCTCCGTCCCGTCCTTCCCCTACATTTATCATTTTCAAAAGTGGGAAATCATGTGGACACATTTTGGAGAAATCAACGGTCATAAATAAAGTCGCGGCCCAGTGTGTGATGACTTTTGTCCAGCTGTTCGTTCCTCTGCCGGAGAGGAAAAGTGTCTGGTCCGTCTGCCACGTTATTTCAAAAACACTGAACTTGTAGTTTTTTTTCCAGACTTCCTGCTGACAGTGTTGATGGATCATTGATGCTTTCGCTTTATTTTTGCAAAAACTTTACCTCAAACACAAACAAACACCTCAACAGTTGTCATTAACTTGTGCATTAATATTTTTAGGCTGATTGATTCCTAATTTCTTCTGTCTGAAACTTTCTTTTGATCCAAACTTTGGTTCTCATCAGCCTCCAGAGGTGAAGAGTATTTAATCTTCGTATGTGTAGATTTTTTAACTTTCGACGTGTTGTAAAATGAGTCTGTTCTCAGCACGACACGTTAAAAACATGTGCTGTTCACGTTCTCACTGCTGCACTCAACATTTGTTTTCACAGAGAATGAATTACGCAGGTGACCTTATTAAGGAAATGTCTGCTAGACTCTTGGGAACAAGGAAGGTCAGAGGTCACTGATGTGAAGTTAAACAACTGTGTGGACTCGCTGCAGACTTTGTCCGACAGACTGTGGAGGTGTTGGGACGTAAACGTAGTTCAGATCAGATGATAAACTGATAACTGTGGAGCTCCTCTCAATACTAAGACCATGAAATCAGCTGTAATACATGAATATTGACGACAAACATCATTTATGTCACAGAAATAATCTTCTTGAGGAAACTGGTGCAATAAAACAAGACTGTGCAACTTTTGAGAGAAGAAATTATGCAATTTTTCCTTCTACTTCGCTGTAGAAAATGTTAGCTAATATTAGCAACTTGTCATATACTTTTCTATATAACATTATTGACAATCAGTCATTTAGCTAACTTAACTCCACTATTTCCTCTGTATTTTGTTTAGTAACGGAGACTATGATCTCAGTGGTCTCACAGTCCAGCTTTAAAGGTTTCGTATCTTGTGTATCAACCTCATGCGAGCCACCTTATATGGCCACACTTCACATCTCATGTGTGTAACAGTGATTACAAGCTGAAACATTCCTTACATGTACATGTGGACTCAAACTCTGTGTTTCTTTGCTTCAGGAGCCGAACGAAAGCGGCCAAGTTAAACTTATGTAAAAGATGTTTTAACGAGACAAGTTTTTTTTTGTTCTTCTGCAGAAAAACATCACAATCACTAATCAAACCCAGCAAACATGTCACTTTATAAAACCTAATGCCAGAACTGGAGTGTGTGTGCATTAATGAGAGCTTTGTGGATGTGATGAAGCACTCTGCAGAGATTAAGAGGAAGAAATATCCACTCTGTCCTCGACACTAGTTTATATTTCTCGCCCATGCCGGCTGTTCGGCTCGGACTGTCGGACGAGATCGAGATCTTTCTTGGCTCGGTTTTCTCCAGCCTGTCTGTCTGTCGGTCGAGGGTCCTCACCAAGAGGCCCGCAGAACTTGTTAATGTCATGATAACCTCTAACTCTGGATGTGATCTGAGGCCTCCTGTGGATGCCTATGCATTCAAGTGTGAGGCCAAACAATGCTCATTGGAAGCGGCGCTGACGGCGTCCTGCTGCGCCGCCTGTGCATTCATCCAAATGTGACGGGGATTTGTGTTTCACTTTTTCCGTTTTATCATTCGCCCGAGTCAACTTAAGTTACAGGTTTCTCAGTGTTGCAGGTTTATTGTTGGATTTATTTAAATTTTTTCTTCTTTCACGTATTGTAGGCGACATTTAGAGATGATTAAATGAAGCTTAGAAGAACAAGAGAGGCGCTCTTCAGGAAAACTCTGAGATCTAATCATAAGAACAAAATCCCTGAAAAGCATGTCTTCCTCTTCCTTCCCACAGAACAGTTTGGTTTATGGTTTGAATTTCATCGGTCTCGTCCAAGCGCCTGAACCTCTGCCAGCCCAGCGCGATAGGGAACACGTGCTGTTTTCACTTGGCAGTTTCATCTTTTGATGAACTTTGGCTGTCTTTGATTAAACTTGTTTTACCCCCCCCCCCCGAATCGGTGCCGTTATGTGGGGCTTGCAGCCATCTTTGTTCCACGTGTAACGTTTATTTTCATAGGCTGCCATATCACAATCCTGTGAGAGAAAGTTCAGCGTTGTTTTCTTAAAACAAGAAATCGCTTATCTCGGAGGTTGATTTTAAGATTTTATGCTGGAAAACAAACCAAACAGAACTTTTTATGAGTTGCTTAATATGGATTTGCCGTAAGATGTCAAAACACATACCTGAATCCAGGCCAGGAAATCCAAACATAATTGTGTTACAACAATAATAAAGAGTTTATTTTACACTCGCAGAGCTTGGCAGATGGCTCAGAGGCCGAAAAATCAAAACACTGGACTACAATGAAAAAGAGGAAGTCTACGATGTAAGAGAAGAAGAAGCGCACAGAAAAAATGTAACAGCAAAGAGCAAAGCAGGACAGGAATTAAAGCGAAACATGACGGCATTTTCTGCTCCACATGATCAAAACTTTGGTTCTTTTTTCTTCTTTCTTTATTATTTTATGTCAGTCTTTGTCTCTGTGTTGAAAGACTTTGTCTTTGGAGGAAAGTGGCTTGTTTTTTTTGTATAGTTTTCTGAAAATTAAGGATCTAACCCTTTACTGTTGGATGGATCTTATACAAAAGAATCACTCAGGAATTTTTACAGAAAAGTGTTGCTTGAATTGGCTCTTTACCTTTTTTTTAAGATTTTTTCCAGACGTCTGAGGTGCTTTTGTTGATAAAATCACTTCACATAAAACCAGACGCTCAGACTCGATCGCATATTTTAAGATTTTAAAGGACTCAATCATTCGAAATGATCTGAAAATAAATATTTAACTGAGCTGTGTTCCTCTGTTCTTAAGCTTAACTTTTACATTCTTGTGTTTCATTCAATAATTTTAGACCTTCATTCAGTTCTGTCATGGTTCAGTCACTGTTGTGTTTCATTCCAAAAAGATATTTTTAAAAGGAAGCTGCACCAGACGATTCCTCTGGCTCATGAATGTTGGAGAAACTGCATGCAAATTTTTCTTTTTTTGATGCACTTGAGGAGAAAGTGGCCGAGTTTTTGCAGCACAAACCGGATTTAACCTCAGTGCAGTGAGACTTTTGGGTTATAATAAATAAAGCTAACTTAGCTAACAGAGTTTTTGCGTAGCTGCATAACAGATTTGGCTCATCGTGTCATTTTGGACTAAATAGATGTGTGCATACAACACACAGTCATATAAAAACAATATATTGTATTTGACACACTGGATAAATGGGAATAATTATTTTATATGATGAAAAATCCTTTGAGCAGGACTGAAAGTGCAGCAGTTAGCAGGCCCATGAGGCTGCAGCACATCAGCACATGTGCACAGCAGAGCTTCGAGCTAAATGTTTAAAATCATCTCCATCAAGAACCAAACAGTGTTTGACAGGTTGTGTTTCTTTATGTTTCCTCGTCGGAGCTCTGATTGTTTCCCACTGCCTCAACAGACAAATATCCTCCTCTTTCATCCCTCGAACGCGACGGAAAGTTGAGTGAAAACTCAAATAACCGACGTCCGAAAACAAGATGACCACTCAGCTGCTGATGGTCTGTGAAAAAGAAGGGATTTTTTCCCTCCTCACTTCTGGATGACTGAGTAATTTCCTCCCTGGGATCCACCTTCACTGAGATGAAATGCATGTAGAGAGCGGAGTTAGAGCTGGAGGGGGGAGGAGGACGGGGAGGGACGGGGGGGAGGAATGCCTGGGGTGCATTTTTCCCCCAAATGAAAAGCAGGTGACTGTTCATTGTAAGACCATTTGGTTTAGTGGGAAGTGGAGAGCGGAAGAAAAGGGAGGAAGGAAAGGTTGAAGGAAAAAAAAGAAAGCCTCTCTTCTCTCTGGTATTTAGCTGTGCATTGTTGCCCCATGATGCACTTGTCCTGTAGTGGACGGCGGCTCACAATTAGGGGGATTCCCAGATGCTTTCTTCTTTTGAATGTATTGAAACATGTCATTCAGGATAAGTTGGCTTAAAGCTTAATTGGAAGCAGGTTCGTTCTTCAGATGAATCTTTTTTTATTTTTTTAATCTGCTCTCCATTTGTCCTGATGGAGAAGTCACTGCAGGGATGATCAGACGGTTTATCTGAGGACATTTGGAGCCGAGTTTAGGTCAGATTACAAATTACATTCATTTAAAGTAATAAGTAACATAATTGGCTGGATTGGATGGATCTAATCTGGATACTTTTAGACTAACATTAAGAAAAATTGCACCTTTTTAACTTGCACGAATTGCACTACACCCGGATGACCTTGTTTTGCACATTTTTTACGTTGAAATAACGGTGATTTGTGCAGAAATTAAGGGATAATTTGGAGGATTTGCTGCCGCTTAACCCCCCCCCATCTTGACTCAACATAAATTTTCTTTTCTCCTCTTTGTTACCTGATTACGTCGTCCCGATTACATGTAATCTGTTACTGCCCCACCCTGTTTGGAGCTTGAGGTATTTTTTCTATCTGAAGTAGAATAATCGTCATAACAAATTAAAGCTGATTCAGACGAATCTAAAGCAGAGAATGAAACGGATACAAACAGTGTTCAGACTTGCAGATGGCTAATTAGTGTCACATGCGCCGGAGTCGGGGGGGCAGACAGAAATATGGGGATCAGCAGAAAATTGCAGAGTAGGCGTTTGTGTTTGTCGAAGAAACAAAAAAACCCTCGGCTGAATCCTTCTTTTGTCGTTGCAGCTTGTGTGTTTCTCACACTCACAACATCGTCAGGCGATGAATAACTCAGATACTTTATTGTTTCACAAATCACAGGTTTTTATTTCACATGCCTCGCTCTCTCTCTCATGGGTGGTGAGGTAAAAAAAACAGTTCAGGTCTGAGTTTGTACCTGTGGGGTGTTTTAGTTGTGTGTTGCTGCTTTTTTTAGTTGTATAGGATGTAAATTTACACTGAAGTGACTCTAAAAAATAAACTACACAAGTATCATTTAATAAGCACATGAAGCGTCCAGGAGAAGAATCATTTCTGGTTTTAACGATTCTCAGACTGCAGTTTTCGTTTTATTTTGACATCTAGTGTGTCATGTGACGTAAGCCTTCAGTCTCCCACCTGCTCCTCCTGTCTGCCTGTGTGGTGTCTGATAAATCAAAGGTGGCATTAAAACCATCTTCACACATGATGTTAAGTTTTGCACAATTTAATGTGACGAGTGTCGTAAACGTTTTCATACAAACTGAACATCTGTTTACCTCCTGAAACGTTGCTCTCACCTCTAAACTCAGAGATAAAGATGCTTTTTCATCCCTGAACTACTTACTACAGTTTTCAGTTAGATTTTTCATGCTGTTAGCAGTATTTGTTATTATTTAAGTGTGTGTTTGTGTGTTTTTGATCATTCGGATAATCGCTTCAGTGTGTTGTAAACTGTTAGTCGTCACTCAAACACTCAGCACAGCTTTCAGATCCTTTCTTTGTAGAAACCTGCATCGTGGAATTTCAGAGAGGGTTAGTGATGACAGATGTAGGAAAAAATCCTCGTCTCTGATTGGTTGTTCCTGCTATAGTGACTTGAAAGATCTTCTTAAAGGTTTGCTGTAAACATCTCAGTAATCTGGACTGAATTGTTAAATATTTTTTCTCTTCTGACAGAACTTTTTCGTTCTTGCATGGACTCTTGAGAAAGTTGAATTCCCGGGTATCTTCTGAAGGCTGAGCAGACCAAGATGAACAGGCTGAACTATAAATATAATTTTGTTTTGCTTTTTAAGATCTAAACAGCTCAAAGAGACAAAATTTAGTCTGTGCAAGCTGGAATATTTCATTAAATTCAAAGCAGCAGTGAGCGTTTGGCCTTAATAGTTTCAATCGAAACAAGTCTTTCTTCCGCTGCATCCAATTTTCTGGAAGCTGTGTGTGTGTGTGTGTGTGTGTGTGTGTCTGTGTGTGTGTGTGTGTGTGTGTGTGTGCGTGCTTGTTTTGACAAAGCTGCTCCTGTAACTGGATCAAGCATCATCAAACGAAGAGCTGTGATTGCACACAGATCACAACAAGGATTTCATTTATTCTCTTTTAGTTTAAAGTGACAGCCTCCGCATTTTTCCCATGAACCTTCAGTGGAAACTCTCAGAGAGACTGCTTAGGTTCTCTGCAGTCACATGACCACACAAAGGAGGAGGGGGCAGAGGGGTGGGGGGGAGTTGGGAAAAAGGTGGATGAACAGGAGAAGTGGAGGATGAGTTGGATTTAAGGTTTGAGTTTTGGAAAAGTTCTGACGATCAAAGGACACGACGTGGAGGGAGGAGGTCAGGCAGAGAGGAAGAGGGGAAGCAAAGATAGGTCAAAGGTCAGCTGCTCTTGCTGGTTTCGATTCAGAAGAATTAAAAGCTTCCATGTGAGAAAGAAACACACACAGTTCGACAAACAGGAGAGCAGATATGAGTTCAGAAGACCCTCACAGATCTTTTGCAAAGATGAGAAACTCAAAACGAGTTTTTACTGACTTCCACACTCATTGAGCCAGAGTGTCACACACACACACACACACACACACACACACACTTACACACACACACGCAGTCACAGATGGAGACATGTGGTGGTCACTCCGGTGCGTCTTGTTAAAATGTCCATCCATGCACATGGCGTCCCATATGAGAGACGGCAGCGCGCTCGCCGGCTGATTAACCCAGCTGACTGGAAAGGTCTCGTTCGGTCTTCTGGCTCCATCAGGATGAACAATGGCCTCTGATTGGCTGAGGGGGGGCACAGGGGTGGTCGATGATGATGATGTGGTGCTGCTTTGTTTGTATGTGTGTGTATGCGTTTCATTGACTTCAGTCTTCAGCAGATCTCTGGACAGACTCGTCTCGTCTGTTGTTTGTCGTCGTCTGTTTGTGTTTTCTCTCGTCTGTCTCGTTGGTTTCCTGTCTTTCTTCTGTCTCTTTCTGACTCACGCTGAAGCTTAAAACATCCCAGTTTGGACTTTTTTCAACATGTAACCTATTAAAGACATCTTATTTTTTCATAATTTAAGCATCAAGAATACACACTTTTATTTACCTCTGATCATCATCACATTCAGTGTGTTTATAACGACACATATGGTGTTTTGACGCTTTCTGAGGCCATTTTTAAAGGTTCCTTATTGAGTTTTCTTTGTTGTGTTTGAATTGTGTGTATTCTTGAGGTCTGACAGTTGTGTTGTTAAGTGTGTTTCATTTCTTGTCCAGTTGAAAGGTTGTTGATCGTGTTATTTCTCAGCTTTGTCTCAGAATCATGGACAGTGTTTGTTTAAATGGTAAATTAAATGTTCTTAAAAGTAAGAAACGTTGGCCAATAAAACACTTTGCTTCTCTTTCAAGACTTTTTTTGGCCAAATCACAGGAAAAAAACCCAATAAGGAATACAGAGGAGCTTTATCTTAGGGAATCAGTCAGGAAAAACAGCTTTGCAAAAACCTGGAATAAAAGCTCAGTTTTTTAAATATAATATAATTGTATACATTTGATTTAAACGTACCATAAACTTCTTCTCTGTAAAAGACTTATAATGTTTCTTCTTTTATTGTGTTTTATATCGTTAACAGCACAAACATGATCACTTTAATGCCTTCTGATTTCCTTTAGTTTAATAGTTTTTTTGCATCTTTTGATGAATAATTTCTTCTGAACACAGTAAAGATCAAAACTAAACAGACCAAACTCAGTAAAATGTAAATGCTAACCTAAATAACTGATATTTTTTGGAGCATTTTGAGCAAGAAGAACCAATGACATGTCTCCTCCTCTGGTCTCAAGTGTTAGTTTCTGCACATCCTTAAACTCCAGGATGAAACATGCAGACTGCAGTTGAGACTTCAGCATGAAGCTGTCAGACGTGACCGGCGCTGCATGTGCTTTGCAGTCTTTAAAGAGTCCTGGGAGTCAAAGCGGCCGTGTGCACGCGTGTGTTGTGAGCGAGCATGTGCGCCGAACACATGCAAACACGGCTCCGTGTGTGTGTGTGTGTTACATGAGGTAATGCGTTAAGTGCTGAAAGTGAACGCCGGTGAAATCAGAGGTGAAATCAGTGTCTCTGCATGAGTCACACGTTCAAAGCGGTTGAGGTAATAGTTATGAGGCTGAATTTGAGGAGAAAAACAGCCTCTTGGTTACTTTATTCAGCTGGAATGTCTGTCGCTGAGCGAAGTCTGGAAGGGTTTATCTCCGTACTATAACATTACCCAACACACGCCGGAGGAGCTGCGTCCCAACAGCTCCACTCTGAAAACACTGCATGTTCATTTTCAGATAAACTCTGCAGTCAGAAAATTGTGA
Source organism: Acanthurus leucopareius (assembly GCA_029814765.1). Taxonomy (NCBI): domain Eukaryota; kingdom Metazoa; phylum Chordata; class Actinopteri; order Acanthuriformes; family Acanthuridae; genus Acanthurus; species Acanthurus leucopareius. The sequence goes on along the minus strand of JAQMCX010000011.1, from coordinate 21,139,138 downwards.
CAAAACCCAGATTTCCAGATGTGTTTAAACATCAGGTTACTTGAATAATAATCATCATGAGCATGCGTTTCATTTTTTCCGCAGCGTGGGTCACCAAGTGGTATTTAACTTCGCGCTGAACGCCGTGTTTCTGGAACATTATGATTTCCACGTGTTTTTAATGGCACATTAACTGACTGGGTTTATTTATATGACAGAAATATCATCTGTATTTATTTCTTCAGTGTGTGTGTGGGGGGTTTATTCTTAATGTTCCGTACATTTATTGATTATATCAGAGGGAAATCAAACACTTGATGTGTGCATGTGTCTGCAGCCGCTCAGATTTCTTTTCCTTCCTTTTTATTCTGACAGATTGTCCTGAAAGCCAAGTTACACCTGAAGAAACTGAAATACATGTTATCAGATTTACTCCTGACTAATGTAAATATTGAATTACATATATTGATAAAGAAATAAATAGAATCTTGTTTCAACTTTTAGTGTGTTAGATGTATTTATAGGACAGAATCAGGGTGCAGAGGCAGACAAGAAACAGTAGAGAGAGAATGAGATGTGCAAAAAGGTTGTAGGATGGATTCAAACCAGCGACATTGTGATTATATGCAGTTAAGCTACCGAAGTTCACCAGTATATTAGATATTTAGGTTTATACACAGCTGTAGGTTTCCCACTTCATCTCAGTTCTGTGAATTCAAAGTGCCTTTTAGCTTTTTTCTGACTTATTGTGCTCCAGACCCTTCTTTCTGCACATTTGAATCTTGTTTAATTGTTTCAGAAAGCATTTTTAAGTGTAAAAAGCTCTGAATTAAAACGCTATCTGCTAAGCACCACATGACAAAGAACAACGAACAAAGTAAGTTACCAGCTGTTGAACTTTGTGGAGCATTTAGCAGCTCATGGGTCAGATATTTCTCTCAGGAGTCGGAGGAGACCAAAGCAGAGTTGAAACAAGAGTAAATATTAGACTTTGATTCATCTATAAGCCAGAAACACGTCTCTTAATACATGATAAACTCACTCAGTGTGCTGTGATGTCAATGACTTACGCTGTATTGATTTAATTAGTTGGTAATTTGTGCATGTTGTGTTTTAATCTTGTTCTGCTGCCTGTAAGAGGCAAAAAAAACAAACAAGAACAACATTAAAGTTGTGAGTGGGATCGCTGAGGCTACATAAGCAGGAGTTTTATTCAAAAACTTGAGAGTCAAAAGTCAGGTGTTTGAGGTCGGAGCTGAACCTCAGGGTGACTCTCCTTCCCATCAGGGCTCCAAGAATTGTTTTTTAAGTTAAAAAATGCTCCTGATAATGAGGAGAAACTCAGCAGCCGGCAGTAGACGAGCCAAACCTGAACACACACTCCTGTGTGGGTAAAAAAAACATGTACAACAACATTTCTTTAAAGAAATGATGGAGAAAATGATTTGTTGTTGGAGGGAAAGAAGATGCTTCTTTTCGTCAGCAGGAAAAAGGAAAAGGAGTGTGTGAAGTGTGCATGTGTTTCTCTCTGCGGATGTTTGTGTGTGTGCATTCGCTGGTGTAAAAGTGTGTTCATCTGTGTGTGCATGCGTGTGTGTGCGTGTGTGTGTGGGTTTGCACATTTTCATGCACTGCTTTGCCCCGTGTGTGCTAATGAGTGTGAGGCAGGAGATTATGCGTGCGTCTCTAAGGGAACCAGAGTCTGTTCCCAGGAGCTGCAGTGCCTGAGCTGAGGGGGGTCTGTGTGCACCCTGACCCCAGCTTTCGGGGGTCCCGGTTGCCTGTCTGAAACCATTTCCTTCCTTTGTGGCCCATTTGAGAGCCCGAAGTGTGACGCGAATGTGAAGGACCGGGGCCTTTTTGCACGGCGCTGCAACACGTTGAAACAGAGAGTGATCAGCGAGGGCCGCGTCTCTGCGTGCACTGGCAGGGCTGCCTTTAACTCTTTAAGTCTGTCTTCCCCACCCCCACACCTCTCTCCGTCACCCATATCTCCGCGAGCGACTCCCCCTATGTTCTCCAGCCAACCCCCCCACCCCCCCCCACCTCAAAACAACAAACAAACTCTGAGCGCCGGGTGCATTGCTAATGATGGGAAACAATTAAGGGCTCACAAAGGGGAGCATCGTGCTGTATCGCTGCGCGCCGTATTTGCGAAGTATTTCGGGGTTAAACGGCTGGAAGCTTGGATTTCTGGTGGGGGGCAAAGGGGCTAAAATGGACAGGTCTGCTGAAGAGATCGCTTTTGTCTGGCTTTGTAAAGAAGGATGTGTCGGACTGCCGACCGCTCGAGTGATATTGGGAATTAAAACCCTTAAAAAGTGAAGGAATTTCAATTTGAGCACCCCCTCGAACCTCGTTTCACCCATTCTACCTTCAGAAACGGGAGAATGACAAATGTGTAAACACCACAAGTGGCATACTAGTGGATGACTGAACCCCCCCAGACCCCCCCCACCCCACCTCCAGTGTCAGTTGTACTGGATAAGCTCTGCAGTTTGAATGGGGGGAGGCTGGGAGAGTGTGAGAAGGCTCAAGAGCGGTCAAAGAGGCCGCTGAATAGACTGCTAGATTGAGACATTCTGCCTGTTTAACACAGAAGTGTATAGGTGTGTGTGTGTGTGTGTGTGTGTGTAGGAGGTGGAGAGTGAAAGCTTAAGTTTTAAGCTTTTTTTTTTTACAGATAAAAACAGATAAATGTGTGCTTAAAGTTCTGGATCTAAACGTTAGTGAACACACAAGTCTGAGTCAAGTGATATTTAGTGTTTTTGCAGAAATTTGTTTCAGGAAAAAAATGTTATTCTAATAAATTAATGGCTATTTTGAGAGCAAAGGTCCTTCGTTAGTGTCATTAATTAGATTCTGCTGTTGAAAGTGTGGTGAAGGGAAGTTTTATGATTTCTGACAGTGCATGAGCAAAAACTTGCAACATGTCGATCACTTTAAATTGTCCAACTTCCTGTTTGAAAAGGATTTTTATGGATATTTATACTTTTGTTCATGTGCTGGTTTAAGCGAATATTGAAGATACAGGAAGAGAGTCTCTGTCTGTAATGGAGTGTGTGATGCTTTCAGTCCTCTTGCAGACTCATATGATGTGCCCCCCGCCCCCCTACAATAAAATAAGAAATTAAAAAATCAAATTAAAGCACAGTTTATCTTTTGTTGCTTTATGTTTCATGTTTATGTGACAGAATTTGGCTCAGACAGGCTCAGTTGGAAGAGAAATTGGATGAAAGGTGCTTGGCTGCTTATTTGAACATGAAATGGACATAAAAATGTAAATAGATAAATAAATAATCGGTTCCTGCCTCTGTGAAGAGTCGGATGCTGCGAAACAGTTTTTCTGAAACCAGAAAACAGAACGAATTTATTTAATTTGAATAAAAACTTTGACACTTTTTACAACTTAAACACTTCTGGAAGAATTAACAGTGACGAAGTTGCTTGAGGTGGTGGGGGTGAGGGGGTCTAAAATGCATCTGCAGTGGAAAAACATTGCCTGTTGCCGTGGCGACGTGGACTGATTAGTGTGTTACACCCCACGTTGCAGAAGTAATTTGATTTGGAATCTGGAAAATGTGTTTCATAAAGCATCAGACAAAAGAAGCAGGACGTTCGTCACTCATCTCTTAATTTTTATTTACAAAAATGAACATTTTTTTTCCTTCAAAGTGAAGTAAAGTTATTTCCCGACCGTCTATGTGGTGTTTACATCCACTGCAGACTTAAACTTCCTGTGAACATAATGACTGTTTAGGACGCTGTGGTTTAGAGTAAAGACGGTGCCTCCGCCTGCTTCATGTTCACTCTGCTGACGGTGTTGACAAGAGTTTTCTGTCGACTGGTGTCAAAAAATATATTTAAAGTTTCCATTAAAACACAGAAAAACACGCAGAAACACACTCACACACTCATCCATCATAACAACACACACTCAGAGTGCCTTTAAACCCTCTTATCACCCCTCACAATCCCCCAAAATCCACCGCAGCCCAGCAGGTGCCCGCCGGAGCTCTGGCATGGCGGCGGCGCCTTGGGTGACACCCGTGCGTGGATGCCAGGCAGAGACCGCCAGCCCGCCCAGAAAAAAGCCCCCTTGCCAACATAGCGTGGCCTGCAGAGCCGTGGTCATTATTTCAGCCTAACTAGATTAAGCTAATCACGTTATGTGGCGGTAAGGCGTAGCGGGGAGATGGAATGGAGGCTTGGCGGTGCCGTTGTTGCCATGTGGCTCTGAAATACAAACAGTGAACTTTCACAGAGAGCTCGACAAACATCAGAGCTTTCATGAGACTCAGATAGAGCTCAGGAATTGTGGGAAACTGTACTGAGAACATTATTTTAATCATCCAGGTGCAGAATGACAGTGTTAGGTAAAATTTTAGAGTTTTTCTGTTTCTTTTGAATATAATGAGATATTTGTTGCACACCATCTTCATGCTAAATGTCCATTAATTAAGGCGGACTTGTCATCGAGGGTGAGGTTGGTTTTTGTCTTTTTTAGCTTTTTAAATTCTTTTCCAGTGGTTTATGACCACAACAAAAGGGATTCTCATCACTGTGTTTAATGATTATCAGCAAATGTTGGCATGCAACCTCTCTAAACTAAGATGGTGAACAGCGAACATTATTTTTTCCAACATTTTGAAGTGTTGGCATGTCATTCTTGCAATTTTGCAAATATTAATGGGTAACAAAGTAAAGATTAAGGGTTTCTTCGACAAATTTAGTAACCTAAGAATATTTTTATTCTTTTTTCAGGGTCAGACCTTTTAATTTATTCAATCTAAAAGACATTTATTGTGAAAATCAGGCAGCTGAATGTAAAATATGTTCCATTTTTACATAAAACTCTGTTAAAACGATTCTGTCTTTATGCATGTAGCTGCTTTGTGTCCTTATATTTTCCCATTTTTCCACAATGTAAAAACTTAAAGAATTATGTCATTTTAATTGCAGTAAGTGTGTTTAATCTTATCTTTTGTCACTAACTTCAGAGTGAGAAAAGAAATCTGCAAACGTGACTAAACGTAACGTGAATCAAACTCTAATCCATCATCTCGTCTGTGAACGTTTCTGCCTCAGTCACACACACAGATTTTCATCTGCGATGGAGGCTTTTTTTTTACAATGAAATAAACAAATCTCATGATCCCACGTTATTTCACAAACAGCCTGCGTCTTTTGTTTTCATTGTTTTGATTGAAAGGCCTCTGAAAGCAAAAAATTACACAGTGTGCGTTTCAAGTGGATCCCCAAAGTAGTTAAAGGGGAATTCCACTGTTTTCTCACATCACTTTGCTTGGAGTGTTTGGTTCTTTTCAGCCTGCGGATAAAAACTGTTTGGTGCCTTCAGGGAAACACAAAGGAATATCCCAGTCTGAGGGGATCTAATGAGAGACCCCTGACTCTCAGGATGGGAAACCTGATCCAGTGTTTTCGGAGATTGGTCGTTAGTACGTTAATCTTTGCTTCTGCATACGTTTGACCGCGTTTTTAAAAAGAATCTGTCTCTTTAGCTTGTGGAAATGCATTAAACTCACATTTCTATCATGTTACTTAATAGTGTTTACTGTGTCACATGTTGCATCTTTGATTGGCCGATGCAGAGCCTCGCCAGGCGACTACTTTGGCCGCCTCTGCTTTACTGTTTTCTGCTTGAACTCCATCCGTTGGTTACTCCAAACTGCTTTTCTCCTCATGTGACTCTGGAGTGTCTTTTGTTGGATGCCACCTGCAGAGTAAGCGAGTAAACACAGTTGTCTTCAAAACTCTCCTCTGTAAGACTCCGTCATGAGCTCAAGCTGACATCCCAGAGTTCTTAGAGATGATAAAACTCCTCCAGCTGTTTTCACTGGCTGAGTAAAACTCCCCATGACTGGTGAGCTTTATTGTTCTAAATATACAGAATAAAGAGACGGAGATATCGTAAAATATGATGTTTGATGAGTCCACATCTTCCACATCTGCAGTTGCCTGGAAATGAGACATCAGGGGAAACAGACGGGGGGGTTGGAGGGGGGGTTTCCTTTTACTTCTGCTAACTCAGTTCCTTCTGCTAATAACAGGAGAGTCAGTGAATTGAGGAGTGAGGAGACTCCAGCAGATACTCGGTCTGGTTTATCACTCACTCACCCTGAGCTGCTTTTCCAACACGTTGCCTCTCGGTGATGACGACAGGGAAGAAAAAAGGGGGTTATTAGTGGTTGTAAGGATACAGTGCTGGGAATTCTTTGCCATACTTTGGGATCCTCTAGTCTCCCCATAAGAACATTCCAGTGAGAAGTTCCCCAATATGCCAACCACATGGCCACCGTTAGCCCTGTCCAGCACACACACACACACACACTTAATGGATGCCTGCTGTCTGGACGCTAAACTGGCACTTCCTGTTTTAAAAACACGTGCATTTTTCCTCTTTAATCCCTGTATAGAACATATAGATCAAGGGCATTTAGGTTCATTAAAAACCGATATTTTAAAATGTGTTTGTATTAGAAAGAGCTTAAAAGTTGCTTTCTTCTTCTCTGATGTTCGGTTATTTGTTTATTAGACTTTTTTTTTTACTGTCGCAGTAAAACAACAAACAAATATTTTCAAATGAACAATAAATTTTCCCTTCTGTTCTCTGTCTCTCCCTTTCTTAAAGCCATTCAGCTCGATATGATGCCAGAAAATTGTTGTGGCCAAGTGTTTTTACAGCATAATAACCAAATATAAAATATTGTAAGGTTGTTTGGCTTAATTTATTGGATCACTGTTTGCATTTGGCAGAACCCTCAAAGTTAAAAAATGGGGACCAGCTGAGCAAATACACCCAAGAAATGATGTCACATTTACTCCGTGGTCGGTCATTAGGGGGCAAAATGGAAACACGATGCAGGTTTCTGGTAAAGACGCCACAGGAAGCCATCAAACTTCCAAAGCTTGACTTTTCTGTTTGTCCTCCGGCGCTGCAGAATGCCAAGTTTACAAAGCCGGCAGGAAAAGACCTGGAGGGGGTGAGATGGTAGAGAGTAGAGGAAGAACAGCAGGCTGCAGACAGACTCAGACGGATGTTTAACTGTGTGAGGAGCTCAGTCAGGGAGTTTTCTTCTTCCAGAGTTGCATAAGACACCTGCGAGGAGGGAAATGTGATGACGGGAGAAGAGTTGGGAGGAGGAGAGTGAAAGAAAGAAGGAAAACAGGAGAAGTTAGCTTATTTTAAATGAGAAAGTAGAAAAGATCCAGTGTTTCCTGAAGAATGACTGTGTGAAATGCGGTGGGGGGGTTGAGTTCGGGTGGTGGGCTCACACCACCTGGACTCACTGAAGTCCCAGCAGGTCACTTCATTTTAACACTAACATTCCTCCCTTTTTTTGTTTCTTCCTCCCGTTGTTGTTTTCCCGTTTGCAGCCGGAGGAGTTGGAGGCTCTTCATTCCCACACGTTCCGGGTGAAGACGTTCAAGAAGGCCAAACACTGCAGCGTGTGCAAGCAGACCATCATCCAGGACGGACTCATCTGCCGAGGTCAGTCACCACTTCTCCGCCTGTTTCTGTGTGGTTTTTGTTTTTTTTGTCACGGTGACATCACTGCAGGTGCAACACGATGGATGCTTTTGACCAGAGGGGGCAGCAGAGTGCAGCGTCTCACCCTCACGTCAAGCTGCTCGTTTAGATCAGAATCTGTAAATCTATTGTTTGACAGTTTGTCCCGGAGGCTCGCGGCCTTTTAATGCCGTTCAAAGCCGGTCAACCTGAAAGAATTTCATTACTGTGAGCGACGAAATCTCACTGACAGGTGCATGGGATCAAAAAGTCTCCGACCAAACAAAAGAGTCCTGCACAAACCTGATGCTAACTTCTGACTGTCGTTAATCGTCTTTAAACTACATGAATGAGGCTGAATAATGAAGATACTGACAGTTTGAAGGGTTATGTTGTTTCTTCAGTTATTTACAGGATGGTAAGATAAAATTACAGCCTCACAAAGACCTGACTGTCAGAAGCTTTAGTGAAAAGTCGCTGTTTTAGCTTTAATTATGCCTTTTTTAGTTTGCTGTGAAAGCTGCAACACTCTGACAGCAACCTTTTGGCTGAATCACACGCAGCTGGCCATTGTTTTATAGCTGGAAGCCTGTTAGATTTAAGATCTTATCACATCCTTCCTATTCTGTTAAGAGGCTATTTTCAGGGGCCGATGCTCATATAAGGTCCAAACTCACGTAGCCTGGATCGACATTCAAACTGGTCTCTGCTATGAGTCATTGCTTGAGGAGATTCTTTGCTGATTTTTCACCATATTTGTTTTAACACCATGTTGGAAGTTTGTACAAAAAAACCCCTTTTCCTTCATTGTTGCTGCACACAGAGTCCCTCCATCATCTGGGGAGCTTTTACTGGTTTTATTTAGAGGGATGACCCACTAAATTCAGATTAAACTGGAAACCAAACAGTGCTGATCCAATATGCACAAAGATCCTTAGGATGTTTGAGATGTTTCAGGATATATTCACCATAATAATAATAAGTGTAGTGTAACATGAGATCATCTGTGACCAGCTGGAAGCTGTCGTGTCTCAAAATGGACAAGTGACTCATAGTGTATCACCCACCGGAGTGGATGTGTTTATTCGTCTGTGTGCTCAGTGTTGTAGATCTTCTACAGAAGCAACAACCAAAGACCTTTTCCTTTGTCTTTGTCTGGTCATGCAGCACCATTTTCAAAAGTATTAGCATCTTTTTTATTGCAGAGTCAGTCCTGTTTTACAAGGAGACCCTCTTTCCTGTGGTGCAATCATAACACAAACCCAGAGCGAAGGGACAAGATCTATTACAACATCCATCAGTGGTCTCAGAGGGATGAGGGGGGGATCATCTGAGGTTACTGCGGGTCGTCTTGGTGTCAGGGTTTAGTCAGGGCAGTGACAGAGGAGAGCAGAGGAAGCCTCAGAAGGGCAAAGGTCACCTGCCTCTCTGTTTCCTCAGTGTTTACTAAAGAGGCGGCGTGACTGACTGACGGATGATGATGATGAGTGATTGGTGAAATCATGTAGATCAAAATGGATGGGAACATGTTTTTCTATTTGAAAACATATTTTGATGTTGTTGCTGCTTTAATTATTGGTGCTGTTCGAATAAAAACCATCTGGTTCTTCTTATTAAGCGAACACAGCTTCGTCAGGCGCCAGATCAGGCTGTGTTACACGCCTCCATTGTTTTTGTTTTTTTGTTTTCTGGTGAGTTGATGCAGATCCCAGTTGAGTAGGACTGAAGTTAAATGTGACACAACAAACAATTGCAGGAAATTTCTGAGATTCAGGTGCAGATTTTTAACGTGATCACGGGGTTTCTGAACAGTATTAACGCAGTAAACCCTCCTCATCAGGTGCTTTGAGAACATATGACCCCGGTCTGCTCGGCACATCGTGCTGTAGTGGAAACGTCTGCGTTCAGATAGATAACGTCAACTGAAACACGCGGAAATGACTGGATGTTTGGTTTGGCACGTGAGGTTGGAATATTCAGTTTAGCAGCTTTCTGAATCTGACAGAAGCTGGTGGATGTTTGAAGGGCACGGCTTGGAAAAACAAGAACGTTCTCTGCACGTTTGTGTCTTTTTGGACCCCAAAGGCTGTTTGACACCATGACATTTCGCTCCTGAGCTGCATTCTTTGCAGGTTTGTGGTCAGTTTGACACCGTGATGAAAGCTGTGAAGCTTGGGTCCATCTGCTCTCACAATGCAGTAAATGTACTTTAGGAATACATCCAGGGTCAGACCTTTGCAGGAACATCCTGCTTCACAATAGTCGAGTTTCCATCAGTGTGTTTTTATGCATATTTTTAAATATCACATAGAAAAATTGATGCAAAAGGCAGAATTCTAAGCACAGAAAATGTTTCTATGCCTGCATTAGATGTTTTTTTGCTTTATTCAAAAGAGATAATGCAACTTATTGAAGATGGAAACATCTTTTCTGAATAAATTCTGATGTAATGAACATTTGACTCACACGGCTGATCAGCTGTTTCCAGCCTGAGGGAGGAAGGCAGAAGAAAAAAACTTTGGTTCTTTATCTGTGTGGTTTATTGGCAGTTTTATTGGCAAACAACTGTTTTTTTCCCCTCATCTGGTTCGTAACCAGGTGATGTAGCCTATAATAATGTTTTTCTATGAATTTCACAGGCTGTTCTCGTTAATCTGTTCTGGATAAATTATGTTCAGTTGTTTGTGCAGAAACCGTCTTCATCGTTCTCATAAAATGGCACAAAACAACACCTGAGAGCATCGTCTGTCTGAGCTGATTTATGGGGGAAATAAACCAAGATGGCACGGTTTATACCTGGTTCTGGTCATGTGTCTGAGTAAATGGTGTGTGTGTGTGTCTGTGTGTGTGTGTGTGTGTGTGTGTGTGTGTGTGTGTGTGAGACAGATTTACAAGGTCAAAACAAACTGAACAGCAGACATCAACCACACTGTTTTCCTCTCAGTCTGTCTCCCTGTTTTATGATTCACTAAATGCATTTTTTGGTCAAAGCTGAAAGCAAACAGCAGAAAGGAGGTCAAACGCTGGAGACATGCAAATATGCAAAGTAGTGCTGAAGTCGAGTATTTGAGTACTTAAGTATTTTACATATTAACATCAGTTTAGCGCTCATTGTGAAGCACGAAACAGCCAATGAAAACAGTTACATAATTGTCTTTCGTGGCTCTGGAGGAGCTTTGTTATGTCTGGAAAATCGACCCCGATGATGTCACCTTGTTCATCTCAGAGTCTGGAGGTTTGTGAACCGAACGGCTGTTTCACAAACTTTGGACATGGAGGTTGAGAAGTGGGTGTTTACATGGCAGGGATGGTCTAATGAATTTAGCCATCAAGTTGCTAATTGCATCCTGGGAAGTGTAGGTCGATCTTTTAAAGAAGAGAGTTAGATGAGGACATTGATGCCAGTCGTCATCGCATCCATACAAATTATGAATTTGACTGAAATAAATTTGAAACAACTTGCTGTGTTCAGTAATTTACAGCATTATATCTTGTATTTGTAAGTTTAAAAAGCTAAATATGCCATTTTACGAGGGTTTTATACAAATTAAAAAGGATAAAACATCCACACATTTGTCCTGAAAGGCTGATTCCTTTTTTTCCAGTGTTTTGTTTTGCCAAACTAAGCTAAGCTAACTAGCTTCTTGCTGCAGGCTCCTATTAAATATACAGACATTAGAGATGTGTATAAAAGTGAAAAGAGTTATTTAAAGAAAATGTCATCATGTTCAGGCATCTGTCTGCTGTAACAAAGAGAAAACTTTAGACTTCGCATCCAAAAAAACTCCATGAGCTAATATATGAATGGAGCTCTGTCATTACTGTGACTGTTCAGCATTAAAATGATGATCCACGCTTTATGGATTTAAACCCGGAGAGGTTTTGTTCTTGGTAATGACGCCTTACAGGATCCAGCTGCTCCCTCAGCCGCGCAGGACTTCCCCTCCGCTCTTGTTTACTAACATTCTCCAGTCACATGGCCTCGTAACGACACGAGCTCCTGGACTTCCTCTCTCTTCGCCGGTTGCCAGGATACAAGGTGTTAGTTGCTCTTGACAATAGCATGTTGACGCAGGTCAGGACCGCAGTTTTCCAGTAAAAAAAAAAAAAAAAAGCCCTGTGTGAAACGGTATTTCTGCAGAAGTGGCCCCTGAGGGCAGGAACTGGCTTTTTTATTCACTCGCTGCGGTGCAGTTCAGGTTAAATGGATGGTTTGTTTGCAGAGGCAGGTCACAAAGAACTGCCGTGACTTCAAAACGGAGATGGTTGGTGTTATTAAGAGCTTATAAAGAAGGCTTATTTTTAGTTTATACATGAGTTTGTCCACTTAAACTGAAGGAAAACCCTGAAAATCAGGGCTGTGTTTTTCCTTTTCCTCACAGGTGCTGCATTTATCTTTTGTTGAAGCATAAAAAGCTGCAAAAAAATCAAACAACCTGCAAACAAAAATCGGTTGGAGCTGCTTTCATGCAAAGGGTGCAGCTCCTGCGCCGCGTCCTTGCTTTGGAGGCGACCACACCGCCGTCCCTTAGAGATCCATTGTAAACACAGACCTTCAAAGACTAGCTGGGCACACACCACAGTGGCACCAGTGTGCGTGTGTGTGTGTGTGTGTGTGTGTGTGTGTGTGTGTGTGAGGGAGAGTGAAGGTTATCATAACTCTGTTCCTGACTGCTGAGCTCATGCAGCTGGTATGCAGCGAATCCCGATGAGGTTCAGCACACAATCACACACACTGGTTTCCTGCATTAACATCAGAGACGTCTGTTGAGTTTTGGAAACATTGTGTTGCTGCAGAATAAAAGAACAGTCATCAGCTGGTTGCCCCCCCCCACCCCCCCCTCCTCGCTCAGACAAAGTGATTAGTGTAATAGGTGGAGCAGATGGATGAATATGATGATTGGTTTTTCTGTAAATGATGGGCACCGACCGTCTCCCGGTCTAATGTCATTATCCTCCTCTGTCAGACTGACCACACAATGACTTTCAATGAAGCCTGACGAAGGACAGACGTTCACTGAGCTCTGTCAGACTGAACGGAAGAGAATTTTGGCCTTTTGCATCTTCTTTCATGTTTTACTGTCAGAGAAACTGCATGCAAACATCTTTTTCATTCATGTTCTCACAAAACTGCTTATTTTCCTTTTAAATTAAACCATAATGTGACTGAATTGTGATTTATGAGGAAACTTACAGCCACACTGACAGATCCAGAGCAGTAAATGCAGTCAGAGAGCCACCTGCTGGATGAGAAGTAAAACTGCACCTGAACTGCAGTTGAACTTCCTCACTTACAGACTTGAGGCTCTTGAAATGAATTGATTCGATTGTTCAGCTCGACTTGTGTTTGTTCAGGCAGATTTTGGCGTCTTTTCTTCCTGACAAACCTTGCAGCTGTGTTTTTATGTGTTCGTATTAGTTTATATTTGTTTATCGGTTGTTAAGCTCAGTTATATGAGCAAATAATCCACAAAAATAATAATTGTGTAACATTTATTTAATATAATAAAGTTTTATCAAAAGCATTTATATTAAAAGCAATATGTAGATTTGTCGCACATTAACTTCACTGTCATCCTGGTAATTTCTTTTTTAATTCACAATTTTTTAAATTTATCTTAACAGACATTGTAAGGATTTGTGTCTCAGTAATCCTGTTTATTCTGACCAGATGGATTTCTACATCTTAAATATTAAATTGATTTTTAAGAAATACTTTAACTCTTGCTGTGCAACATAATGGATTTTTGAGGCTGTAGGTCATGAAACATTATTCAAATTCTACAATTCAACCAATAATAAAGGGACAAATAACATTTAGAGACCAAAAGATGAGAAATGGATGCACAAACCCTTATCTCATACATGTTAAATGCATGATGCTACATTCTTTTTCCAGGCTGTAGTTTCATTCACAGCCATCAGGAGGCAGCAGAGTTCTTTAATGCTGAAAACATACCTGCATCCATCTCTATAAAAACATCTGCTGCTGATTCCAAGTGAACATTTCCAAAGTTTTCAGCACAAAACTCAAACCTGAAGTTTTTGCACACCGTGTTGCCTCCGTTTGTCAAGATTCTTGTCATATTTACATGTTAATTTTCTGTTTTTTTTAAATTTAGCTGCAGCTTGAATCAAAAGGAAACAGCTGTTTCGACCAAACAGAGTCAGACTAAAACTCACAGACACCAAAAAAAAACCACGCAGGAACGTAAACAAACAGAAGTCGTGTTTTGTCAGGTCGAAGCTAACGATGACACAGAGAACACACAGTGGCTCCATGGGAAAACTGCACTCAGGGTTTACGCTGCTCTTCTGCAGTGTTGTTCTGGGGGAATCTCCCGCGGTAGGAAAGCCTTTGCAGCTGGATGGAGGTGAGACTCTACCCACACTAAACCAACACTGGCTGGGATTAGCTGGGAAGATGTGTGGGCTAAGTGACGACATCCCAGCATGAGTCAAACGGTGGCAGTGTTGACTTAGTGTCAGTAATTAGTAACCTTAATGCTGCGTGGAGCGCAGAGTACACAGCAGAGTATTAGAGTGTGTGTAGGTGCGTGAGACAAAGGCTTTCAGCGAGACGTTTAGTCATGAAAAGGTCATCAGCTGTTTACAGTCACTTTTGGGACGCAGCTTAGTGCTTCTAATACCTGTTTCAGAGGATGTATTACACGTTTTTAAACCTCGTGTTGGAGCTAAACATGCTGCACCTTCAGTCTACAAGAGATTAAACTTCAACATCAGGGGAGTGAGGAGTAGGTGAATAAGAGGGAGGAGGCGGTCAGGTGATGGGAATGGCGGGAAAAGGGGGTTACTGCAGGGCGGGAGGGAGTGGCAGGGAGAGTCGATACATGGTGGAGAAAAAGAGCAGTAACTTAATGAATGTTGAGCATCAGGCTGAATTTATGTCACAACGTTATTTCGTGCTTTATGCTGCAACCTGACGTGTAACACTTTTGAGTTTTATTAATTTGCATTAAAGCACGAACATGCTGTTATCAGAGCCATAACTCATTACATAGCAGTCACACACACACACACACACACACACTGCTGGAATCAACACTATTTACTCTCTGCGGTGATAATGTTATCTGTAATTTGCATAAGAGATAAGCTGAATAAGTTTAGTTTTTATATAAAAAAGTCACTGCACAGTTTCAGATCTGCCTGATAATCAGCACATTTAGTGTTTTTTTTTGAGGTGAAGTTATCAGTTTGTTGCAAAAGCAGCAAGACCTTCAATAATACTGAAACCTTCTAAAACCCACTCATCCAAAAAAAGACCTTCCTAGTGTCCTTGTGATTAGCTTGTGTTTGTTGCTTAGTTAGAATAAAAAAATAACAGGGTCAGAACCAATCAGAGGCCAAGTTAGCATCTGTTGAATACAGATGAGGAAAGAAGAAAAAGGCAGGAAATCAGAATAATGAGTCACGTGAGCGATGCCACGACACCACAGATTCACCTGAAGACAAACAGAGCTTAAAGCTAGCTCACTGTATCCATGGCAACATCAAGACTATACTGTCCTTCCTGTTTACATCCCCCAAAGCATGATGGGAATTCTAGTGAGGAAAAATTGAAATGAGAAGTAGAGCAACTTTAGTGACTAAAACCATCAATATCAGCTCATTACTTCACTATAATCACAGGAAACAGACTCTACATTCTGTCTGCAGCTGTTTCCTGTGTTTTCAAAAATCTGTGGACAAAAAAATCCAAATATTTTCGAAATGAGCCCTTGTTTTTTTTTTCTTTTAAATAAAAACTGTAGAAGAACACACACAGCAACACTGACATGCAAAATGACTTCAGAGTAACCTGGTTTATTCTGTGGCCTCTCTGTCTAACACACACAGTGACAAAGCCAGAGATTAAATCACTTAATTATATTATTATTGTTACTTTCAAGGATTAAATAAAAAGTAAACTCATGTAAATCTGCCTGAGCAGCTTCAAACAAAAGATTTTATGTGAGGAAGAGGATTTTTGAAACAACACTGCATTAAAAAATCAGCTGCATTAGTCGATTTAGGTCTTAAATATCATTTTTCTATCATCAAAACCGTCTGAAGCTCAAAATGTGTCTGTTTTTTAAAATGTTTAATTCATTTTACATCATACAGGATTAAAAAAACTTAATCTGTGATCAGAGAGTTATGTGTGTGTGCACAGGAGCCATGTACTGTGAATGTCAGCTCACTGTACGTTCACGTGTCGCTGCTCACGTGTGTGTGATGGTGCACGAGGGGGAGAGAAACCAAAAAGGAGACGGATGGAGAGGGCGAGAGCCGAGGGTGGAGGAAGAGGAAATTCTCCTGCCCTGCCCTCTGATTGTGTTCGGTGTTGTAAGGGGGTCCAGCCCAGCCCTGTGGGAGTTTACGCTCATTCCAAGGGACCAGGGGAAGGAAATCACCCAGCCTCAGTCACACTCACCCCCACCTCTATCACTCCCCCACCTCCCTCTGATGGTGTAAGCATACCACAGGCCCAGAGTCAGATAGCAACTGGTGTCCACACTCCTCATCATCGCCTCACTCCGACCAGCTCCAATCCCTGCTGTCCTTTTACGAGCTCGATGACTGATTCGAGCAGCTGCTGCACCCTCGCTCTATTATTCATCTTTTCCACGTAGATGTCTTTTCTCCAACAGATTTTCTCCTTTTCTCTCTTCATCTTCTCATCCCTGCTCTGCCTCCCCTCCCTCCTCCTCCTCCTTCTCTCCTCCTTCTTCCTCTCCTCCATCAGGAACGTTTCTGCTCTGTTTATTCTCCAAAGTTCCAACTTCCTAACAAGGTAAAGCCTAATCCCGGTTCTCTGGGCTCAGCGTTTTCACACCCAATATGGAAGTCCTGCTCCTTCCCATGTGGCCCGGGAGCGTTGTTTACTGGGGGACTCACGTGCTGGGAACAGCACTGGACATTGTCCTGGTGGACTCGCACATGGCTTTTATGCTTATCAAGCAAACAGTCCAGTATGGTTTAATTTCACATCTATGGGAGCGTTCCAGGTGGCTTACGTCGTATCTGTTATGTCAGGGAATAGTTGGTGTGGTGTCGCTCCTGTTCACTGTGCAGACAAACTGCCAGTTTTTTGTTTGCATTTTTATCTCAGATGAAAGTTTTTGTTGTTTTTTTTGCTTTTTGGTGACAATTAAAGTAATTAGAGAAAGAAAGATGGAAAAACTAAGATGGAAAACAACAGTTGTTGTCATAATAGAAAGGTCGTTTGCTGCTCTGCAGGTTGAGAAAAAGCTTTGGTGCCTCTGGATAATAAATTAAAAATGCTTACTTGATTAAATGAATGTCGCTCCAGACTGAGTGTGATCTGATGTGTTTCATTATTTCTGTTGACCTCTGGACTCTGACCGACTCTGTCGTGCTGTAAAACCTGAATCCCGGTTGGATTTCATGGTGCCACCCGCATTTGAAGGTCTCTAATTTAGAAGCAAACTGACTTTTAAGTGTCACCTCCTCAAGTGCAAACACAGTCCCACATGTGCTCAAACAGAAACTAACTGCACCGTAACTGAATTACACATCCGACTCTAAAAAGCTTCTCACTTTCCCTTTTTTCAGTGCAGGTAAACTTCTTGTTTACCGGCTTAATGAATCAGAAGTTAATTCAGATTTTAATTAATTAACTTACATTTAACTGTGAATATCAGTTTCTATGTATTTTTAAGTGCTGGTATCAATATTTGAAGAGTTAAACATCTGCAGGAGAAGATTTAATGCCCTGTGGCTGTTTGTTGACCTCGAGCTGCTCTGAACACTTAACCTTTGACCCCGAACCAGGCTGAAGGCTATTTTAGGTTTTAAAGAGGCTACAGAGTTACAGAGAAGTTTATTGGAAACTTATGATCAATATGGAAAGAAATAGAGCATGGATTTAAAAAAATGTCTTTGAAAAACTCAATTTTGGGACAAAACATCTACACATTAGAATAAAATTGGATGTAAACATGGTTTTGTTTATGGATTTATCACATAAACCTTGAGGCTGTGAGCCTGTTTTCTGAGTTTTAATACAGTTTGTGCATTTTATTAAATTAAAACATGTTGCACTAAGCAATCAGTCATTAAAAGCGCCAAAACTCCTGTTTTTTAACTCTGTTTAAATATTAATTCAGACATCAGCCCAATAAAATCATTGAAGAAACAATTATTATATGAATTATAAAGTTAAGTGTTCATGCAAATTATACTTTTACATGAAATCTGCCTTGTTTTTGGTTCATTTTTCCCCAAACAGCCAGTGAAGCGTCTGAACGCGTGTCAGCAGTGAGTCGATGACACACCGTCTGTTTGCTGTCTCTGTATGTTTATGAAGCAGAAGCCTCATAATAAGCACAAATTTATTCTTGAAGCTGAAACGTTTTTATCCTCCGGCAAATTCACCTCTAATTGCATCGACCCATTGACTTTTGTACGTAATTGTGCTGCTTCTATATAATTCACCTTCAGTTGTGTCTGAACACGTAACGTATAGCTGAACATGAACTGGATGGATTCAAACACACTGGAACATTTTGTTTTCAGCTGAAGAACTTGATTAAGGAACGAAACATTGAGGAGAACAGAGTTTTTTTGGACGTTTAACCTGAGAAAAGACAGATTACAGGGAGTCAAGGCTTCAGAAAAAAACTTACGACTGATGACATAACGCAGCATAACACAGACAACCCCCCCCCACTCTCACACAATGTGACGGCTGGCCGACTCCCAAAACCGTATCAATGACTTATCAACTAATCACAATAGATATCGCACTGGCTTTGAAAAATGTGGCTGGAGACAGGAAGAATAACTCATTACATAAGGTGAGCGTGTTCCAGTAAAAGCAGACAGCCTTCTCCTTTATTTGGAAAGCTTAGGCCTCCGCACGCTGGCCTGTGTTTTCATTCTCCGTCCTTCCAGGGGATCCGACAATTTACGAGCCGCTGGTCCAGGTGCTCTTCTCCCCTGTTGACCCTTATTTGTAGACCCAGCGGGAGTCCGGAGAGGGGGCTCGGGGGGCTCGGGGGCTGAAGGGAAGCTGCCATTTGATTATGTGTTAGATTTTTATGAATTCTTTTCAACTCGGACTCCCATGTAACATGACCGCAGACTTTTTTTTTTAATTTCCTCTCTTTTTGAAACTTTTTTTTTTTAATATTAATAATGTCTCACATTACTGTTTGGATGTGAAAGGTCGGGTCACAGCGACGAACCCGCCGACCCTGCAGTTTTTCCTTCAGTTCCACGGAGCTTTAAAGCATCTTTCAGCTTCTTGTTTTTGTGTTTAGTGAACACAACCTCACTGTTTTGCTTCAGTCTCACTGCTTTCAGCACCATCATGTCCAGATGAAGTGAGCAGCTGTGCAAAAACTCTGATAAAACCACTGTCGAGCATCATAGCATAGCATTAATTAATGGTTGTTAGCAGCAATATTGGTTGATTGGTCAGTCCAGCATGAAACATCTCAACATATTTCAGATTGATGTGATTTGGTTTGAATATTTAACACCTTTTCACTGACTTTTTCCTCTAATTTAGAAAAATCTGCAGTTAAAAAACCCCCAAATTTTCATTTATGGCCAAATAATTTGCAAAACAGAGCACATTGTCATCAGGCTCGGCTGTAGTTCAGTGCAATTAAGCAAATGTCAGCAGATGCTGCAAGCTAAACTAAGCGTGCAAACATAGCGCACACATTCAACGATCCAAAGGTGCTTCATTGTTTACATGCATGAGAGAGAAAGACGAAACATCTTGAATTATTCACTGGACCGAAAGTTGTTTAGTCTGCAAACTGATGTGCTGTGCTGTAACTGAAAGGCACGTCATGGTTTCTTTATTACGTTCAGCAGAGTTTTGTCTGTATTATCTCGACGAGCATCGCTCTCCAACATCTGTGCAGCTGTTTGTAACGCTCTGTTCTCAGTGTGGTAAATAAAAAGTGTTGAAGCTCGTCACTCATCAGAGCAATTTCAGTAGAAAGACCCACTTGTTGTCATCGATTTTTACTCTTACATGTCCAAGTTAAATACTCTACTAGCAGACACTCGTGAGATCTTTCAAAATACATTTGAATCTTTCAGAATAATGAAATGAGCCTTTGATGGAGAGCCGGCGTTCAAAGAGCACAGAGCTAACGTTGGTTAGCGTTAGCCTGCTAACAGCGGATGATATTTGACTTCGACCGCAGAACAAACACTGTGGAATTTGAATGAACCTCTTGCTTTTTCATACCTCCTTGACAACTACTCAGTGTCATGATTCATGCTGGACCACAGTGTTTGGATTTCTCCACCATGTTTGGGGGATTTTTATGAACTGTGAAGTTAATTTCATTTTCTCTCTCTCTCTCTTTTTGTCCTGTTCTCTCCAGTGTGCCGGATAGCTTGCCACAAGAAATGTGAAGTCAAGGTAAGAGTCGAACCTTTCTATGTTTTTATGTTGTTGTTTTTCTTTAAAATCACATTCAGAGATGAAAAAAAAAAACTGGAGAAGAAGTCGAGTTTGAATCTGCAGAGTTTCTCATGGTTTCATGCATCATATGTGTAATTCTTTCCATGTGGAAAACATGCAGAATGCTCCCAAACAATCCAAACTTGGGAGCTTATCGGGAGGAAATATAATGCTTTAGGTGGAGTCAGCTACTTTTCTGTGTGTGTGTGTGTGCGTTCATGCATGTGTGTGTGTATATACATACAGATTGAGGTAGGTGGAGTTTGTGGAGTTTATGTTCTGCAAAAAAATCTTAAGAATGTCTAAACAAGTGCTCCTTGTACCAGAATGTGTTTATGTTGGATAAACTCTTGCGTCTTGGAGATCGCCCCCGTGTCTAAAAATAAAAGACCTCTGGATGGAGCCACCGCTTGATTCATCTTGTTTTGGAAAGTCAGAGAGCACGTAGAAAAGAAAATGGGAGGGAGAACAGATGAAGCTGCAGAGAGAGAAGGCTCTGTTCTTTGTGTGTGTGTGTGTGTGTGTGTGTTTAAAAATACAACTGTGATGCGTTTAAAGGGGAATCTGCACACTTAAACACACACACATATATACAGTACAGTTGCACACCTATGTGCACACACCCTTCATCTGGTTTCCATTATTGAAACGGGTGCTGCTTGCCAGCTTTGCCCGATCGCTGTGTTACAGGAAATGCCAGGGGTGCAGGGCAGACAGGCCGGGCAGAGTGTGTGTGTGTGTGTGTGTGTGTGTGTGTGTGTGTGTGGAAAGCTATCAAACAGGACGGCCAAAACCAAAAGCCACATTTTTAATTTGTCTTCCCATTGCAATATTGTAACTTTGCTCCAGCAGATTTCCGAGCTTCGGTTAATGAGTTTGCTGGGTTGACTGAATAAATAGGCACATAAATAAATAAACTTCACTCAGCTGTGATGGAATCTGAAATACAAAGTTTAAATTTCATTTATTTTGGAGTTCAGTTTTTGTTTATGAAACCTTTGCATCCTCCCTGCAAAAACACAGGATGAAAAACTGTTTCAGTGCTAAATTTTAAATCAATATCACAGAGAAGATGCCTTCAGAAACTAAGTTAGTTTATCTGACAAAGTTTGTGTCATGCAAAAAACATCTGTACAGACAGTTTCGCTCTTAATGTGCCAGTAATTTGAGATATTATGTAATTTTCCAATGTTATGTTCAGATTCTTTTAATTACAGTTTGTTATTTTAACACAAGTTAAAGCCCATTTATTTAAATGTGTAGAAGCTCATCCAGAAATTGTCGTTAATTTGTTTTCACAATTTAATCTGTAGGGATTTCTATAGGAATCCTGTTTAAATCAAATTTATTGAGGATTAACACACAAAAAAACCAACGTAACATCTTTTGTCCCCTTTTTTTTAAAACAATCTACTCAGTCTTCAATGCTAGCCACATATTTTTTGATAACATTTGAATTTCAGGAAATCTGAGGTCAAGAGACAAAAAAGGAGCCCTGAACTCGCTCCCAGTGTCTATATATACAAAACCGAAACTTTCCATCTCTAAAAATCACAGCAGCATTTCCTTTTCTAAACATTTCAACTAAAAACGTCGTAGCTTTGGCAGGAAACAATTTGCTAACAAGCCTGAGATGAAAAACAAGGGAGTGACCACGGCGGGGTCAAGCTCGATCGCTATCTGCACCCGCTCAGGCCTGCAGGACTGTCGGGTACACTTCATGAGTGAGTCATTTATTTTGAAAAATCTGATAAAGTTCCTTTTTTTTATATCCTATCAGTCATAACACTGTATGATTTTACATGTTAGGAATCCAAACTCCTGATAATAACTCTTAGCCGGGACGTTTATCTCACGTACACACTACAGTTATGAATTATTGGCTCATATTTAACCTGGCAACTGCAAACAAATGGTCACACCTGTGCATGTATGTGTGTGTGTGTGTTTTTGTGTGTCCCTGCTCACCCTTATGTGTGTTTGTTTACAGCTGTCTGTGAAAAATACTTGTAATCTTGTCAGTAAGATTTCGCTCCTGGGTGACGACAGGAAGGAGCCACAGAGACAGTTTGTTAGATCGGCCCCTCGAAGTTTAGACGAGAGGGTTTTTCAAGGTCAGTTTTCAGCAAATTCTTGCAGATTTGTGCTGAAAACCCTTCCTGTCGTTCCTCCCAGACTCTTTCACATGTCTTCTTCCTTCACTCAAACTTAACCTCTTTATAAAAATAATTTAAAAAAAAAAGCGCAGTGGCAGGATGTCTGGGACTTTCCCACTTCACTGCTGCGAGAGCATTAAGGAAAGTGAAAACCTCAGACTACTTAGGAGCTCTCAGTCTGCTCACGCTAATTTCAGCCGTATAATTTAAGACATATAGAGCGATAGCAGCTATATTCGAAGCTCCAACCCACCACCCGCCACTCAATAACGCATATTTGCATTACGTGCTTTCTGTTTTGTAAAGTTAAAACAGTTTTCCTCCGTGCTGGAGAGCAATTCAGCAGATTTTACCCCCTTTAAGTCTGACGTATAGCATAAACATACCGTGCACAATGACATGCTTCCAGTTGTGGTCTGTGGTCTCGGTTGTTTATGGCAGAAACACTCACCCTTCACCCTCTGAACCTTTTTTTGCTTATTCACTGAGAATTCACTTCCTTTATTTACAGGCTTTTGGTGGAGTCCACACTTATTATGTAACGTGTTTTTTGTTTTGTTTTTTTTTGCAGATTTATAAATGCCATTAAAAACGAAGCAGCAACAGTAAACATAACTGAGATGCTTTACTGCTAATTAAATTAGAATGAGTCACAGCGAGTTTATTAGCTTCAACACCAAAAAATCAATAAAGTTGAATTAAAAGTCAAATAAAAATACAGCCTGTTAGAAATAAAAGATAAAATAAAATGTACAGCGCAAAGTGAAGATATGGAAGCCTTAAGAGACAAGTGAGATTCAAAATAAATATAATTTTTAGTTTAGTTTTTAAATGTTTTTAAGGTTTTCACACCAAAGTAACTTTGTTGTGTTTAGGAAAAATGATTCAGGTCAAAATTAACGTATAAATAACGTCAAAAAAGATTTTTGCTGCAAAGAAACTTGTGTGTTTCCTTGTTGTACTTTACGCCCTTGTGGCAAAGTCGTGTATTACAACAACAAATATTTAAAGAGATGATCATTACAAGAAAACAAACAAACAAAATGAAAGTTTTTATTGACGACAGAAAAGTAACTATCTGGAAAAACTTTTTTTAGTTAATAAAACTTCTATTTTCAAGCTGCTTCATGGATGATTTAAAAGCAAGAAAAAAGTAAGAAACTTCTATAGATCGTCTGCTTGGATCAGACTGAGAAAATAAATCTCCAGCGTTTTTAATTTCCCTTTCCTCTCAGGTCGACTGTACTAAACTTACCAATAATAAACATTAAATTAAGTGTTGTGTGGGTTAATAAAGCCTGTTTTTAAAACTAAACGTTCATTAATTTTCAATATTTACTGTCACTAATAACTTATTTAAATGTATTTTTTCATAATTTATTGCCTTTCTTCTCATGTGGCCATACTGCATCAGCGAATATATATTTCTGATAAGAGAAAAACCGGATATCGGCCCCTCAGACTCAAACGCGTCACAGCTTTTAAAGTCAGGAATCAGCTTTGGCTCTGAGTGCGACCGATTGGATTTCACTGATCCTCTGTCGCCTGTCAAGTGTGTGTTTTCAGAAGGAAGCTGCCGTGTTCCACCGTTAATGAGGAAGGAGGTCTGAGAAAGCAAAGTGGAAGAACACGAACACAATCTCACTCCGGTGGTTCTTCGTTCTCGGCTTTAAAATAGATGAAGCTCTTGTTTTTCGTTTTTTCCGAGCTCCAGAAATTCCCAGAATGCTTTTTTTTGTCCAAACTGTGGAGAAAACTCACGTGTTTCTGTGTTTTTTTCTGTTATTTCATATTTGTTATTTTTGACTCCTCGGTTCCTTTTAATTGAGCACAACATGTTTCAGTCGGAGAGCTCGCTGATGGACACGTCCTCATGTTGCTCACCAAGTGAAAAGCAGCAAATCGCTTCTTTGTGTCACTAAATGTGGTAAAAGCCTCAATAACAACAGTTTCTGATTATAGGATTTGATGAGGAAGTTAATTTAGAGATTATTGTAAATGAAACTTTGAAAATTAATCAGTTAAATCATAATTTTTGGCTCTCTACACCTAGACATTTGTGGTCCTAAAATACCTAAAATTACCTTAAAATATCTTGTTACCTTTCCAGATTAAACTTAACGTCTCTTAGTTGAAACAAGCAGCCGTTCTTGCACAGCGTTCGCGTCAGAAGCAACCGCTCCCTGACATTTCCAACATATCTGAGCGATCATTTGGAGATTTAAAGTCCTAACTGCGGCTGAAAGTAAGACAGACCGTTTCTCTTTTATATTTTTCTCCCTCCATGTCTTTGACACATCCAAACATCTGTATCCACACATGTGAGGTGCGTTTTTGGGAGAGAACATCAGGTTTGCAGCTGGCCTTCCCGTCACCTATCGAGCACGGCTTTGATTCATGACTTTGGAAGGTTACAGTAGCTGTCTGCGCGAGAGGAGTCAGGTAGAGTCGCTCCTTTTAAAAGCAGCCAGCACATGTTCGGTTTGAGTTCCTGAACAAATAACTGGATCCCCACCGGTTTAGAGAGCTTTGATTTGTTGTTCAGCCTGACCTTTGGCCTCTCTGAAGGGCCGGGTCCAGTTGTTTCTTTTAGTTTTGATTGATTTGCTGATTGTGTTTGAATTATTTGATCATTTGTTCTCTCCATAACCCAAACTAGCAGTGTGGCTTCGATGACGGCAAGTTTCAGACTCAGTATGTGATAAAATATCTGAACATCTTTTGGATGGATTACAATGAAACTTAATGATTCCCAGAAGATGAAACTTAATGAATGTGGTCATCCTCTGACTTAGGCTCATATTTGTGGTATTGAGTAATATTTTTCATTAAGTATTTAAGTCAAGTATCAAGTATTGGATGTAATGCCATGAAATTCAGTACAAACATTTAAGTTTCTGTCAGCATGAATTTAAAAATTTTGGTGATCCCTTCATCATCCATCGAGCACTTCTTTTACTGTAAATGACATTTCTATAAGCCTCAGCTGTCCTTTGTTTTGGGTAAGTGTGCATGGCAGCATGCTAACATGCTAACAAGCTCAAACTCAAGCCATCCGTAAACCAAAGTTAGCGTACATGTGCAGGTTTATCAAACACTTCCAGTTGATAAGTTTCTTTCCTTTCTGTCTTTTCCCTCTTTTCTTGTGTTTAAGTCGAGTTCAGCTTCACCAGCATGATGGAAACAAGGAACAGTGGAGAGCAGATCAGAAAGCAGAGACAGCATCAACTTTCATTTTTTGTTCGATGGTCTTACAACTCCTCTCTGACTAAATTCAATTTCTGTTTCTTCCTCAAACGCCTATAAAACTAAATCACATCAGCTTGGTTTAAACTCTTTCTGATGCTGATGGATTTGTTTGTTCTTGTTTGTTCTTGTTTGTTCTTGTTTGGTGTGTTGGGTGTTTCAGCCAAGCTTTGCTGGGACTTGAATGAAATCACAGAGCGAACTTCAAAACAATAATTCACACCAGAGAGTGAGATGAATCAACCATTAATTGGAAAGACGCAGCCTATTGTTCTTTGTGAGTGCAGGAGGTATTACATAACCCAGGGCAGTTTCAAAGATGTCAGCATGGTATCGAGTCCCTGTAACAACATTAACAACTTCCTTCCTTTCCCGTGCTGCGGCGGCTCTGCACGGAGTGAGAAATGGGAGTTACAGTAGGAGCAGCAGGGGGGTTGAGCTGCTTTGAAGAAAACATTCAAGAAGCCAAATGGACAGACAAAAAAGGGGGCGGGAAGGAGCGAGAGCACACGTTAAACGGACGATAATCACAATATTCTATACAGTCTTCGCCGTGCGGTGTATTCTGATCAAGAACAGATTTAGCTAACAGCTCTGAAGCTAATTGAATTAGCAGTCACAGGACAGAACACATGCTCTCCACACTCTCCTCCGCCTCCCAATGACAGCCAGCGTTTCGCAGGAGCACCACAACAACAAGAGCATGTGATAAATCATATGGCCTCCGACTCGAGAGCTCTCACTGAATTAGAAAGTCTGTTTTTAGTTTTATGATATTGTTTCATTACATTAGTTGCATGCAGTGATTTATATTTAGAGATGTGAGACATGATGCTTCCCTGTGAGAACACTCAGCTGCATCAGCTTCATTTCCTGACTTTTAATTGTTTTTATGACCCTGTGAGGACAGTGGAAGAAGCTGCAAACACTTATATATATATATCACATGTTAGGAAACAGTTGCTGATTTAAACATCCAGCAGACATTAAGAGACTAAGCAACATTCGGGCTCATGTTTCTGGCCACCTGTTGATGAGGGCAGTGAGACTGAACCAAAACGGTGAAATCTGCAGGCTGTAAAACATAAAACACTGAGCAGAACAAATGCTGAAATGCTCCAGAGAGTTGAGAGGAAACGTAGAATAAGCTGATAATTAAATGTGAGCTCATCAACACCTGTCACACACTCATTATATCATTTTTTTTACATAAAAAAAGATAATCGCATCTTAACTTTGACTTGAAAAAAACAAAAGATGCTGTTATTTACATCGGCGCTGATATGAGCTCAGTAATTTTGGCCCCAAGCAGCAAAACAAAGTCTTATCGTTGAGCTTAGTAAAGCCAAAAACAATCATCCGTCAGCCCTCCTTGTTTCAGTGCGTGAGTGCATGGATTACACAAAGAGCGGTGGCTTACGGCCATGTGTTTAGTAACTGCATGGTAGCAACATGTGCATAGATACAGCAGAGAAAACAAACAGGAACGCCCAGCCTCCAACATGATGGAGTAATCAGGAGCTGCTGGAAGGAATGTCAACAGTGAGACGGTGTGTGGGATGCATCGTACACAATACAGTCGCATGAATAAATGAGCTGCAGTTTAATTTCATTGCTCTACAAAATCTTTTTTTTTTAAAGCTTTATTTTCCTGAGCAACAGTTGCTGAGCGTGCGTCCTCCTTTCCGGCATCACTAAGCTTCTCTGACCGCCGCGGCAGCTGCGCTCAGGCCTCGCTGGACGACACATCCTCATTAAACACTAAAGGAGCTCTGAGACTTTTTGTTTAAATTCCCCACCCGTATATCCTCTGGCTGGGTTTTTTATTCAAAGTGACATCTTTTCCATCTCAGTCCTGCCAGCTGTCTAATCATGACCATTCAGGAGAAAAAGTCCGTGTAAAATCTGTGTGTGTGTGTATGTGTGTACGCTGCATGGGCGTTGGTGAAACGTTCCACTGGGCGCTGGGGGACGGAGACCCGCGAGCCGCTTCATGGGAAAGCCTGAGTCAGAGTCGTGAAACTGGAGCTCACCCAGGCAGCCATTTCTCTGTATATTCCTCCCTCACTTCTGTCTTATTCTCTGTTCATCTTTTCTTCTATTGAGCTACAAACAGCAAAATTCTGCATTGATCTCTCTGTTCTTAAACGTTCAATCACTTTGCATTCCTGCGTGAGTCACAGTCACACATGAGCCACCTGCTTATGACGATTAATTTTTGGTCAATACTGAGATAAAAAGTACTTAAAGGTTCAGTGTGTTGGTTTTATTGAAGGTCTATTTGCAGAAATGGAGCATAAAATTAATGAGTGTGTCGTCATTAATCACCAGGTGATCAGAGTCATCGTGTTTCTATCACCTTAGAATAAGCAGGTCTTCTTCCATGTTGCACCGCCATGTTTCTACAGCAGCCCAGAACGGACAAACCAAACTCTGACTCTCAGGAAGACTTTTAGCCAGTTTTTTGTCTTAAATTTCACATCCACCGTAGGTTCTCCTTTACTCTCGAAAGTGGAAGGTGAGCTGAAAAATATCCATGCAAAAAGTGAAAAAAACAAAAGTGGCATGGCAGTCAAAATGGTCGTCTCATGCAATATCAGCGTGATTTCAAACAGCAGTCTCGGGATCGTGACGGTAATAAAAGCCAGGACACAGGAAATCGACCAGACATAAAATACAGGCAGATAACTTTCCCATGCTTTACACGGCCGATCATACAGAGATGTAACCGCTGGTGTTTGCAGATGCATCGCATACCCATATGGACGAAGGCAGACGCTAAGAAAACAAGGGGAATTCCCACTCCCCTCAGAACAGCCTGCTCCCTGCATTAAAGGTGCACATCTCTCGTAAACAAGCGTGTTGTTTTGTTACTGTAAAAGCGCGTGTCTCCTCTCTGGCAGCCCTCCCTTCCTTCCTGGCCCCTTGTCATTAATGCAGATTTAAACAAAAGCTCACTGAGCCGACATCTGGTGAACACGACTTCGGCTAAAGGTGTTACTTTTAGAGCTGCCTTCCATGTAATTATTTCCCAGCAACATCAAAGACGGTGGCCATTCTTTCCATGTCGCGGCATAATACTTAATGTTCTACAAAATTTGTACCAAGCATTCCTCAGTAATGTCCCTTTGTTCGCTACTGGATAATAGCTGGTGAGGTTGTGGGAACAAATTAAACGGCGTGAACGCTTACTTTACTTACAGGCTGCCTGTCATCCTGCTCTTTATGTGATGAAATACAGAAAAACAAGGGAGGAAAATGCAAATAGGGTGAGTTTTAATGAGTTTCTATGAGCTTTGCAAGGCGCAGTTTTGACAGAAGTTGGCGATATAGGCAGTGTTTTACGAATTTCTAGTAAACAGAGTAGAAGAAGAAGAGTTTGCGATGCTGCAAACACATTTAGGTGTTTGCTAACCTTCAATAAACTGTAACGAAGAAGAAAATACTAAACCAATCACCTCGAAAAATGATTATTTATGTTCTTTTTCTTCTGCTTCCTTTACTATTTCTTCATCTTTTCATTGTCTTCTCCTCCTTTCGGAGACAAATCAGCTGATCAGTCATGTCAAACGTTTGCTACGTCTGAACTTTTCCTAGAAGAGTTTTTTCCATCTAATATTTTGTGAATTAATACTTATTTAAAAAAGGCGAAAGCTAACTTACAGGAGCTTAAAACTTGTTCCAAATTTTGCCTTTTTCCATCAATCTCTTCTGATGCAAAACCTAAAAACAAACATTAACTATCTTAATGAAGACACATCTTTGTATCCTTGAACTAAGTGGCTAAATTGTATAAATGTTGCTACAGTTTTGGCTGAAAATCGTCCAAAATAGCAATAATACTGAATGTGTTCGGGCTTTGAGGGATTATATCCAAATCCATAGATTACATTTAATTGCCTAATCTTAAATTCACATGCATTTCATATCAGCATATTAAGAAAAAAAGTTAAACTCTTGTTTGATTTATTGATTTTTTATGAGTTGAAAGACGTGCGGAGCTGCTGAATGATCAGTATGTGTCTCCCTGCTGCTGTTGACACTGTTTGACTCTGGAGTTCAATGGATTCATTCATGGTACCTTCTGTCCCGCCGCAGCTGTAGAGAGCCAGTGTGTTAGAATTAGAGTGTGTGTTTCTGTGTGTGTGTTTGTGTGTGTGTGGAAGAGAGATAGAGAGTGTGTGTGTGAGAGAGAGAGTGATTGTGTGTGTGTGTGTGTGTGTGTGTGTGTG
>JAQMCX010000011.1:21076791-21108869 GCA_029814765.1 Acanthurus leucopareius | reverse complement strand
CCCCCCCCCCCCCCCCCCCCCCCCCCCCCCCCCCCCCCCCCCCCCCCCCCCCCCCCCCCCCCCCCCCCCCCCCGCGACTCATATTTAACCTGTAACATGAGAAGCTGATAACAAGGAGAGAATGAAGAACGAGCTTGTGAGGAATGAAAGTGTGTGTGTTTGTGTGTGTGTGTGTTTGTGTGTGAAAGAAAAAGAAAAAGAAAAAGAAAAAGAAAAAGAGAGCTGTGCTTTTTGTTTCCTCGAGCTCACTTCCCCCCCACCCCCCCCAACCCAGATCTCCCTGGGAAATTTCAGTTCAATATTTTTTTCTCCTTTCTCGTTACTCATGTGTCTCCCTGTTTTGGGAGAGGGGAGGGAGGGTGAAAACGGACTGAACAAGAGGGAGGAGAAAGACGGAGAAACAGCTACACCTCGTAGCCAGACTTTGCCTGCTTATTCAGCGCTCAGTGCTGCACTGCGCCGTTTCCAGCTGTGGATGTTAAGATTCGCCGTCGGCCGCACTTCTCCTCACTCTCACGCTCACAGAAAGACTCTTTAGACGTTTTTTTTATGCTCATTTTCTTGAAGGAGGAGGAGTGACAGAGGGAGAGAGTGGCCAGACCTATTAGCCTGGAGCTTGAAACACACACACACACACACACTCACACAGACACACACACACCAACTCTCTCTCTCTCTCTCTGACACACACATATACTTGTACACTCCTCCGGCTCTGCGCTGCACCAAGGTAACAGTGAGTGGATTTAGCTGTAGCCATCCGGTCGGAGCGCAGAGTCAAACCTCTCTGCTGCACAGAGAGAGAGGGGGGGGAAAGGAAGGAAAAAAAAGGACGATGCAGCACTAAAACACAGCCGGACAGAAGAAACCAAAGAGTGAAAGAGACAACGACACACACACACAGATACAGACATTCAGACACACACACACACGGTGAGACAGGATGGCCACCGCAGTGTTTCAGGTAAGGAGTGAGGCTGTGAGGGGATACGAGCTGCTGCCTGTCTGCTTTTTTGAGTGTCTGGATGTCCGAAATGTTCCCTGTGCTTTGCTTGTTTTCACCCTTTGCAGTATGGATTTGCTTTTTTTGGTTGGAA
Organism: Acanthurus leucopareius; assembly: GCA_029814765.1. Taxonomy (NCBI): domain Eukaryota; kingdom Metazoa; phylum Chordata; class Actinopteri; order Acanthuriformes; family Acanthuridae; genus Acanthurus; species Acanthurus leucopareius. The sequence goes on along the minus strand of JAQMCX010000011.1, from coordinate 21,107,772 downwards.
GGAAAGACGTGTGGTTTTTACAGGCATGTATGCAGCCTGGTGTTGGCACAGTGAGCTTCATGAGCTCATAGGTTTTTACTGTACGTGAGCCGGTCTGCTCTGCTCTCTGTAGGTGCTCAGCTTGTATATCCATTTGTACGTATGAGTGTGTGCGTGTGGAAAAAGTGAGTGAAATCATTACGTGTGTGTGTGTGTGTGTGTATGTTTTGCACAGCTCAGTGCATTGCGCCGCTCTGCTTGTATCCGCTGTAGCTGGTGTGGATGACAGGAATGTGTGTGAATGAGCGAGGAGCTGTAGGAGCGACGGGGTTGGAATTTGTGACTGTTGTAATAGTGTGGATTTTTTTCGTGTGTGTGTGTGTGTGTGTGTGTGTGTGTGTGTGTGTGTGTGTGTTTCTGTGCAGCACAGTTTGTTTCTGCAGCGCTCGTGCCTGTGTGTGGTCTCCTTGGCTTACCATGTTCTGTGGTTGGTGGCCCATGTTCATGTTCATGGCCGGAATGACAGCGGCGGCGTACAGCTCCTCTTGTTTTTAGTCTTCTGTTCTCTTCTGTTCTATCTTCTTTTTTTGCATTAAAACAGTTTTGTTGCACCTTTGAGGGTTTGTAATTCTGTGGGTGTGTGTCCAGTTTCAACACACTGTTCTGACCCAGAGGTCAACACACAAAAAAAAAGGGATTTGCCAACAAACATTTGTGGTCGAAAGTAATTTCATCCATTGAAAATTTAGTGTTTTAAATAATAAGCAGAATGGGTGTGTGTGTGTGTGTTTAAGCCTTCTTCCACTAATTTTGGTGTGTGTGTATGTGTGTGTGTGTGTGGAGCCATGAACTCAGCTGCAGTGTTTCACAACAGGACCCTGCAAATGTTGTCGTACAGAAGAAAAAAGTTGCCGCGGGCGTGAGAAAACCCAACAACACTTTGGGAATTTTTGGCGAGTGCAGCGAGCTTCAGTTGCCTCCAATTTGCCTCAAATCGAGGAGAAAAGGAATAAGGGAGTGTGAAAACACAGAACATGTTCTCCAACAGATTTACAAAGAAGCTCTGAACGCTGACAACTCACATCATCCCTGTCAGCACCGTCTGTGTGTGTGTGTCTGGATTTGTAATGGATCTTTTTTTTTAATTTGCAGCAGGATGTAATGCTGCCAGATGTTTACCTCATTCTGTTAATTGAGGGTTAAATTGTGTTAAATCTTTCAAATACAAGCAATAAATGCATTTTAAGTCAATGGAGCTGGTAGATCAAGTCAGTTTTATGGTCCTAATAGTTGTTTCTGGTATCATTTTTATGATGTTCTTGTTATTATATGTGCATTTCCAGCTTTGTGTGCATTATATTTGTATGAGATCCTGTCAGATTTAGTCCGAAACAGATTGTTTTGAGCATCACAGCTCTGTTTTATGGCAGGAACCCAGATGCCAGCCAGTTTTCCCAAACTGAGGTTGGTTTTCAGTAATTGGATTAAACACATTATTAAGGATTACATCCATGTGAGCACAGTAAAAACTAAAGTAATGGAGGAATTAAAACTTGCTTTTGAAACGGAGCGTCTGTGCAAGTTGGGACATATTTCAGTTGTAATGATGGTTGATGTTTTGGATTAGATATTAAATCAGGAGTCAGTGAATTGTCTGATCAATCTAAACCTGTTTTAATTGATTAATTAATGGCCTCTTGGTGGCAGTGCAACAAGCTGTAAACGTAACACTGGTAATCTGTTTAAAATAGTTTTGACAGTTTCCTTTTAGCTCTGTTTTTGTCTCCACCAGCTCTTTAGTCGCTTCACGCTCCATTATGATCCCCGGCTGCTCGCTAACTGTGTCTGTCTGCTGTTTGACAATGAGCAGGAAGTATCGAGTCAGTTCTTAGAGCCTTTTTCACCTTTTCAACAGCTGCTGTTTTCTGAGAATCGGGGTCGATGGAAGCGGAGAGGCTGAATCATAACAGTGAAGTTATGGGCAGTGAAATAACAGGAGAAAACAATGAGCTGAAAGACTGAAGAGTTGAGTCCATTCATCACAACGAGTGACCCCTTTCACATTTCACACGGCCCTTTGAGACATTAATAACATCAAAATATTGATCGAAACACTTTTAAAATGCCGTGCCGTGATGTGTTTTTTAACCTCGGATTTGTCACATCTGCTCCGATGTGTGACCCCGGCATTCCTCGGAAGCATTCCTTATCCAACATAAATGTAAGGCAGCGCTGTCCTGCCCCCACAGCAGCATTACCCATGACTCCTGATTGTGTGGGAATGGCGTACATCCACTGGCAGCGAGCCCACGCCGGACTGGATTTCAGAGGAGACATTTTTCATCATTACCATCTGCCAGGGAAAACGGCGTTCCCGTCAGACCCCCGTCCCTCCTTTAGGCAACTCATGATAGATGCCTAACGACAGTCACACACAGGCACATAGGAAGGTTAGAGAAGGTGTGTGTGTGTGTGAGTGTGTGTGTGTGTTTGTGGGATTAGGCATGAGGCAGTGGTCCATGACCATATAAAACCATCAGCATGAATACCCATGCTTCTCTGCTGATGTAATCTGTGTTTCAGACTCACTTTAACCTCTTGTGTTACTATGAATGGAAGAACAGTTCAAGTTTTTCTTATTGATACATAAAACTGTGACAATTCAAGGTAACTGAGTTCGATCAGAGTCTGATTTTTTTCATTAAACTGGAAGTTTTGAATGGATGGAAAACTTGGCATTGACTCCTGATTGAAGGGCATTGAGCTGGTGTTGATTCAAGTGTAAGAAAGTGAGACAACCGTCGCTTAACTTCCTCCTCAATAACAAGCTTTGCATTCACAGAAAAGGCTCAATCAATACCCGTCCCGATACATATGCCATCTGATAAAATGCAAATGATGTTGCATTGTTGGGATTTCTTGCAACATCACCGATCGCTCTGCAGAACTGAACTGTGTGCACAGCAGTTTATTTATACCTTTTGTCCTCCGGACTAAATGCTGGCACGCCACAGCGAACCTGCAATACATTAGCAACATAAATAATCTGTAGCCGTGCCAAAGCATCATGCCTTACAGTCGGAGCTTTTAGTTTAATTAATAGCATCCGATGAGGGCACAGTAAAAGCTTTGCATTTTTCAAGGGCGTCATGTAGTGTTTCGCTGGTGGTAGTTACTCAGCAGGGTGTCTGGCACAAGTGAGAAACTGTCTCAGGCTCAGGGGAAGGCGTTAAAGAGTGCATGAAGGAAAATATCCGGAGACTAATGTTGCAGTTAAAGTGAACAGTGGACCCCTTCACAATTTACTGCGTCGACGCTGTAACAGCTCAGTACAGCTGAGACAAAAAAACCCCCCCCGAAGCCCACCAACTTGGACCAAACCGTGCAACCGTACATCCCCCCACCTCAGAGCTGATGTCATCGTTTCACTTTAATCGTTTTGGTTTCATTTTGTGCCGTAAATCAAACTCACTCACAAAATCGAGCATCGAATCAGGTTTGTGTTTTTTAGAATTTTCTTGGTAACAAAGTCGCTTTAAGTCAAGCTGAGCTCTAAATGAAACCACTCGCCCACAATCCTCTGCTTCTCCTCCTCGTTTGTTCCTCGGCGATATCTGGTGCCAGCACGCTCAGACGAAAGAGCTTTCTGCAGACCCTCGCAGTCTAATACCCCTTAAATGGAGGAACTCTTTATAATACCCCTTAAAAAGAGGAACATTATAGTGAAACATTTAATGACGGCTAATCTTTAAAATGACTCCATGCAATCAAGCTTAAAGCCTGGTATAATGGCCCTCACTGTTGAGGAATGTATTTTTTAAAAAGGGGAGAAAAAATCCGTCTTTGAAGTGGCTTTTTGACAAGCGGTTTTACATTTTTTGATCACAGAATGACATTGTTCCCCCTTTTTTTTTGCAGTGACAAGATGGCTGCCCACTGCTAAAAGTAACGCTCGCACACAGTCTCCTTATCAAAGGTTTAAGCTGCAGCAGAGGACGTTACATCACTGTAGACGCTGACGCCTTATTTGACCCTCTCAGGCCTCCGTCTCAGAAACAAAGACCTCCTTTGGCTTCAAAGCAGCATGATGCTTATTGAATGTGGCTGATTCAATGAAACTCAGCTGAAGTTTCATCGTGTGTTGGCCATGTGGAGCGTTCGGAGTTCACAGATGTATAGGTTTGATGCCCTGATGCTCTCAGACGCTCAGGCTAAGATGCTGTAAGTAGTTTGAGAGGTGAAATTAGGTGCAACATCATTCTGGTCAACTTTCTGTGTCTGTTTGAGATCAATGACCTGACAAGTGGTTAAATATTTGTTTCAGATCTTTGCCTTTATGTTCAGATTTGTGGCAAAGAACAATATGGACACATTTCAGACAGTTTGGTACCAACAATATAGAAGATAAACAAAGCTAATTTGCATTTTTTAAGACAATTTACTCACAAACTTTTCTGTTTTTTCACCTGTGATGACTCCTTGTCTCTGTAGGTATGAAGGGCTCACTCTAACATAGCTTAACAAAAACATAAAAAAATCTTAATTTAAGTTGATTTTACACCTGTTGAAAGCATAATTACCATAATGTTCCATATATGACAATAAATCCTCTAAATCCTTCACACAGGACGTTTAAATCATTTCAAAATATCACTAAAACGGCCGTTTCCACGCGACTGAGCATCCATGTGAACACTATGTGAAGTATGTACCCTATCTGTGTGTGTGTGTGTGTGTGCCAGCAGTCGACCAGGAAGGTGGAGAGGTTGTTTTCTTTCTTTCTCTCCTTTTTTTTTTTTTTATCAAGCCGTCATGTCTCCCTGCAGCGTGTTTATAGAAAGCAGACCTGTTTCCGTAGTTTTGCCAGAAAGTTCTCGTATTGTTGTTTGCTTTTCATGGCTGATTGATGGGAGAAAAGGGGGCTTGGTCTCCAACAGAAAGACAGGAAACGTCGGTGCCAGGTTCTCAAATGTCTCAAAGCAGCTAAAAGATTTTAAATTTGTCTGAAACAACATGAATTTACAACTTAAATGTGTCTCCTATAACTTTTTTCTTCTTTAAAAATGTAAAAAGTAGCATTTCAAGCCCTGATTTGAACTACTTTTAATTTTCTTTCTAGCTGTGAGGATTTACATGTGAGCATGTGAACTATTCTATTAGATTATTGTGTTTTCTGTCATCCATCTGTGAAGACTTGTTGTAGATGCTGGAAATCAAACTTTAATAGTTTGACTTGTTTATGACCTGACAGTGTTGACCTCACTTTCCTAGAAGTAATAATATTTATATCAGTGATATTTGTGCTGGAAACATGGTGCAGAAGTGATTAATGTTCACATGAGTCTGGTTATGCTGATTTGCTAATATGTCAATATTCTTTCAGTTGATTAGAAATGCATATTGAATATCAAAACTGTTTTTCATTGAGGTTTATTTTCATACAATGAACAAAGAAACATTAAAATAAGTGTAAAAGAGTAACGGTGATGTAAAACCAGCCAAAATAAATTTCATAATTTTGTGAGTTTTGAATATCAAGAAAGCTCAAAAAGCAAACAAGGAGCATTTTTTTTGCGTTCACATTTGACAGGTTTCAGGAATATTTGGATTTCTCTGATTCAGTCTAACTGAGGTCATGCAAGTTCTCAATGGATTGTTTTTTATTATAAAGCTGCGAGCCTTTGAGGGGAAGTCAAAACTGATGAGTGATTGTGTGCAAAAGGGGAAAACCTCACCGTTCTTTGTTACATATCTCTAATTTAACCTTTTTTCATACTCCATAACTCTTCATGCTTGCACGAGGGAAAAACCATTTCGTTGGGAGTTCAGAGGGAAGCAGATAAAGGAGGCGCAGGAGGAGGAGGAGATGACGGGGAGAGACTTTGGTGGGATTACATATGAAACCCAAACATACCCATCCATCTCTCATTAGATAAAGCGAGTGTGTGGGTGTGAGAATGAGCTAGTGTGGCAGCGAGGTCTTTGCGTGTTAACATAAGTCTGACGGGAGCTGAACGTCAGAGCGGTCGGCTGTGGGCTCGCCTCGGCTCGTCCACTTCACCTCCTGACGACGAAAGGCTGTTCGTTCCTCACTGTTTCATATAACGTGCACCATCTGCGAATGGAGATGCTCAGTGGTCATGTGATTGCAACACACTTTTATCTCTTTATTATCAGTGTGTGATGTGCAAAGCCAACAGCGCTGATTTAAACACATGCTCAACACATGTTTGACATCGTGAAGCTTTTGTGGCTCAGTTACTTTTAGAAAAAGATCACTGACTTTCTCTTTCACTTCCACTTGTTATCTTGGATGTATTTTCTGTCCCATCATCCCCTCATCGCATCCCTGTGGTTTGATCTGTCACTATAAGTGTTGCTATGACTTTACACTGAAGTAATTTGAAATCCTCACGTGTCACAAACACTAAAGTGACACTTTCAGCTTCTAAACCTGCTTTAAAAAGTGACCCTGAAGTGGATCCTGAACAAGCTGCTACATGTGTTGTTGTGTTGTGAGGAAGAGCAGGTTGGGAATTCCAGATACGGAAAAAAATCACAGTTTCAATCCTGCATCTACATCTGCTGGGCGACTCAGTCTGCAGATCATGTGATATGATTGACGGGTCCAAACCAGCCACTAAATGGACATTTGCGGCGCGTTTGTTTTCGTTGAACACATCCCGTTTCTTTTGTCTGCGCTCAAGAGCACATCACAGTGATATAAGATTATGGTTGAGACTGTGGCAAATCCTGCAATCTACCACGCTAAATATTAGTGTGCACATTCACCACAATAACTGTAATAACCACAATATGATATTATGTGGTTATTTTTCTGTGTAATTGAGGGCAGAGTGGAAGACATACATCAAAATGTCTCGTTTTTTTGGGACGAGTTTTCTGAGCTGGCAGCCGGTGCCGTGGTTTAAGGGTGGAATAATCTTTATAGTCCCCTTTTCACTCAGAAATATGTTCTGCTTATTGTTTCTTCACTTGGAGGTTTTGACCTTTATGGTGCAGAATGATGTGCAGAGTTTGACTCTGAGAAAATCTTTGAATAATAATCTGCTGAAGACGATGAAGAAAAGTTGTGTGTCAGTTTAGCAGGAGATGGTTTTGTATCTTTGGCCACAACTAGTTTGCAAACCAGCAACAAGTCTGATGTAAAAACTTCTCGTGTGACTAAATATCCTGCAGACAAACCTTTGAAATTAACCAATAAAATTGCTGGCTTTTCAGTCTCACTATTTTTCCATTTTTATACTGTATTTCTTCAAACATATCTGGAGCAGATTTTTAGTATTTTCCCTGATATGGCCCACTTCATTTGGCTCACAGACATTCCCACTGTCTCCTTAAGTCCCTCCTGTCTGATTTGTTCATGGATCCAACATCTCCTGCGACTAAGCAGATGTTCAATGACATCATGTGGAAAAATGTTTTCATCTTAACAGTGTCACTGAGATACAAACTTGGGAGATGCTGTGAAGCTTTTCCCCTGCTTCTCGTCCTCAAGCTTAGCTAAGCAAAACACTTCCAAGGCATTTCTCCGAGCTGTACGTACAGCAGAGCCTCTCATCTGTCTCTCAGTGAGACAGCCGACAAGCACTTTGCAGTAAATGTCAGAGAGTTGCTTCGGCACAGAGTGACTTACAGTGGGATTGGCAAGGAAAAACACCTCAAAGTGGTTCGGTCCCATCAAAAAAATTTTAAAAAAGCACAAAAAAAGTGGATATAAAACCAGCTCTTTAAGCAAGGGACTTTCACTGTGGATGCCAAAGGGCGTTCATGGCCCCTCAACCCCTGATTCTTCATGGCTGCTGTCTCCTCTCACCCACGCTCTCCCCTCTTGGCCCCGTGCCACACAGTGAGAGCCATGCCGAATGTGTAAATTAGCGTGCTGGTAAATGCCGGCTTTTAGCTGAAAGAGCCTGGGAAGGGAACGTGACCCCGGCTGTAACTCTGGAACAAAAGAAACAAGCTGTAGCTTCTCCCCTCTTCACGCCGTCAGTCCTGTCCAACAAAGACGGGGTGAGAATGAACAGGCGCTCCGGTCGGCTCGGGGCCACTTTAAGACCCCGGCCGTGGAGAAGAAACATGGCAGGGACCTACAGAGGCTGTCAGATTCCTCTGGTGCTCAGATTATTCACACAGGATCAGCAGAACATAAAGTATGTGTTCTTTACTGTGTATGAAATATATTTTATCTCCGCTCGGTTGTTTGCTGCTGCAGTGACGTCAGACTTGATCTTTGTAAAGTATAAACACACATTCAAACTTGTTCCGTGACGCCTTTAATAACAACACAGTGCAAACACACAGGGACATACATGGATGGAGCACACACACACACACACACACACACACACACACACATACACACACACGGTGTTAGCCTGCAAGTAATGATTGTTTAATTTCAGCTCAATTGATCCATTTATCATTTAGACTGTATCATTTCAGGAATCTGTAAATGAGACAAAACAAGGCCACTTTTTTTTGTTGACCAACAATCTGAAACTCGAAGATATTTGGTTTGCAGTGATATAAAACAGAGAAAGCAGCAAATATCTTCAAGTAAAGAAGCTTTTCCTAGAGATTGTTCAGGGTTTTTACCTGAAAAATCACTAAAAGGGTCCTCAAAATAGTTTCTGTTTCATTTTTGTCGATTAATTATTTGAGGCTAAATTATCGCTGCTTTCAGAAATCATTCACAAGAGAAGCAGGATACTCTTCTGCAGAAAGACACGAGACAAGAACAGGCACAAACACACACATGCCCTCATTCCTGAAGTGTTTCTTTCGCTCTGAGACGTAAATCAGCAGCACTGAGACAAGGAACAGTGTTTGCAGACTGCTGTTCGGTCCTGTTCATGTCCTGCAGTCCAATCTGCTCAATAAATCTGAGATTTTCCACAACTTTCCCTGAAGCGAAACGCAGGGCAGGACTGAGTCAGACACATGCAGAAGATAAGATCTGATGGAAGATGTACAGAGGAAGAAAAGGACAAGTTGAAGAGCACAAAACAAGCACGGACATAGAGACTCTCGTGTATGATTGTTTAAGTTTTTGCACATTAGATGCATTGAAATTGTCATAAATTGAAAATAACAAATAGAGAAGCACAGAAACACAAAGTGATATGGCATGGGCACTTGGACCGGAGCTCTTCCCCCATCATTCCTTTGTGCTTTGATAATATCCCAATAAGTCCATGTGGACCCACACTCTGGCACACTCCACCATCACGGCGGCAGAGAAGCCTTCTGTTGCTGGTTATGGCTCACAAATTGAATTTGCACACTGAATAGTTCTGCTGGGACGTGCCAGATGCAAGGAGCTGGATAAACATAAAAGCACTCAGGGCAGCCGTGTGTTTATATGCCAGCTCCGAAGGCTGGGGAAAGTTTTTTTTAGCTGCAAACGCACATCTCCGCGCTCTTTTCCATGGTGGAAACAAACTAACCTGCGTGGCAATCGTTTCACCGCTGAAACCTGCCGTGATTTATCACTCCAATCCGCCTTTTGGATTTTTTTTTTTCCTCATGAAGTTGAGATTTACAGACATAAACATGGCAGAGATTTTTTTTTACTGCAGGTTGTTTACCTAAATAATGAATCGATTCATCATTTATTTAAGGCTCTGCACCCCTCATGTCACGAGTGAGGGTCATTATCATATTCTGACCCGGGACACACTCATCAGTTACATAACACTACGGAGTCTGGAGTGTGTCAGGAGCTAGCAGGAAGCTGACTGCATGTGAACGCTTTCCTCCGAGCCAGAGATGTCTGACTCTGACTTTTTGTCTGCAGGAAATGGGCCCTTGTTTATTGCTGTTAACATAAGCATGTACGGAATGCAACAACACAATTATTCTTTATTATATTACACTCATTTGAATAGGCCCGATAGCATCAACACACGCTGGCCAGACCTTCTCCCCACGCACAGCAGAGCACAGATAAAGGCTTTGTGTAGGTTTTCTTCTAAGTTCAGACGTGATGCAGAAGCCATCGGTTACGTTGAGTCCATTGCATTATTTCCAGTTACTGTCGCACTGACCACTTTTATTGTTTCCGTGCTTAAAATCACATGTAAAATTGTACATTTCTGTACAGTTTCAGGCCAGTGGTTTGTTCTGATCTTATCTCCTAACTCCTCTCTGAAGTATGTCACGAACTCATATCCTTCCTGGTTTTTCTTTTTCTTCTTCTCTGTTTCTCTGTGCAGCAGAAAGCAGTAACGCGTCATAAATGTCCATTTTCTTTACAGCTGCAAACACAGCTGGAGCGCCCGCTTGTTTCCACTGTTTACTGAACCTTATTGTTCATTAGTTTGGTTGCTCACATCATTATTACTTTGGTTATCCTCCTCAGTGTGGATGGTCCTCAAACATCTACAGCCACGCTAACAGCTCTCAAGTCTGAACTGAACAGAGTTGCTTTGTGCTACATGCTAACATTAGCATGCTAATACATGCTACATACACAAAGTTGCAAGTTCCAGCTGCAAATTAAGAGGCAACCACTTAGCATGAAGGAGAATGTGAGCTATTCTGATGTGGGCAGATGATCAACGTGCTGCATCTGACCTTTACATCAGAGCTTTTATTACTCCGGCGACACAAGCTAACTTGGCAGCGATGTTGTCTCAAACACAATGACTGTTTGGCACAAAGAAAAAGTGGTAATTTTATTAGACAAGACATTGAAATACAAGTCAGCTTCTAGTAGTTGTTTGATGTTTGGAGAGGAGATTTTTTCATGAAGTAGTTCTTTGTTTTCTTCTTTGCCTTCTTGCTTTTGGGCACAATGTCTCTAATAAAATACAATACATGTTCTATTTTCCCATTAAATCCTCAAAATGTATCTGACACTTTAGCTGATGATGTTTGAAGGTTCACACCAAGACACATGACTCTTTAAAAAAAGAGGACTGTACGACTCTTGAAGGCTTTCAGCCACACTGTTTTTCTCCTCACACGTTTCTGCACTCGACTGTGTGTTTTTGCACATTTTGATTGGTCAACACACAGTTTCCAGAAACTGTTGCATTGTGGTTTGGCCAAACTAGAGTCAGTTTTTTAAAAACATGCCCAATATGGTCATTTTTCAGCTCTCTGCTTCCATTTACTCACATTTACACTGAGCAGCTGCAAAGTTACAACATTTTATAATGATGACCGATGAAAGTCTTCATTAGAGTCAAATACTTTGTTTTTATTAAATGCACAGTCATGATGGTTTCTGAAAGCGAGGCTAACGTGTAACGTTCACATGTCAGCATTGATTCTGTAGAGAAATACATTGTTTATGGTGATATGTAGTATGTGAATGAATAGTTTTATTAAACTGGCTCATATTGGTTTGTTAGACCTGATAGTTTCTGCCTCATTGAGCAGAGAGTAAAAAAGGGTCTTAAGACTGCAGTGGGAATTCTTCTTTTTTCTTGTTTTCACATGGTTGGGTTTCCCAAAATCAGCATAAGACCGTTTCCAGATTTCTTTTTGCGAAAAATGTAAACAGGATCCTCCGAAAAAACGTGGCCACAACTTGGCTTCCAGCTCGCATGCGAACGTACTCGGTGATTTCTGACTGCAGGTGAACTTGCTGTCGGCAGCTTGCAGGGCAGAGGAGGCAGCGTCAGGTGGAAACACTGACCAGACGTGAGGCGGCGTTGGGGCGGGAGGTGGGGGGGGCACCCAAAGGAGCAGGGCCTCTGAGAGGAGAACGGCACGTCGCTGCAGTGCATGGGGCGATAAGGATGGTGCAGTATGATGGGGTTTGCAGGGGTGGGTGATGGAAGGAGGGTTAGAATAACTTGTGATGGAGGTGATTTGAGCCAGACGGAGATACAGTACCCTGTCAGGTCCAGACACTCTCCACCACGCCAGACAAGTTCCTAAAAACAGAGACGCATTCCACCGAGATGCCATCATTCAAGTAGGTTGCTGATACGAAGGACAACGTGTCGGGAAACGGTGACACAAAGCAGCGACTGAGCAACATGTTGATCTCGTTAAATATATAAAAAGATTCCTCCTTTCACCTCTTTTTTTTTTACATGTATGAAAAGGTACTAGTGTGTGAAAGCATGTCTCTAATTTAGACCTCTTTTCATATCAGTGTATCAGCTGCCAAAAGGACCTGAAACATGTAATCTGATAAAGGTAATTTCCTGTTTAGTGTCAACATTCCTGTATTCCACATGGGGCAGCGGCTATAAAAGACCCAAGGTGACTCACACATCCTCAGCTTCATGAATCTAATCAGCCATCCTCACGTTGCAGTGGCAGTGATCCAGTGCTCCGTCTAGTTTCGTTTAAAAGCATCACTTATGGGTGGAGAGTCCGACGTGCTTCACCTTAAAATATCTGGAGAAACTTTATCCAAATAAATAATCATACTAGACTGGCTTCTTTGGGCTTTTTAGTCACAAGCTACTCGTTTAAAGTTGGTTTGAAGCCGAACCAATAAACTCACTTGACCTAAGTGTGGGGCCATATTTGCGTTTATATATTCATATCAGTGTGAACGGAAATAGGCTGATAACAGCAAGTCATTGCAGTACAAAAGGGTGAAAAATATGGTGAGCTGATTTAAAAAGAGTTAAGTTTTACTGAAAAGAACAATACAGCCAGCTAATAAATCGCTGTAATTGATGATAATGATTGAATTAATCATCAAATGATGATTAATAGTTATTCTTTTAAACTTCTAAATATCAGAAATTAAAAAATAAGTATTGCATCATGAAGCATAATTCAAAATATCTGCTTTCTGGATGAAGCTGTGATATGTTGTGAATGTGTGTAACTATTAAAGCTCACACTGTTTTAAAAAAGCTGAAACCTGAAGATGTGTTCGAGCGAGTCGATGTTGTATTTTATATTTTACGGACAAAGGTGGAATGTGCTTCCTCGGACAGTAACACAAAACAGATCCGGACCGAGTGGGAGGCTTGTGTTCACGAAATGACACAATTAGTCCGGGATGAGGAGAATGGCGGAGCTGCAGAGAAGATGAAAGGTGCTTTCAGAGGTCAGCGGTTGTGATAACCTGAAGCCTCAAATCTCTCAAAGCCGAAACAGACACAGTTTTGTGATAGTAATAAAAGAAGGATGAAGGATACAAACAAGTCATAAGCCCTTTGGGATCATGGGCTGTCCTGTGCCATCGTTTGTCAGTTTCACAGGCAGCACGGCGGAGAAAATTTAGTTATCAGGGATTTTTTTTTTTCTCCGTGTGCAGCTTCAGAAAAATGATGGCGAAACAGGAACGAAGGGACAGAGTACAGACGTGCACAGGAAGGAAACATAAGTGGCGACATCCTGTTTGTCTTCATCTTCATGGGGGGATCATCATTTTCTGGAGGCACTTCATTTGAATGTTCCGTTAGAGGCCATTATCATTATCTTCTTCCTGTTTGTCAGCCTCGATCCTCGTGCTCCTGCTCCGAAGCCCACGGAGTGATCGTGGAAACTGTCGGATGGTAATCGGATTAGGCCGGACACTTGACAAATCATGAGTTGTTTTGAAGAATTCTCACTGCTGACTAACTTCCTTTGATACCACAATTGTGTTAAATGAGATCACACGTTATCAGATCAGAGCTCTAGTTTGAGAGATAAACGATCTGGCTCTTCTGTCCGGTTACTGGTGTGTTAACACTTTTACACTGACTTTTCCTGAAATGTGACATAAAAGCTGACTTCCTGTGGGAATGAATGAAGAAATGCTGCATGCGGTACACTATAAAACATCATCAGCAGCCATATTTAGAGCATTAATTGATTTTTTGGCCACTTGGGGGCAGCAAAACAACCTGTTATGAACACAAAACTTGTATATTAAAGTTGATATTGCTAACATGCTGGCGGACTCACATATTCTCTCATGCAGTTGATTCATAGCTGTTAGTTTCAGACTCTTTGGCGGCTAAGTGCACCATTTTGTTTGCTAGCTAGTTGCTAATTCTACCTGTCTGTGTTTTGGTGTTAGGATGGTTGTGTATATTAAAACTACGTTTACACACACTGCTACATGGAAATTTTTTCAGACAGCATCTGAAGAAGCTGTGTGAGAAAACATGAATGTCTGAATCAATTAAACAGTACTTAATATGGATTTTACCCTGCATGCTTCCTGTTTTAAAGTCTTTGTAATGTCCAGTTGAGCTCCTGTATGGACATAGATGGTCAAAGTGAGCAAGCGGGCATGTTGATGACATCAATGACAATGCATGCGGTGCAGCTGCTGCGTGTTTTCTTGCATAAGCGCAATGAATTTTACAATCCAGCTGCTGTTTATTATGTTCCTGTCATGACATACCTGAAAATAAGCAGCAGTCTGACTAACCACTTCTATTTTTACTTGCAGGTATCTTCATCTTGTGTTCCAGCAACAAACTATGAGCTGGTAAGTTAAAATGTTTTGTTTTTTTTTTTAAATTTAGTAATTGCTTCCATGCCGTATGTACTTAGTGAGCATTATTGGGTCCTTCGTGGTGCAAAATTATTGCAGAGTGGGTTGGAAAGTAACAACCTCTATCGGCTACGCTAACAAGGCAGTTACTATTGCAGATAATGAACCATTATCTGGAGGCCCCCTGAGACAAACCTGCAATTTGGGGCTATAAATATAAACCAGACTTTAGTTGACCTAACGGTTGTTTGGCAGTTGTTTTCTCTGTTTTTCTGAAATGGTAAAAAAAAAGGAGTTTTGAAGGTTTTGATCTGTTGTTCTTTTCTGCCCAAAAAAACCACACTAAAATGTCATTTAGATAAGAAAGAAAAATAAAAAGCTCTGTCTTGAATCTGCTATATCATGATGACGTCTTTCAGCGGTGAAAATAACAGTGAACAAAAGTGAGACGTAGTCAAAGTATGAAGTGATTCCACAAAGGCAATAAAAAATATGCTTGCTTTGTTGCCTTATTTGGTATTGGCATTAGATGCCGTGTTAGACTTGGACATCACTCGCTCTCTCTCTTTCTCATATGTTGTGTTTAAATGGTTTTGGGTGCATGACAAACCAAAGCAAATATCCCCCTTGCACTTTTCTACGCTTGCAGAGAAAATATGTCTTGAAATATCCTGTTTTTCTTTCATAAAAGCAGCAGTAATCAAGCAAGAGCATGTTATTATCCACTGCAGATGCTTTCAACGTGAAGACATCTGTTTGAGATGTGCTAAGCTCTTCTGGACATTGTTAACAGGGCAGCTCTCAACCTGAGCTCTGCGGTTTCTGAAATTAACAGCTTTGGACGCTGAGCAGAAGAAGCCAACACAAACTTAGCCTCTGACACTATCTGTTGGCCTCAGCATGACAAACACATTCACTGCGCTGACTGAACCTGCAGTCTGTCAATGCTGCTACTTCTCAGCTGACAGCTTTGACCATTTGTTCTGCTGTCAATCAGCTTCGTGTCGCTACTTGAAAGTTCTTAATACACTCGAGTATGACTGCAGTATTGGCCTTAATAGACAGGCTCGGATTTTTTTACGACCACTTTTGCTTTCAGACACCACATAGGTAAATATTTTAGTGTTGTTGTTCCTCCATTATCTGTTTTTATGGCATTAAAATGAAGCTAAAAAAGGACATAAAAGCTGCGCGGCACCTCCCTCCATTTTATCTCCTTTTTTTTTTATCTTTGGCTCGTGAAAAAGAGCCTCCCCAGAGGCTTTCGTGCCTGCATTAAAGGTGCTGATTGCTCTCATAAATGCTGATGAGCTGAGGTGTAAAACATTTGTTGATGCACCTTTTATCATAGAGGAGAGTTGATAAAACTACGTGCAAATATGTCTTTTGAGGCCAACAATTTCTGGTAGACTAAAAATAAAGCAAGGTGGTAAATATGGTTATTGTACAAATATGAAGCAAAGGAAGTAGATGTGGACTGAAAACAGGCTGCATTTAAGCTCTTGAAGCTGCTGAGCTGTATTCAGTTTATATTAGTACAAATTACACGATGAATAAATCACTCCACATGTGCGTACAGTATGTGTCGCTCGGCTGGTGTGCATGCAGCCGTGGGAGTGTCTCTAAATGACAGAGACGCTGTGTGTGTTTGTGTGTGAACGTGCATGCGTGCAGGCCTGCATGTGTGCGAGTGTTCCAGACAGCAGCAGTCCGGCTGAGGTGTGTGTATATGTTTGTGTGTGTGTGTGTGTGTGTGTGTGTGTGTGTGTGTGTGAATGCTCCTCAGCCCCTTGTTTGGTGAATTCTTTCGCTCGCTGCCTGAGAACAACATGATATAACGCTCCGCTCAGGTGCAGACTGATCGCAATATCGACCGTATTTTAACTCAGTGTTGGAAAAACAGAGAATCCAGACATTCCACTGAGATGAGACGCGCTGCAAAATATACAACTTATTACCGGAACATAATACTCTCTTCTGAATGAAATCAAAATCTATTAAATTAATGCAGCTGTTCGGCTCAGCGGAAGAATAACAAGGGCAGTCTGACATTTTCTGAATTGATTCAGCTGAACACAAGTTAAATGAAACATGGGATTATTTATTATATTTGCAAAAGTTAATAATTTTCTTATAAACAAACTTTAAAAGTATTCCTCCGTTTCCTTTCCATCAGGGTTTATATTTACTTACTGGTGGTTTGCACATGGAGTCTTTCCAACTAAAATAAATAACTTATTTCACATGACAGGAAACAGAAATCTCAGAATCACCAACACCTTTAAACATCTTTAAACCCTTGACTTCTG
The DNA here is from genome assembly GCA_029814765.1 of Acanthurus leucopareius. Lineage (NCBI taxonomy): Eukaryota > Metazoa > Chordata > Actinopteri > Acanthuriformes > Acanthuridae > Acanthurus > Acanthurus leucopareius. Next base: position 21,091,053 of record JAQMCX010000011.1, on the reverse strand, counting down.
ATTTCAGATGAAATGTGATTACACGATGACTCCAGATGCACAACCTTCACGTAAAACATGCATTATATCGTCGTTCCCTGTTCTATCGTCCCTCAGCATAGTACTCCAAAATTAAACAGCAAAATCTTTCTGCTTTTGATTAAATCAAACAATCTCTCTACACGCATCATTGAGCAGCTGTTCTGGGACTTTCGGTCTGATCTCACAAACTTGTACATGTTATTTTAAAAAAAGTTTTCCCTTCATCTGTGCACCTCCAGAACTTTTTGATGGTATAAAGAGAAACTCCACTGATTTCAGACTTCTGAGTCCATCAGGAGTAACACTAGTATTTATGAGAAAAAAATATGAGTGAACCTTTTTGTATACAGATTCTGGTAAATTGCTTTAAGTGATGTGACTTGAGTCATCGTTTGCTGAGACTGAAAACCACAAACTGTGGGAATGTGGCATCAGAGAGAAGGGAGTTATCAGACCTCTGTAGCTCCTCATTTCTGATTAATGCTTCATCAGCTGTTATTTTTAAAACACACCCGAATTTAAGGCCAAGCTATTTACTGTAATGTCGTGCTGGATATTGAGGAAATTTTAAGGAAAGACTTTGAAACAGATAAAGTATAGGTGGAATAAAAAGACGATCTCTGCTCCTGCTGCATCCATCGTCAGTCCTGCAGCGTTCCTGCAGTGAAGACAGAGTTCATCCTTTAGTTCATCACAGACCCTGGTAACAGCGGTAAACAAAAAAACAGTCTCACCACAGACTCCATTTGGTGGCTGTTTAAGAGCAATTTTATCAAACCATCTTCCAAAGGAGACAGAGATTTCCAAGATCTCATGGATTTGAGGATATGCATTATTCTATTTTTGGGATCAGTTTAAGGATTTCTCACGCATGATTTCTCATGACTGTCGTAGCATTCAGAACTTCTCACAATGTGGTCGAAACTTGCAGAAGACGTGTCACGACGAGCTCAAGCTCAGTTCAGAGCCGATTCAGAAATTTGCATGGCAGTGAACGTACAGCAAATGTCCTGTAGATTTCATTCATGAACTGAACTGGATGCACGTGCAGCCACAGCTTCGCTAACTAACACAAATGAGACCCCAGAGTTTAGATGTAATCATGTAAAAACTTGTGTGATTATGCAGCTAGCAGCCTTTAATGTAAATACAGTAACCCACCAGTTACTAACCAGGAAGTCTACTGAGTGCATTTGGCCCGGATGATCATCCCACTGAGGGGAGGGGAGGGGGGGGAGGCCAACTGGCAGCTCGTTTATTGTAACTGATGATGTGTGGTTGGAAGATCCCATCCAACAGCGACGCTGACAGAAGTGACTACCCCCAGCTGGACCCCTGCAACTTGGACGTGCGTGTCGCGCTGTAATGCATGCTGGGAGCATTCCTCAGATGTGCCCTCATTGGTGAGCCAGCTCTGCCAGGAAATAAGGTTTTATTTTGCACAAACACAAAGCCTCGATGACGGGACCGGGGGAGGCGGGGGGCGAGATATTATGGATTCTGGTGAGGTAGACCGCACATCTGAGTGCAAACCCCCCCCATAAACACACATAAAGAAAGCATGCACTCACAAGCAAAGATATGCACACACACACAGAAAACCATAAACCGAAAACACCTACGTCATCCAGCTTCTTTTTCTTTTTTTATAGGTCTTGTGTAGTGGAGGAACAGGGCCAGGACATTGCTGAGTAATGAGTAACTGCAGGGCAAAGATGGTCTAGATGTGGTCCAATTAGCACTGTGTTTAGAACCACACATATTTCCCTTATGTGTCCTGTATTACACAGTGTATACAAGCAGCAACCAGGCATCCTGCAGTGTTATACAATATGATCCCAGTTTCCTGGGAACGTATAAACCCGACTATAAAATACAAGTTCAGCATCGGAGCGAGAGCCAGGTGTCATGCGTTAGTGTCTCTTAAGTGTACCATGTGATAATCCAGCATTATCAAGTGTGTTTATGTTACATAAGACTTGAAGGGTCTCTGTGGAAGAGCGGACCTCTCTGCAGCTCTCTACTTCAGCTGAGATGGAGGGAAAGATAGAAGGAGCTTGTTAAGTCCCGAGTCATCATCTGAACGTCAGTGTCGAATGGATGATGCTTGAAATGAAGTGGGGGGGATTTGTTTGATGTGTTTTTTTTAATCTTGTTTGACACAATTAATGATCCAAATGCAAACAAAAGTGTTACCGTACGACCGAAACCATCGCTGCTGCGTTCATGGTTAGGGCTTTCATCACACACTCAGGGCACCTTAGTAAGCAATCTGATGATGATTTCTTCTCTGCACACTTTTAAAAAAAGCATCTAAAAACCCACTTTTCTCTTTGACTTTTTCCTCTCTTCACACCTTTAGTTCGTGCAGTTTGTCTCATTGTTTCTATGAATTGTTCACACTGAAAAGTGCTAAATAAAGTGCTGTTGAAAAAAAGTTAAGAAATATTTCACTTCAGTTATGAGAAACATAAAGTTTATAACTCATTCTTATTCTAACGGGTCATTTGTGTGGCTAAAAATAACTGAGCCTGTCAGCTCTCAATTCTGAATTACAAGTAAACATTGGCCTGTAAAATGCAGTTTTATTAAGTTTTTATTGTCCCACCAAGTCAGTTTTTGCAATTAAGAGACTCAGAACAATTTTCAGTCCCTTTCACCATGATCTCTTGTCATTATGGACTAGTCTGCTCACTTAGCTGTAATTTACTTTCTCCAGTGTCCTTAACTGTGTTATAAAGTCCAGTCTGAAGAAACACCAGTTCAGATGGTTAGTAATGTCAGGTTTTCCACGACTGAGTAATCAGATACCAACATCCTCCTTCGTAAACCTTTGCATGTAAGCGTGGATTCCCAGTGTGGTCGGTTCAGTTGTTTCCCCTTAAAAAAAAGTGAAAAAATTGATTCTTTTCATACTTTCAGACAAATTCTGTGATTGTTTTGTGTCACCTAGACTTTAAATCTTTCAGGTCTAAATGGAAACTACGTTTTCCCGACACAGACCTTTTGTTTCTGCAGGTCATTGTCTCTCAGTTGAAAAGGCTGGTTTGATCTCGTCACAGAAACAGCCTCATTCTGGGTTTTTTGACTTCTGGTTTTGGTGGTTTTTGTTGTACAAACTGTGAGACTTTGACACTCTGCTGTTCACATCCTATTTCTTTGCAACAGTCTGTGATGGTTTCTTTTAACCGTGACCACAATCTGTCCCAAAGCTGCCCAAGTAGTTTTTAGCCATGCTAGCAGCACGACTCATGGGGTGGTGATGTTTGTTGGTAGGTCAACCACTTCGGTCCAGGCTGAAATATCTGAAAGACTATTCAACAGATTGCCATGAAATGTAGTTTGGACATTCACAGTTCACAGACGATAATTCTTGCAGACTTTTGTGATGCCCTGACTTTTATTTTAGTGCCAACCTGAAATTTTTTGTGATTTTTGAGTAAAATGTCTATACAACTAGTTATAATTCTCCCTTTGTGATGAATTCCAGCCATTTTGGTGTTCAATAACCTTCATCAGCAGCTCAAAACGTTAATTTTAAATATTTCTATTTGGTTTACAGTCAAATAGCTGCAATGCCAACTGCATTACTTTTTGCTTAGCACTAATTAGCTAATCTTAGCATGCTATTATGAAAGCCAGGGTGAACGTGATAAACAGTATAAGTGCTAAATGATGCATGCCAGTATTTTTAATTGGAGCATGTGAAGAGCTGTGATCACATCCATAAACACTTCAGGTTTGACATCAGAACGGACAACAACAGCTGCAGACTTGCACACAGGTGCATTTCACACATACTCACCAGAAAACAAGTTGGTGATATCACAACAGTGAGAGGAGAGAAAAAGTTTAATCACAGATTACATATCACAGCCTCCTTTTGATAAACAAGTGTGAATATGAACCTGCAGAGCTTAAAACCTGCGTCCCACCTGAACTCTGCAAACGCAGGAACACGTGCGAGTCGCGTTAAAGTCGATTTTATTTATAAAATAACCACATAAGTCGTCTGAAGTCACTTCAGAGCAAGTCTGGACCTCACTCTATAAGTTACTGATACCAACGATTGAAAGCAACTCCTACATGAGCAGACATGCAGTTGGGCAGGTGACCAGATTTACATCAGGCAGAACCTCGCGCTCTGGAGATGTGATGAATTAAACTTTTCGTCTGTTGTTTTGCCTAAAAATAACAGGATCTTAATCGAGACATCAGAGGACAGTCTTATGAATCAGTTTTGTTATGTCATTTCGAAAGGCACTGACATACAACCTTTTGTCTTTTTAACTAAATTACGTACATGCTTATCTGTAATTGTAATAAATAGATGATTGCGTAATGCACTGAGCTATTCATTTTTTAAATACAAGAGTTCAGTCAGGCCACAGAAATAAAAACATTAGCGTAATGATGAAGGATAGTCTGAGCAAGGCTTTTTTTCAAGGTTATTTTCGTAATCTTTCTGTCTTATTACCATTTTGGGACACAAACAGAGTTAAAATATTAAGAGTGAAGGAGAAAAGGGTGACTTTAATAGGTGTGTGCGTGCATGTGTGTGTACGTAAGTGTGACTGAGTGGACCTTGTCCATACACACACACACACACGGAGTACAAAATGCCTTGCAGATGCCTTTAGAGACTCCCTCCTCCGTCACATGTTGGAAAAGGCTTCTGGTTACATAACAGAGCGAGCGCTCGGGTCCGTATCAGCAGGAGCTGGGACAGGCGTGGTGAGAAACACCGAGAAGTCAGAGGTGGTTTAGGGTCGCCGACGACGCACGGGTTTTTCCCACAGAGAGGAACGTCCACTCTCCTCTCCTACGGTCCTGAGGGATCTCTGGCATTTTCAAGGCCCCCCTTACCCCGAGGGGATGGGAACGGGAATAAGCACCCACACACACCCGAACTCGAACCCAAACTCTGGATACACACACACACACACACACACACACGGGCCTGTACAACCCCTCCTTCATCAGCAACATGTTTACATTTCTGGGACATGGCTGTGTGAAAGCTGCAGATGAAGGACCACGGAGCATGAGAGCCAACAGCTGCGTGTGTGTGTGTGTGTTTGGGTGTACTTATGTGTGTGTGTGCATGCCCTTTTGATGTGTGTTATTGAGAATGATGAAAAAATAGGCTCGACCATTAGTGAACATTATGTTTTACAACTTTAGAAGTCGGGACAGGACAGTTATGAGGGTGACCTCGTTGTTTTACCGTATTTACTAGATAAGCTGTCCAAGTTATTTAATGTAGTTATTATTTGGTTTTATTATTAAATGATTTTGAAATAAAAACAAGCATAAACATTTCAAAAATAAAGACCAAGCCTTAAGACATATCAGTGGAAGACAGCTCATTACATTCAGTTTAATCATGTTGAATGTAATTTGTACACATTTGCCATGTTACCTATATTAGAAACATGTTATTTAAGTGGTGTGACCTCTTTCAGGTAGGAAAATGTACATCATGCATATGTAGTAGATAGTGTTCATGCTTGCACATGATATATTATGCATAAGAGGGAAGAGACCATGAGTTTTTTTTGTTTATTTACACTAAAAACTGCGGTGAAGTAACAGCCTCTGCAGGTGAAAGTGAACTCTCTGTTTATCCATCAGTTTTGAAGTGTCAGGTGTTCAGGATTTGCTCTGAGGTGGCTGCAGCTCCACTGAAGCACGATTGCCTTTTTAGGGGAAAACATTTGTTAAGACTCTTGCCAAACAGCTGTGCTTTTATTTTGACGGCAAACAAGCACATTTAAAGTTTTTCGCCTTCTTCCTATAAAATAAAAACTCGAGATGCTCTGTCATTGAGGGAACGAGCATCTTTATGCTTTGATTTTACTTTCAGCCTCTTACAGTGACACATTAGCTGTTGCTTTGGTTTTTAGCAGCTGAGATTTAAAAATGCCTGAGTGAATTTTTATGAAATAAGACGGAGGCTTCAGGTAAACCATCATCATATCAACCAGTATCTTGACCTGCAGTTTGTGCTTTTGCCACTAGAAGGCACTGCTGGGCACATCAGCCTGAGGCCTCTGTTGGGTGTCCTGGGTCACTTCAGTCAGTCTGTGTTTCATCCACTGTGATAAAAAGAGTTTAACACGAAGGGAAAACTCATAATGCTTCAACAAATAGATAATCAGATGTATGTTTTAAGTCAATAAGGTATTAATTTATATTTTTATTTACAAGTTAACTGAGACTACAATCAGCAAACAGTCCCAACTTGCATGAGTAAGTCATTGACTTTACATGATAAAAAATGTAATAATGTAAGACTTCTCATGTTCCTGCTCTGGAAACTGTTGTATTATCTGAAATTTGGCCCCTTTAACAATAATTCAGCATAACACAGCTTCAGATTTCACATTTAACCTTTCATTTCATCTCCAGTGAGACTCGCTGTATAACTTCTCATCAAAGGAAAATGAAAGTTTCTGCATCATTCCAGCAGTTTCAGTGGCGATCACTGGCTTGTCTAATGTTGCCACACTCACAGTGTGAGCTGTTGTCCAACGTGCGGCGTAAACATGGAGTAGAGCTGCCAGTCTGAGTGGTGTGAGGTTTTTATGTTTCTGAAGAAAACAATTGTCCTTAAAAATGTATGAAACCATCCAGAGAGGGGGAGGGAGGAGGGAGGAGGGAGGGAGGAAGGAGGAGGCGTGGAGGAGAGGAGAAGATGAGTGGCCCTCAGCACACACCCTTAGTCTGACTCACACACACTTATAGACACAAGGATACTTAAAACAACAGCCTCCCATGTGTGGACGGTGACACCACACACACTCTGTCGGGGTGTTACACGTGACCACACACACACACACACACACACACACACACACACACACACACACACAGAATCCTGAGCAATAAAAAGTCTGTGAACCGTTAATAACTTTATGAATTTCCATGTAAATGTGATCAAACCTTCATTTAACTCCTAAAACTAGATAAAACAAAAACTTAGTCAAGCAAACAATTAGCAGAATTTAGGTGAGAAAGTGATTCAACATAAAATGTCTTTGTTGAAAAAAGTCTGTGAACTTTATGAAAGATCAGATCATTTAATTAAGTAACTGAGTCCGGGGTTTTACTCGATGGGATGACATTCAGGTGTGAGTTTAGCAGTTTCTGCTCCATTAAAAAGATGTAAATCTGAGTCTTTACCATCAAAGTCTGGTCTTCAGATATGTGGAAGTGTGCCGTGCCTCCATCACAGGAGATCTCTGCCAAACTCTGACGAAAAGGTTTTTATGGTCACCAGACTGGAAAAGGTTATAAACCATTTCTGAAGAGTTTGGTCTTCACTTGTTTACCGATAGGCAGCAAATGTTCAAATGGAAGAAATTAACATGGCTACTTTCCCAAAACCTTGTCTTCCAAAAGAAAAAAGAAATAAAGTCAAAAATAGCGAAGATCCCAAGGGTGATATTTAAGTATCTACACTGGCTAATGTCAACGTTCGTGAGAAACTGGACCGTCTTTGCAACTCGAAGACACAAATGATGCTGAATTTGGTGCTACATATCCAGAGATAACAGAGGAAAAAAACGTAAAAAACCCCCTACAATAACGAGAGTGCGTCGCGCCACATCAGACAAATAAACACTTCAGCTGGCTGGTGATTTTCTGCTCAGTTGGCAGCACTTGGCTGTGGCTCGTCTGTTCAAAACAAGGTGCAATGAGGCAGCCGGCTGGTCACGAACTGCCTCATTTTACAGCTTAACAGTAAAGAAAATCTGAGCTAAACATTATAGTCTCTATGTGTCCGCATAGGAGGGACTTTTTGCTTCTGTGAAGATGGGAATACAAAAATATGGAAGTTCAAATAAAAGTCCTGGGAACTGCAAAAGGCCGCCAAGAGATGAGAAATGTTTCACTTAGCGGACTTTTGCCAACAAATGAGCTCCGGCTGTAGGGACAATGAAAGCTTAACATAGTTCATTTGCACATAATACCCTCATTGTAACGATACAAATCTGGTTAAAACCTCGAAGTTTTTCCATAAGTGTTGATGGAACGAAACAATGAGTGTTTTCTTTCGTTTCTCTCAGTTTCACACATGCGTATAAAATCCATTATATCCTCCCTCAGCTTACTGACTGGATTTAAACGCTGAATCTTTCCAACACTCACAATCGATGCCGTCTGCTTCCTCTCGCGGAGTAACTCTCTCTCTCTTTACTCCTCTCACACCCACTCACACACACACACCCAAAGTGCTGATTTTAACCACCCTGCTGTCCACGCTGAGCTGGCTGGGCTGAGCTAAATGGGCTGTGTCTCAAGCTCTAAAGATGCACGACTGTATATTTAGCCCCGGGTCATTTCCCCGGAGGCTCTGCCATGGGCCACGTTTATCCTCGCCACTCAGGAGAGGAAACTCCCAGCGATGCTGTAGCTACCTCTGCTTTCCTAAAAAGACTGGGCTATAATTTGTTTAATTGGTCAAAGGAGCCACTGTGCTCATGTGAAAAAAAGCACATGGCACAGTGTTGGCAGAGATAAAGAGCCGTGGGTGAAAGTCAAACTGATGTGCTGCACTAAAGGGACACATGAATACGCTAATGATCTCTATTTGTTTATGTTTTTTAATGCAACAGGTTTATAAGGACGTGCAAACATGAGTATCCAACCAGATACATAATCTCTATATTATTTTGGTTATAATACAACATATTCTCTCTTTTAGCTCGTCACATGTTGACAGTTGGTCTGAATCACTTTGGAGACACTTTTAAAAAAATCTCGGTACCCCTTTAGCCTCTCTGAGCGACGCACAAAGCCTTCCTGCCTTGTGAAACTGTCACTGTTTTAACTTAAAACAGACCCGGCGCTCTGACCCGACCATCAGCCCTTTGAAACTTGTACTTTGTTGGTTGGAGCAGTTTCTATGAGCATCCATATTGCCTCAGATGGGGTTATATTGTAGTTATTTAGAGCCCTATGCATTGCTAACAGACACTATAGGGGTGCCCCATGCTTTGAAAAGTAATATCAAAGGGTCCTGACAAGTTGGGAGTGATCAGTCGCTTCAAACTGAGGCAAGCGATCATTTTCTGTTTGCATAAAGGAAACCGAATGATTAATTGAAAAATAAGTCTTAATAATAACTGTATAACTTGTAAACATGAGAGAGTTCAGTATATATCAGTATATGATAGACATGATTGCTAAAGCTACAAATAAGAACTTGAATGTGCTTTGAGCCTATTTATTATTGGTAGAACTTCAGCATAAGTTGTTCAAAATCAAAGCATGCATCAGTAATGTTAAATTTGGACAAAACTCAGCAGTGAGCACCAGTTAAAAAATAGAAAAATATCAGTGTTGATCATCATCAACTTGTTAACCACCCAGATTTATTCATTTTGAGCCATAAATCAGGAAAAACTGACCTTGTTTTCCTTTCCTCTTCTGTCATAGTCTTTGTCTATTATTATATCTGCTAATATTTTGCAGCCACATTGGAGATCAACAGCCTGTATTTAGCTCCTCTCATGAGAACAAATGCAATATGATGCTCAGATGACTTGGCTCAAGGTGATGGCACGGCTGTGAACAAGAGATGTGCTCAGGACTGTGAAATCTGAGTATGTGCAATGAATAATGTTCTTCATTTTAACAAGAGTGAATTACTGTCAAACCAATATTCATAACTGGAGAGATAAAGTGTTAAAGACATAATCAGAAGTGCATATCTACATATTTACCACATTGGATCTGTAGTGTTTGTGGTTTTGTTTTCCCTGCAGGTGCTGCAAAGCTTTCTGATGAAGAATTTTTCTCTTTTTTAGTCTTTGTATGTTTCATAAGTATATTTTCAGACCGTAATGGTGTTTTGGATTTGGAGCTTCTGCATCAATCTGCTCTCTGTGGTCGAGTGGCTGACATTTACTGTTGTGCCACAGTACATTCTGTTGCAGTGTGGGGGGTTTTAAGATGCTCAGCTGTTTGACAGAAACTCTCATTATGACCCTCGGCTGCATTATTCTGCAAAATTCACACATGATTTCATTTTAAAAATTAAATATCCAGAATTAAGAATCAACCTTATTTAAAGCTCTAAAGTTATGCATAATAAAGGGTGTGGTGGCTTTGAGTTACAGATGTTTCCAGGTGTCACAAAGTCACTTGTAGCACTGTATTTTGTGAAAAATATGTTCTGGCTTCTTACCAGAGCATTAAATGCACACGCAGCCAGCAGCTTGTTCATCCACTGTGACTGTGAACACAGTTCAGGACCGTGGGGACTGAACTTTAATCTGAATTTCACTGTGACACAGCAAATTCTGAGGCCACAGCTCTGAGTGGAGCTCTGTTGTTTAAACTTAAACCGTTTAGTCATCAGAGACTATGAATATACAGCCTTTTAAAGCCTGGACTCAGTTCTGGCTTTTTGAAATTTAGATCGAGATTAATTGTTCGTGGTTTGCAAGAATTGTCACGATGAAAAAAAACGTCTTTGATAACTTTGCTCGACTCAGAGTCGCTGTTTCCCTTCAAATGTTTCATCTCAAGAGGACTGTTTTGCTGATACACAGCTTCCCAGGCTTCCTCGTGCCTTCAGAATTAGTCTCAACATCAATACAAGTAGAAATACACACACACACACTAACACACACTGTGGCCATCTGGCTGCAATTGTGCAAAGCGGAAACGCTCATGTTGGCATATATCACTGGGAGATTTGTTTGTGTCTCTGTGTGTTTTTCTGGGTACACACACACAATAGGGTCTATTTGTGTGTGTGAAACTGCCTGCGGCTGCAAATTTTGGTGTCTGAGCAAATCCACAGTCTGCATTCAGAGACTCACGCGTCAGTCTGGTGTTTCCTCATCTTTTATTCTTAGGGGCGACTTTGTCTTCGACGTGTCTGACATACAACAACACCTACACACACCTACCCAAAGTAAACAGAGCGTTTCTGTGGCGTTCAGTTCTGTTTTTGAAGTTTGGATGTCATAAGTTGGTATGTCAATAGTGAGGCTGGAGTTTGGGGTTGAGTTAGGATGATTTCCTGGTCGGTGGTTTACTTGGGCGTTTGGAGACTGTATTCTTGGGCCCTGAGGAGACAGACTGTAATTTACCCTTTGCATTTACTGTTTATACTCCAGTGCAGCTTTCTGCAGAAGCAGAGCATCCCAGCTCTCTGTGTGGGGGCTGCCTGGTGTTTTCTTCCATGGAGGAGGCTTCCACCATCAAGTTCCTCCATCTAAAATAAGACGTACAGTATTTAACTGTGTAAATAGTAGTTGTCCTATATTTTCAGTGATATAATGAATGATATTTTTATTCGAGCAACTCCCATGAAAATCAACAATAAGTGACCTTACTAATAACTACTGAATCTGTGTCAAAGCTTGATAACTCCCTCCTCCGTTCTGCAGAACTCTATTGTTGTCCAATAGTGATTTACAACTCATCAATGACTCACACACTCAGCACAACCAACACACACACACACACACACACACACACACAGTAGTTTATATTGACTCAATCCCAAAGTCTGTCTAGTTTAAACTGTGTATTGATAAGCTGCTGATAAAATTCCCCAGAAAAGCATTATTTTCTCTCTTGTCATAGTAACATTACACTTTTTAAACTCAAGGTCCATTTTTAAAGTCACACGTCTCCATTAGGGACATGAAGGCGTCACAGTCAGAGAGAATTAAGAGGCAGACAAACACATTGTTAGTTAGTTTTTGTTCTTTTGTGAAATTTGAGAAACAATGACAAAATCTGGAATGTCATTTTTTGTCACCGTCACCATTAACTTTGAATATCTGAATGGTCTTAAATCTGCAGCGTGCAAAAGCTGTGCACGCATCACTCGGCTAATCCCTCCCACCAAACCTGCATGTTTCAACAGCAGCAGCAGTGTGTTTTCCAGTCAAACCTCATGTCTCGTAGTGTCTGCTCTCCATGCGGTGAGCCTGATTCCCAGTGTCTGTTTTTCTTAAAGAAGCTCCAGGCTCTAACAGCTAATTGACACACACAGAGTCATTCCCTGCTGGTTGTCATCATGCCTCTCTGCCACTTGTTAATACGAGCATCATGGTGTTGAACATATGAAGCCTAAACCTCCATGTGGAGCAATGGGTGTGTTCTTACACACATGTTCAGGACTGTAAGATGTTGTGGGGAAAGACGAGAGTCAAAACTTGAAAAGCTGCAAGATGTTCTGCCTCTGAATCAGGCTTTTACCATCTGTGCTGGTGATTGGTTAAAGACACAGGCGTCATTTCTTAAAGCCTGAAAACAGAGTCAAGAGGAGCTGCAGGAGTCTAGTTTCCCCTCAGACCACTTGAACTACAATATAATGAATATAATACTTATTGTGGTTATTGTGAAACTTCTTACAGCCTTTGTCAACATACTGTCAGCCTGCTCAGTCAGGACGCACTCATATTATTTACTACCTTCAGTATCTGCTTTATAGGTTTTGCAGTGAAAAACGCCACTCTCCTCCCTGCTGCGTACAGATATGACTGATGTTTTTAATACTGCTTAGACAGAATTTTTTCTGCCTCATTTAGTGAGTAACATCTGTGCTTGTGTGGTAGTCTGCGGTGAGCGAGCCCACACCAGCTCATGACATCAGAAAAAATCGCTCTGATGTTTTCTCCTCCTGATCCCCGCCATGAATCCTTCTTCTTTTCTCTCATCTTTCTCCCTCTAAACCCTCAAAACTGTCCATATTTCTGTCTTCATTTTTTACTCGTTCTGCCTCTCAGTCCGTCCTGACAGACCTTCTCTTTCTCCCTCCTTTAATCTTTCTTTTTTCTGTCTCCCTCTCCTCTCTGTTGGCCTGCTCTCTCTCTCTCTCTCTTCTCTCTCTCCTTGTCTTTAGCTGTATATGGCACTGAAATCCTCGGATGGTCTCTCTGGTTCTTGGCTAATGGAAGTAGACTTGTCCTCTTTGTGTAAATATTTGCACAGAGGGATTATAGACGGTCCCACGCATCGAAGGTGGAGCCCCCTCTCTGTTTCTGGCCACATTAGGGCAAAGAATGGTGCTGAGTGTGACTCGGACATTGCATGAGAGGAGATGATGTGACATGACACAACATAACACAACATGGCGGGGGGAATTTTTCAGGCATGAAATGTTGCAGGTATTGATCTCAGTTTCTGTCCCTCTCTGTTTTCTCTGCACAGGCCCCGAGCAGCGACCTCCCTCTCAAACATGTAGACACCATGGTGAGTTACAACTTGCTTGTGCACGACAGTTTTCTCCTTTTTTTTTTAAAGCTTAACTCACTGTTTATCCTCACGTCCAATCACCTTTTCTGTTTAGATAAGTGAGTTGACGGAGCAGATTTATCTTCGGCTATGACACTAAAACAGACTGATCATGTGTTTGACTCCATAAAGGTATCAGAGAGACGTTCCAGCTGTTAAACAACTGAAAACTCTTATCAATAATGACTTCAGATGTGTATTTGATACACAACAAACTTAAAAATACATGGTTTTATTCGTCTTCTGAGTCCACAGGAAGAACTCTGTTTACTGCTGACGGTCTGATTGGCCTTTTGAGTACAAATCTAATCTTCTCCCCAACTCATGGAATTTCCAAAGTAAAATAAAAAAATGCACATATCCATGTTCACATCAAGCACAAAGTACCAGCTTGTCGCGGTAGACCAGATGTCGGCAGCCTGCGGCTCTTTCATCGCTCTGCTGCCGCTCCCTGTGTTTTTGGAAATAAATGAGTATTTAATTTAAATTTATTTTATTTCGTTTATTTTTTTAAATGTAATTCTAAATTAGAAGATTATGATGCTCTTGTAACATTAAAATAAAATTTTCTTTTCTTTTTTTTTTGTCGCTCAAAATATGCTCCACAACCGCGACATGTGCGACACCCGCCAGCACGCAATTCATTGAGCTTTTCAAGCCCTGGTAGGCAAACCATGAATAATTCCCCGTCTGCTTAATATGTGGTGAGAAATTAAGTAAAAAGCTACAAAAAAAAAAAAAAAAAAGATATATGCAGTGTTTTATTCATTTTGTATGTCAAAAGGGTTTTGCAGCTCTCAGTGTTTGGGAAATGGGTCCAAATGGCTCTCTGAGTGTCTAAGGCCCGACCCCTGATCTGTTGCTTAACATCCATTCCAACATAAAGGACAAATGGGAGTTTATGAGTGCAGTTACGATTTTATCTTTTAAAAAGTACATATCTATTTTCATATGTAAGGGGAGCCCAAATGAGCC
>JAQMCX010000011.1:21006011-21060968 GCA_029814765.1 Acanthurus leucopareius | reverse complement strand
CCTCTCTCCTCCCTCCTCTCTCCTCCCTCCTCCCTCCTCTCTCCTCTCTCCTCTCTCCTTTCCTCCCTCCTCCCTCCTCCCTCCTCTCCAGGTGCTGGACTTTGGCTGGCCTGACCATCATGCTCCGGCCCTGGACAAAATCTGCAGCATCTGCAAGGCCATGGACACGTGGCTGAGCGCCGACAGCCACAACGTGGTGGTCATACACAACAAGGTGAGGCTGAGAGGCCACCTGGATGCTGTGAGACTGTAACAGCAGGGGGCGCTGTCAGGCTCTTCTCAGGACCCCCCACTTCCTCTGAATTGTATATGTGTGTGTGTGTGTCTGTGTGGAATGACATTCAGGGTGGAGTGTGTGTGAGTGTGTGTGTGTGAGGGTCTGTGTTTGTTTGGGTTGGGTTGTGTTGGTGGAGGGTTTAGGAAAACACCAAATTAGGGGGGGGAAAGCACGCCGCTCATCATGGCTACTTAAGTTTATTTACCCTTTTTTTTCTCTTAACAATACCATAAAAAGTGAGATGCCAGTTTTTTCCTGTAGTTGCCTAAACACAGTTGCATCACATTAAACACTTGTGGCAAACCAAAGTCCTCTGGCTCCGGAGTTTGCCGACAGAAACCATAAAAAAAAAATACAAACTAGCAGCCGAGGGCCCAGATGTAATCCCTCATCATCTTCACGTTAGGCCCACGATGTTGCTGATTGTGTTTTTGCAACACAAGAGTTAAGCAGTGGGATCCTGAAGCCCTGCGCCTCATTCCTCGCCGTTCCCACAGGGAGGTTACAAACAAGTCGGCTGCCATAACAACTGCTGTTATTTTTTCTGTGAGTTGAGTAACGCTGATGATGAGAGCGTGGGCTTTGTGGTGGTCACTAAGGAAGCAGGCCGTGTCGTGTTTCCACATATCAACAAATCATTTCCACCGGGCTCCACGCTGTTTAAGCGCCTGTTATATTTATAATGTGGAACACACTTTTCCTCCACAGCGATGCTTTTTTTCTGAGGATGATAGATGTGGAGGATCAGAGCGGTTTGTTAACATTGTGCATGCGCTTGGACCTCGACTCAGGGAATTACCCTTAAAATACCCCGTTAGTGTGTTTTTAAACCGGATAAATAGCAGGTACAGTCACATGTTTAGTTGAATATATTTGTTTTAATGATTGGAAATTGAAACTGCTCCGGTTATATTTGCGTCTTGAGGTCTTGAGGTGCACCGTCCGGCCTGTAAAAACAATGTTTTAATGTCGTCTGTGGCTGCGGAGGTAAAAATAGCCCTGATGACATCATGTTGGACACTTCATATGCAGAAGTGAAAGCCTGAGTTATAAACTGTGTGAATGAGAAGATGAAAGCCTTCAACAGGCTGCAGAGGCTCAGCTACATTATACTGGATGTCATTCTGTATTTGACCTCTACCAGAGGCTTAAAGGATCATCTTTACCTCTCCTGCATTGATTTTGATCTTTTTATTTAATCTCAAATCCCTTATGGGCCCCCCCCCACTTTATGAAAGTTCAGGGACTGTATTCAAAAAACGTCTTTAGGCTAAAAGTAGCTTCTAACTTGCTGATTTAGGAGCAACTCTTAGAAAAATAGGCATGTCAGTCCTAATTTTAGGGCTCCTAAATTTTTTTAACCTAAGTGGGCAATTACAGTATTTTTAAACCAGGGCTCTATTTTTTTAAAAAACATATTTTGGGGTCTAAATGACTAACAGTTATAAAAGGTTTTGGATCTGTTCTATTAGAAGTCTCTTTAGCTGGCAACCTGCAGCGGCTGCAAGGTATTTTGCAAGAGCAAGGTTCTCCAAAAGGTCATTTTTGAATCTGAACTAACATGTTGAAACGCCAAAGAGGGAAAATAACACAAACTAACCAACAGAGGCGGCGGTAGACCAGCAGCTCCTGTGTTCTGCGAGGTAAAATTACTGTTTTTGTCAAAGGAGTCTGGCGGCTCGGAGCAGAAGGATGTAACGGCTGTTTCTGGTTAAACAAACAGATCTTACACTTCAAGACGAAAGGGATCCTTTCCATAATCTTGTCAGACACTTGGAATAACAATTTGAGCCCGTCAACGACAAAACAAGCACTTTTAGTGGATGCAGTCTGTCAGGAATTATTTGCACTCATGGATTTAGTTGCAGTCACTCCAGATTGCCTTGTAGCTGCTGTTTGATGCAACTTACTGGACAAATTCGACAACTTTTTTGTCGTTTAGAGTCATTTAGAAATATGACAAAACAAGACCCCAGTCTAAGATTACTATAATTATCCATAAGCTTTAGCATCACTTATTTAATCATTTTATAGTGTTGGGTCAAATTTGTCTAATTTCAAGTTACTGCAAGTTCTAATTTTCTGTTTTTTGCATTTAAAACAACATCACAGGAACCAATAAATCAACATTAAAAGTTATTTTTAAGTCACCATCATGTCCTGAAGGTTCAAATCCATGTTTGACTTTTGCCTTATCGATGTGTTTTCAGGGCAACCGGGGCAGAACTGGGGTGGTGGTGGCAGCCTACATGCATTACAGCAACATATCTGCCAGGTAAGTCTATGACACCGACTACACCTGCAGAGGGTCAACGTGGAGCACATTTTGTATAAAAAAAGAAAGAAAATCAGAGAAAATGAAAAAGAGATGAAGCAGAGATGAGTCTGTTATTCTGTGGAAATAGAAAAACAGATTTGGAGGAAAACAGGGAGGAGGGGAAGACATGAGGAAGAGAAATTAGAGGAAAAAAAACAGATAAACCAGCTTTGTTCATTACAAGACTGAAGCCCCACATCTGCAGAACAGACAGATGTGATGAACGAACGGAGGAGGAACACGAGGCGGGAGAACAACACTCATGTTTGGGGAAATCCAGAGAGAAGTGTTTTTTGATAAAATAATCAAGAGCAGAAAGCAATGAGTTAGCTGAAATAGCCTCCAGATCATGAGACTCATAAGTGTCAGCTCTCATTCTGTTTTTTTTTTATTGGATTTGTTTTTTTAAAATAATTTTCCCAAATAGGACATTCTGTCTCTGAAACCAAAGAGATGAAAACTATTAAGACGAACGCATGACTGTCTGTTATTCCTGAGAGAAAACGCTGATTGGCAAAAGAAAAAAAAACTGAACGCTCGCTGTCTTCCCTGTGAAAATATTAGATTTCTCCGTAATCCCATTATCCCAGCAGTCAATCTAAAGCTGGCTTAAAGCCGCTTTGAAAACTCGAGCAGACGTTACGTAACATGTTGCATTTAGATGTTTAATTGCACGCTATGTAACGGCGGTCGGGCTGAAACTGTCAGATATAAATACTGAGGCCACTTTTGTCGGCAGTATCTTTAGATTTCTGACACACTTGGCTGACGTTGCACGGAAATACGGACGTCTGCATTTAGATTGAGAACGCAGAAATGATATGCATCATCTCCGTCTGTCTGTGTAGTGAAAAGTGATTTTACAGTTTATTTTCCCTGATTGTATTCTAATTATTATTCAGATGCATTTTGTCTCTTTTATTCTGTTCCTAATTATGTATTGACACGTGCGTAATGTCTTTTTTCATGGTGTTTTGCCTTCTCTGATGTCTAACATGACATGACCAAGCGTACAGTGTTTGTTTATTAACCAGATAAACGTACATAAACTATATTAAATGTGAGTAAACGTGTGTGTTTCCCAAACCTCCCTGTTGTGTTGCAGTGCCGACCAGGCTCTGGACAGGTTTGCCATGAAGCGTTTCTATGAAGACAAAGTGCTTCCTGTGGGCCAGCCGTCTCAGAAAAGGTCAGTCTTTCATCACTTATTGTTAAAAGTACAAGTTTGACTTATAAACTAAACGGTCTCACACCTGCAGAGAGCACTTTCTCATTAACGGCAGAGTTTAAGCTGAATGTCACCGTGTTTCATCTGGAAGTTCAGACAAAAACACAGGAGCTTTACTTTGGTTTTAAGAAGCTGCAGCCTTTATTTACATGAAAAAACTACCTACACTGCACATTTACTGCTAAAATGACAGCTTGGATGCTAACCTTTTGCATTCAGTGGGCTCTTTCTCGCTCAACCACACTCTTACTTTGCACACAAAATGGAGCTTTGGAGGATGTAAAATAATAGTCTGTGTCACTTTTCATTAACACAGTTGTTGCTGGTAGCTTGGCCATTTAAAAATGTCAGCTTTGTGCAGAGCTTCGTGCCGTGCAACCAATCAGTGGTCTGAAGTTTTTATATTTGCATCACCAGCTCAACTCTCCTGGAACCTGAGCTGAGGTGATAATGATAAAAGGCTCCTCTGAGCTGTTTGATTCTTCAGGCAGCATATCCAGCTCTGTTTGCTCTTCACTGGTTCACTTTGTTCACCAGCTGCTCTTTAGCTTTTTATATTGAAAACAGCTGCCTGCTGTAGCTGGAATCAGTGTTTATATGAGAGGAGTTTTGTTGGCCTGAACACCAAAAAAATGATTCAAAAGAGGCTAAAAGGCTGAGAGGAGCCGATGGGAAGCTGCAGAGTTCTGTGGTGAGTTTCTGTGGGTTTGTGAATACTTACAACCTCTTTAACATTACAGCCATTTGTTGACTAGTGCAGCTTTAACATTTATAGCTGATGGACTGAGTTTATAATAAAAACAAGGTGCAAGGTTGGTTCATTCAGCGTTCAGAAACATTTAACATGCAGAGATTGTGACTTTATTGTGATGAACCAAAGATTATAACTCTGTCTTTTTTTTTTGAACAAGGTTTATTTAAATTTTTAACTCCGCCCTTTTGTTGTTAGACGTCAGGAACGTTCGTACAGCAGCATGCTCACCTCTTCCTGTGTCTCGTGTCTTCTCCTTTGCTCAGGTATGTGCAGTACTTCAGTGGTTTGCTCTCCGGACACATCAAGATCAACAACAAACCCCTGTTCCTTCACCACGTCATCATGCACGGCATCCCCAACTTCGAGTCCAAAGGAGGTGAGCGTCATGCCTTCATGCACGAATACAAAAGCATCTTCAACCACACTTTTTATCTCTTAACTTTATGAACTTTGCGTCCCAGGTTGTCGTCCTTTTCTCAAGATCTACCAGGCCATGCAGCCCGTCTACACATCTGGGATCTAGTAAGTCCTGAAACATGCTCACACTCCAGTGCTTTACAAGATTCCAGGGATAGCAAGCTCATAATGGCTCAATAATAAAACCCCTGATTTTCCTTTATAGCCTCTCCCATAACTCCCCTCCCCCTTCCCCCCCAACATACACACACATATCACCCTCCCTGCCAGTTTACACTCTGCGCTTGGATCACATTATTGTATTTAGTTAGCCTCCCCAGCTGCAGGCTCTTGTTTCTCTACTTTAGATCCTGCAATCACTTCTGGTATTATTTGTGACTGGAGAGCCAATGAAAGAGGCAGACAGGCATCTGTGTGGACGCCTGCGGGGTTTTTCTACCACAGGACCCCGCTGGTTCCCAGGGCCTGACAGGAAATAATGGATTCTATGCTTTTCTGTTGTTGTTGTTTTGGGAAGAGCGAAGGTTAGAGGAGGGGAGCTGCAGTGTGCTAACATGCGTGAGGCTAACATTAAGGCTAAATCAACACCATATTTGAAAGTATCACAGTTTAAATGTGACACAGACACCAGGAATTATATCCGGCCAAACAGCAGAAATCAGACTGTTTCAATCTGAAAAACAATCATGCAAAGGTGGGATCATGCAGCATCCTTACCTGCTGCTTTCAGCACTAACAACCAATGAGTGGTGTTTGGCTTCAGTCAGTAATGTTTCCTGCCACTAGGGGCAGTGTTGTAAACATCATTTACATATTATTTCCTTTTAAAGTTGCACCAGGATCCACCAGGCAAATGAGCTTTAATATGCAGTCTTTTCTTTGCCCACTGGAAGAACGGTTCTTCAACATTCGGTCTGTTTTGGTCTCTCCTGAGGAAACTGTCTGGCTTTTTAGCTTCTAAATGCTCCACACTGTTCATCAGCACATCAATAACTTTGTCTTCCTGCAGTTCAGCACCAGACAAGTAGTGTACAGGAGATTAGCCAGTGTCTTTGCTACTTTTTGTGGGCCAGAGAATGAAAAAATAATGAACTGTAGCTACAAAAATGCAGTTTGGTGATATTTTTCAGTAGGTTTGTTCCTAAAAGTGACCTTTTAAACTACACACAAGGGTTTGATCTGTTGTCTCAGTGCAGCTTCAAACTCTTTGATCCTGCCTTCTTTTCTCATTTTCCTATTCTTCGTTTCTTCCTTATAAGTTAAATAAAAGCCGTTATGAAGTGTTACACAGTCACTCCTGAAAACTTTAAACCTGCAGCTGTTGAACAGTTTCTGCTCTGTCCATTTTTACAACGATGTCAATGCCATAAACACATCCACGGCGTACACAGTAACTGACTGCAAAACAATCAGCGCACATGTACTCCCAGACTCTTAAACCCTCAAAGCCACAAATCATATTCCTCCCACTTCCTCTCACATGATCCCTATTAGCACTTTTCTCTTTGATCCTTCGCTCCCGCTCAGACAATCATGTAGACACTAATACCCAAAATTAGCCCGGCTCTGCACCGCGGCTTCGCTCTGTGATGGAAGAGGTTGTTTGAGAAGATGTTGATCATGTTTTTACCCACAGAAGCAACATCTAAAAGAAAACTAATAAAATGGAAAAATGTTGTATTGTACTGTGATTATTTTCTTTGTTTTCTGACATGTTGTGGCCTTTTTCTTCTTCTCCAGTAACGTTCAGGGTGACAGCCAGACGAGCATCTGCATCACCATTGAGCCTGGTCTCCTCCTGAAAGGGGACATCCTGGTAAGAACGACATGGTTGCAATTAAAAAAGACAAGAGATTATCTGTTTGTATCACGTTCTGGGAATCTCGAGCAGGAAACAAGGAAGTGGAAACACTGCTGGAGGACAGACAAAGCTTATTGTCTAACTTTTTCCAATGCGTTCCTCCCTGCCAGACAGAAACTAAAACAAATGGATGTTAAATGATGTTGATCATCGAATGCCAATGAAAACAGCTGCAGAAATGCACAGAGGATGCACAGATTTTTTTTTACTGTTTATTAGTAGTGAGGGAATCCTGTTGGTTTTTCCAACCTGACGTTGAGTGTATGCTCTGAATGCATGTGTTGTAGCAGTTTATAGTATCCATTCATGGAAGAAATAGGGCCATAAAAACCTTGGGGAAGACAGTTGGACGGGGTCCTATACCTCCGTTTATAGACCCTCATTAGCACACAATATGTTTGCTGGAAACTATGACGTCAAAATGTTCATGTATTTCCTCTCTGACACATTTGAGACACGCAGGTTTCTGATTTAACGTCACATCATCATCTAAAAGTAGCTGAATGTATATTTTAAAAATCTTTATGAGAGATATTTTCACCCTCCTGCTCAGTTTAAAGACAGATAGCTAATAAAATGGCACCTGTGGCTTATTTTTGGATTTGGTTCTGGTAGAAGAAACTGCAAACATCAGCAAAGTTTCAGCCTCTGCTGTCATAATGTTGCTCGTTCGATGTCCTCGGGGTTGAAATGTCAGCGTGGAGGTTTCCAAAGCTGCACTCACTGTGTGCCCGAGGCTCCTCAGAGCTGAGCTCATATCTCATCCTTTATTTAAGGCGGACTAATGGATTCTGCTGAATGCAGCATCTGACTAAAACCATGGCTGATGCTCCTTATTATTCAAATAATACAAAAGGACGTGAGCTGCAGAGAGATTAGTCAGCATGGGGCGAACTCCTGCATTCAAAACTGCACGCAAATGTTTTGGAACTGAGTTGTGGATAATTTGATTGCCAAAAAATACTAATTACCGAAAGCTGGATGAAAAAAAATCAACCAACCAACCAAACAAACAAAAAAACAATGATCACAAAGAAAAATCTTTATAAACCCAATTTTCGTTCCTTTGATTCTGGCTGTTTTCTTTTCTTTTTGGCCAGTGTTTGTCATTTTAATTGCAAGCTCAGTTTCAAACTATCAGAAGGTTGTTAGAAACTTTAAGGGAAAGGCTCAACATTTTGGGAAATGTGCTTATTCACAGTCTTGCTGAGAATCAATACCAGTATGTGCCGTAAATATGAAGGCAGAGCCAGAAGATGATAAAGTTAGCCTAGCATGAACACTGCTAATTGCTTGGTGCAGTGATTTTCTGCATTATTTAAACATTTTTTGTACAAATTATACAAATCCTTATCAGTGAGCTTGTCAGTTTGCTGATATGTTGTTTTTTTAATCCATTCAGTTGACTCTGGACAGAGTAAAAAAATATCTTTTTAACTCTGTTTACAGTCTTTATGCTAAGCTAACCAACTCATATTTAGCGTACAGATACGACAGCAGCAAAAACCTCCTGATCTAACTTTTGTCAAGAGAGCAAATAAGACTTTTCTCCTCAATTCTTAAACTATTCCTGTTATAAAATTTAATTTATATACATTTTTTACACATGAGGAATATGGCTTTGGTTGTTTTTAAGCATGTATGTGAAAATAAAAAATGTGTTTGGGCCCTAAAGGCAACATGCAACAAGCTTAAAATTATTGTTTTTCTCCTTTTATTTTGTTCTGGCTCACCAGCGTTGTTTTGCTCATGTTGGGACTCCTCGGTGGGAGGTTAGTCGTATCCCAGAAAGCTGCACTAAGCCACAGGAAATTCTGCTTTGCCTTCCTCTAAATCCTTTATGTGCTTGTGTAGATTTTGGGACCTTATATGTTTGGGTTTTGTTTGACCACACAAGCAGAAAACAGGTTTATGGACAGTAAATCAGTCCCACCTTCCTCTGAATTATATCTAAATTGAGTTTTCTTGCTACTCCTGATTTCCTGAAAATGTCTCTTTTTTCATATAATGTTAAATTCTATGTAATTATGTCAAAACAAACCATAAAAAAGCTGAAATTGCTCTCTTGTCATTGTTGCAGGAGGGTGTTTTCCGGCCGTTTTATTCTTTACAGCCACAGTTTGTGAGCCGCGAGTTGTTCAGGTTGAGGTATAAATATTCCTGCAGTGCCTGTAAATGTGAAGTTCTTGTTAAAAACCAACATGTCTAAAGATTTTAGTGCTCTCTGATACCCAGTCCAGCATTAAAGGCAGTATTGATGGCAATAACAGGACACCCAGGCTTTACAGTCGTGTTGGAAGAAGCTTATGGAGGCAGTGCATTGGTATATATACACTCCTATATATAAAGAAGTCTTAAGTGCTTTCTGCCTCTCTAAGCCGGTGTGGAGAATAGACTGCACTGAATCAAGCTGGCATGTCTCTGGCTCGTGTTTCATCAAAATCTTTTCATAACGTCACCTGATATTCTGAGTATATCAGAATTGAAGCCACATTTAGGTCGGCTATGAAAGTATATTTGATTTTGCAGTTTACTTTTTGAAGCCTCCTTTTTTTTTTCAATCAAAATTGATATATTTTACCAATAAGCCCCCTTCATCCTGACGTGTATTTACGTACCTGTGGAGCTGAAGAGGAATCTGTCGCACTGTAATCAAACCAGATGTAAACTGAGCTGTGGAGTTTTGTTGCCAATATTCGGTTTTTGTTTGAATTTCTTCTCACTTTCTTTTTTTTTTATCCTCCAGCTGAAGTGTTACCACAAGCGCTACCGCAGCCCGTGCAGAGACGTGATATTCAGGGTGCAGTTTCACACCTGTGCTGTTCACGACCTGGGCATCGTCTTCGGCAAAGATGAGCTCGATGAGACATTCAAAGGCAAGAAAATATGAAGTCCAACTTTGACTGTCATTATGATTTGCATGCAGGAAATCCAACTTTTTGCAGCGTTAAGTTGCTAATGAGTAAAATCTGAACCTTTTGATCCTCAGTCTGCTTTAAAAGTATCTCAGTATTTGCTGCTGTAGTGACCCATTAATGACTGATTGACTCAGGTTTTCTTTTGTTTACTTCCTGTGTGCAGATGACAGGTTCCCAGAATATGGAAAAGTGGAGTTTATTTTCTCCTTTGGACCAGAGAAAATTCATGGTAAGAATCAATGTGTCCGATGTTGTTTGTGCTCTGCAGCTTTTTCTACACTTGTTTCACCTTCATGTTCATTTTAAGGGGAAAGTTGCCTTAAGTTGAGAGCATACAGTCGGCCATTAGAGGGCTGCAATATCAGCTTAATCTCACATCCTCATATCCAGAAAATAACCGCATTAAAAAGGTTTTTTCACACTTGTAAAGGTATTTTTTCATATTTGGTTATTTTACTGCTTCAATCTTGAACATCAGGTTCGTGGTGTTTCAGTCTGCTGTTGGTATCAGCCTCATCATTATTTGAAAAATACATGTTTCTGGTCCCTATAAGACTTTTACTCCCAAACCACGTCCATGTAAACTAACTAACCAAACTTTTTGGTACAAATATTTTGTTTTGTCTTGTCTGAAGTCCTTTTCCTGTTTGAAATAACCTCCTTCAGTGCCACGTTCACTCTCCTCCATGTTTGTTTGTGTTACCTTCATGCAGGAGAACATAAAGTGTTGTCCAAATACTGAAAAACTATTTCCAAAAACACTTAAAATCTCTCACCAAAATCAAATAAAGGGATAAAAAATGAGAAGAAAAGTAATGAGATCACTGTGACTCATTAAAATAAAGCCTGAAGTGAAGGACGACGCTGGAGAAAACATTCATTCTCACAGTCTGAATGTGATTGTTTTTCCTCTCTCTTATGATTTGAAGATGTTCATGTTTTCCGCTGTGTTTTCTTCGTACTCCTGGTCAAGGTGTGGATCATCTGGAAAACGGGCCGAGCGTCTCTGTCGACTACAACACGCAGGATTCTCTGATCCGCTGGGACTCTTACGAAAACTTCAATCAGAACTGCGAGGACGCGCCTGACGGTCAGTACGGTGAAACCACAGAACGTAATGATTCAGTCTGTCCGTCTGACACGAAAACCGCCAGAACTGAGTCCAAACATGACTGTTTCAGATGATATATCTTACTAGTAATTAGTTTTTGAACTGTGATTCCTGGAGATTTACTAGGTGGCGACTCTTTTACCTTTCTTTTACATCTTTCTTCAATCTGTAAGAGCTGATTGAGGTCCAACATATCTGAAAAAGTGAGATTATCAGGGAAAACACTGTTTGGGTGCTCAGTCTCTGACATGCATTGATATTCCCACATATTGCATTTACAGCTTATTTAGATATAAGTAAATTATCACATTTATGTAACTTTTAGTGATTTGTTAAGACTCACACCTCTGTGGGATTCTGGGATTCTCCCTCCAACAACAGGCTGCATGACTTTCCTCACTCGCTGTGTGTGTGTGTGTGTGTGTGTCAGTGAGTCTTGAAATGTTTTTTTTTTCAGTGACCCTCTTGGTGAAAGGTCACGTTACGTAAATGCTGTGAAACTGTAAGTGTGAATGTGGAAATGCGTTTCAATGCGGTTGAGAGGAAGTCGGGATTCTATTTTAGTTTCTGTCTTTTCTTTCTCACACACACACACACACACACAAACACACAGCCTGACCTCAGGAACAAGGCTGGTTTTGTGTCCCTGCACGACACAGAGGGGAAATTCAGCCTGCTTTCTAATGCAGTTTAGAGACTTTTTCACACTTTCATCTCTTTAAAACTCCCACGCGACACAGCCGAGTGAAGTCACATTTAAGTTCAACCTGATGTTGGAACATTATGTGAGACGAGACACAGTGAAGCAGCTGTTCATACGTGAACGAATGCTCATGTTTCAGGATCGTACTGTATTGTTTGTTTGAGTTAATGCATCACAAAGTTGCTTGTAAATAAGTAGTAAATATTTTTGGCCCCTGTAAGTTTTTAAAAGGAAAAAAATGAACCCAAATAAACATTATGAGGTTTGATGCTGTCATAGATGTAAATGGTAAATCATGTCTTGACAGGGAGGAGAAGCATTGTTACCACTGACATTATTTGTGGTGAAATCATGACCGCAGAGAAGCCAAAGGCCCTCTGGGGCCCGAGCGTAGTGCGAGACATTCCTGGGTTCAGCCACAGGCATGGACGCAGCCTTCCTGTTGAAGGAGCCGTGGTCATTCTGTGACCAAAGTGCTACTTTCTCTGCCACCCAAAAAAGGAAGCAACGCTACGCCCTGAGCGATAGCAGCGAGCCCGTTTCTGCCAGAATACGTCAGTGTTGGGATGGTCAGCTCGTGTTTTAATCATTTCAATAACATTCCTCCCTTTAACTGATGATAAAAACTGCTTTCCTCTGTCAGTGGGAGGGGGAGTTTGTCAGACCTTGTTGGTAACACTTATCCAATAAAAGAGGAATTATTGTGATCTTTTAAATTCTAGAAGGACATCTCATGTTAAAGTTTAAATTTTTAGCCACACACACAGTAATAACATTGTAATTTTCTGCATGATCCATTATTGATGTGCCAGTTCATCATATCAGCTAAAGCAGTTTTCATCCAGAACCTGCAGAGGTTCAGTTTTGCTTCTGCTTTTCCAAATGGATCTAACAAATCAGAGTCTGCAGGACGTCCACACTGGAATACAGTGATGGATTAAATGTTCAGCTGCTGTACTTATATAAAAATAACAGTCAGTATCACAGTGATAACAGTATCACAATATAAAAGAGTCTAGTTCAAAATAATTATATATTGTTGGTCTGTTTTTAATTAGAATTTAAGTGTTTCAGCTAATTTGTACCACCTATTGAAGTGCTAGCTTGTTAAATCAATGATGCATCATACTTGAGGAAGTCATGTTTCTTATGCAGAGTCTTAATGTACTTATCAACTAGCAACGGTAATTTTTTGGTATATATCTTAAATTTAAGCATTAAAGTACAAACCACAGTATTTACATTTAAAACACAGTTTGGTTTGGGTAAAGAGAAGCAGAAAATGAATACCTAAACACATTCAACAGGCTAATACTACATGAAACAAAAAATCATAAAACTTTTAAAAGTTTTGTACAAAATCCTTCACAATTCAAAAATAACAAGTGTTTTTGTGTGATGTTTATGCAGCACAGATCGTACCTGCTCAGGAACTCACTGATTATTGCAATTAGTCATTGCAATTTAGAGCATTTTCATTGTGATAAATGTGACCATTGTCTGCAAGTTAAAGGACAATTCGCAAAATAACAAAGCGACTTTTCATGTCCTCGATCCCCCTCTAAGTGCTTTTTGTGGTCTATCAGATAACCAAAGGTCAGAGGTCACTTGGCTAACTTCTATCACTGCCCATAAAGTGTCTACCAAACACTCGGCGGCAGCTTGAAATAGGCTTCGCTAAAATAGAACAGGTGTAAGTCTCCTCTCATTCAGTTTCACTGCAGGTTTGTATGTGTGTGTGTGTTTGCGTTGTGTGTGTGTGTGTGTGTGTGTGTGTGTGTGTGTGTGTGTGTGTGCAAATCTCTGTTAGCCAACTCCAGTCGGACGCCTCGATAAGACTTCAAACGGCCTCTGTGAAAGTAGCCTTTAGTGCTGTGACTTCATTGAGTGATGCTCACTGCATTTTAAATGAGCTTAGCTCTAAAATAGCTTTTCACGAAACAGAGGGACGACCGGAGAAGGTTTCCAGGAAACTGCAGCGTTTCCACTGTGATTTGGCTTCACACTTGTTAGTGCTGAAAAGGCAATTAGCTCCTCCGACGGCGCGGCTTGTAGAGCCGAGAGGGAAAATGGGAGGATGTTTATCTTCCAAAGTACTAGTTAGAAACAAAAAGGTATCGTTGTTGTCGGGTTTGCAGTTTGTCAGGAATGCAGCTGCTTTTCCGAGGAATGAGAGCAAGGCTACTTACAACATGTTTTATGCCCTCTTTGCTTATCAAGGCACTGCATAAAGCTTTGAATTATAGGGCCAATGTTTTCTTTGGGATCAACACTGGATAAGTGCTGTCTCTGTGGTTGTTGGCTTCCAGAGATTGATGTTGACATGGTGTTTGTTCTGCAAAAAAACAGCTCGAACTGCTGCTGGAATTTCTGTCCTGCCTGCACCTTAAAAAAACACCGAGAAAAAATCCAAAACATCACGCTTTCAAAATTCACCAAACTAGGAACCGACATAACCTTTTAACCACACAAAACAAATGAAGTTATGAAAGAAAATGTGCATGTTAAATGATCAAATCCTTGGTTATTAAACATGTGATTTTGTCTGAATGATGCATTTGGTCCTTCTGACCTTTTGTTGCTTACTGACCAAGATCTCAGAACCAAACTACCCTTTGACTTGTATAACCGACCCGAAACAATCTGCCACGGTTCATGAATCAAGCTGCAGTCAGACTGAAAACAGTGCAAAATAACACACAGAGGGCTGGACCGGCTGGTTGCTTCTGTGCAGACATCAAATATGATCCATGAAGTCCAGTTTGAGGAACATTTTCAGCAAGTTGAAAGGTGTCAGATGCAAAAAAAACAACTCAGCATCAACATCTGATGTCCTCTGACTGTGTTTCAAAAGTCACCTATAGATCTAGCTCATTTTCTTCATAAGGTAATGTATAAGGAATGTGGATTTGCATGTGTTTCATTGGCTGATGTGGTGTTTTGCCGGTTGAGGCTTGTTTCCAGCGGAGCCCTCTGTGCTGGCACACTCGCTGTGCTTTGCCAGCGCAGCGGCGTCAGTGACATGTGAGAGGCTGTGAGGTGTTTTTCTAGGGTTTTTTGTTGTCAACACACTCGTCTTTAACACGCCGGGTGGAAAAACTTACATTTCTTAACACAAAATGCATAAATTCATGGTAATTGATGCATCTTATAAGTTTAAGTGGAGCTCTAAAGTCATCTAAAATCCAAAATATTTGCTTTGAACAACAAATTCCTTGACGTGCATTTATCCTGTCAGGTACCTTAAACATGCAGCAGTCTGATCAAAAACAACCCTACAGATGAAATGCTAATGATGGGAAAAATTACACAAACTGCAGGACCTGTGAAAGCTGCAGCTCTGCAGTGATCTGACGGTAATGTGTTGATCACATTTTGTCAGTGGAAATTAAAAATGGCCTGTGGAACGATGAACCCAGTGACTGAGTCTGCTTCCCAACCACACTGCATTTTTTATCATTTTGGAATGATAAATGAGACATAAATTCAAAGTAACATGTATAAAAGATTCAAAAATGAAGAGCAAAGAATGAAAGAATTACACAAGACAGAAATGAAAATATAAGATATTTTCACTCTAATCTTTCCAACATGTATTTACAAGAGCTGTTTACACAAATTTGGATAAAACTCTTGCTAAATTTCCTGAGCAGCTTCTTCTAAGTTGTTCAGTTCTTTCTAATCACAGATCTGCAGTCAGTGTTTTCTCATTTCATTCTGGTTCAGTCAAAGCTCTGACCTTGTCAAATCCCAAACAGTCGTGAAACCGGCGCTGAATGCTCCTCTCTCTCCTCTGAGGAGTCGGAGGAGTTAAAGTCAGACTCCTCCGCTGGGCTGTGAAGCTCTTTTGTGCACACACTCGCAGTAGGAGGAGTGACAGAGAATGTCAGAGTGGGTTTGTTCATGCTGCTGCTCAGCACAGACACACAGACAGACTAACAGCAGCTACATGGTGAGTTTTTGTCCTGTATTTTCTTCTTTTTTTTAAAAGCTTTGGTGGCTGTTGAAAAGCTCAGTTGTTAATCTGTGTCCGGTTTGTCCTCTGCTCTTGTAATGCTGGAGGGAAAAGCTCACATTAATTCAGCAGCAGACGTCTTTGACAGTATGTGAGTAACAGACTCAGAGCTGAAGATGAGGAGAGTCACAGGCAGAAACTTGGTTTCTCACTTTTATCTGAAAAAGCAAGGAATCACTTATCAACATTACTTTGTCTGTTATTCAAACACTTGGCCACATTGCCTTCATATGCTAATATTTTCTTTTTTTACTGTTTCAGCCACACTGACATGGAAAGTTTTCCTGTGAAGTTTAATGTTTTACAAATGCTTTTGTTCAGCACTAATGAAACGTGGAGACACATGGCCGACACACATGGCAGTCTCTCTTTTTTTGTTGTTGCTTAATAGAAAAATTTAGATTTATTACATCTTAACATTGTTTTTTTTGTGGTGTTGGCCATTTCATTGTACTTTTGCAAGAGTAATTGCTGAGATCTGGGAATGTGGCGGCAAGTCTAAATTTGGCACAGGTGTTAAAAAAAGTTCCAGTTTAGTTAAACTTCTTTAAATAAAAAAAAATACACACCAATTCACACACCAACTTCCTGGTTCAACTTTGATGAACTTAAGTGTGGCAATCATCAGATCTCAGCATTTTTTTAATGACAGAAAGACAAAAATAGGATCCAAATTGTATCGTTATCTCTGAACCAAACATGTTTTCTTTTAGCATGTAATGAATTTTTCAGCCATTGTTGCAAACTCCAGACACAAAATGATTCCAGCGTCCTTGATTTTTCTCTGTTAGCTTATCTTCTGATGCCATTTGGTCACTGTTCATCCAAGGTCCAAAAAGCCTTTGTGTTAGTGTTAAGAAGTGGCGGCCCAGGTGTGTGTTTGTGTGTGTGTTGTTTCACAGGATCGCTGCAGGAGGTGAATGCTTCCTCTTTGATCCCACACACATTAGTCACAGGGACAGTTCTGAGTTCCCACAGGATGGATGTGCTGACCATGTCTCCAAGCATGAGAGTGAGGCTCACAGCAGTCAGAGTTCAGTCTGTTTTTGTGTTAGCTGATGAGCTACAGACAAGGGTGGGGTCGAGGGGGCGCTTACATAATCCTGTTGGAGATAGAAGTGGATGTGATAGAAATGACATCACTGCTGAGACTGTTTCGGCCCAGCAGACGACTGAGAGTCAAAATAGTCCATTAGTCCAAGAGCAGTTTAAAAGCAGGTGAGCAGTAAATAACCACAGAGTGAAACAGAGTTATAAACTGTTCTAAATAAATGCAGTTTTCTAGATTTCCTTAAATATGACACATTACAGTTGCCAATACTGATTTATTGCTGTTCATTTGGCTTTTGATGTTGATTTGCTTTGATTAAACTGATTATTTAGCTTCACTCAGCTTTAAAGAAAAACCTAAATGTTAATTTTAAGTTCCCAAACTCAAATATTGTCATGATCCTTGTGACTTCACTCATTCTTTCATGATTTATAGTGGTATGGATGGTATCGATGATGTAATACTGGCTGGTAAACTTTTACATCGCGGTCAGATTACGTTGCAGAGCGGCACACCTGATCTGGAGTCAGCTCATGTCCTTCAGGAGCGAGACGGGACAGGACAGGATGAACTTCCATCCCTCAGCTGAAGGTTGGGTTCTCTGTTGACCCGTTCCTCAGATGTTGTCATGGCAGCCACAACGTTCTAGATGAGTTGTGTCATGATTAAATGAGAGTGAGATTAACTTGAACATGTCCGTGCAGATTGATTCGGGTGTGAAAATCAAGGCTCCGGACAGCAGCTGTCCATCTCTTGGGAGTCTGCTGACATGAATATTCAGGCATCTCAAACTTCTCAACCATCTTCTTCATGGTGGGGGCTTTAGGAGAATGCAACCTTATCAGAAAAACAGAAATAAGGCTGTGAGGCCATGGCGTTGCTCCAAGATGATGCAGAGGTGAGACGTCTGGTCCTTTGTGTTGGCAACAAGCTTCCGTATCAATCCCTCAGTCTGGTCTCAGGCTTTGGAGGGGATTAGGCTGCTTTGACTCCAAACTTTGCTCAGCTCCCGTTGCATAATAGCCAAGACAGAAAAATAAAAGCCTTCTAGGAGGGACTGCATTGGACAGAGAGAACAAGTGCCTTGTGTTGTGGAGTGTCCCCATTTGGACCCTGACAGTGGGGGCACAGGGACAGGGCTTTCTGCCGGGTGACAACGACCGACTGTGCTACACCGAACGGAAGCAACTTATCAGACTCAGGTTATTTCAGCTTTGAACAGTTACCACCTTTTGTTTTATTCAAATCCCAAAGGCCAGAGTTCCCCTTTAGAAAGTGTCTCTGTGCTGTGGCGTGAGCATTGTGCAGACCTTCGCAGGATATGGTTAATCTTGGGAGACAGAGTGCTGGTTATCTGCTGTCCTTAATGTGTGGGAATGAATGAGCGGTCTGTTACCTCCTCACAGATACACAGCTTCACTCCAGCTGTTGGCCAGACATTCCCTCTTTCTTGAGCCATCTTTACACAGCTGATCTGGCTAAAAATGCCACAGCAGAGCCAGGAAATAATTAATCATGATCACTTTCCACGAGGTCTTCTCACAAGATGTGTTCTTCATCCCTCTTTTATGTGTGTAAGATTTTTGCACCCATCAAATCGGTCTGTCTTGGTCGACGTTACACTTTTTTGTGGGTGTTATACTTTTAACTTGTGTAGTTTTAAGTCTGTTAGATTCAACGAGTCTAACTTTGCTAGTTTAATTTTTTGCATCAACCTAAGTAGACAGCAGCTGACTGCCACACACACTGATGGATGGCTTTGTGTGCTTACTGGAGGTGAGATGGCTCTGTGTAGGCACTTGTCAAACATGTGACCTCTGACCCTTTTCCTGTTAAGTGTTTTAGCTTTGTAAAAACTTGGAATCGAGTAAAACCAAAGACAGGAATACAAGCAGATAGACAAAGACCAAAAGTTTCAAATTTCTTTATTAGGCTCCGTTGTCCTTTAACAAGTGCGTTATTGACCCAGAGCATCCTTTTGCATGGGTCACTTGGCTCACTAAATAGACCCCTCCTGAGCCAAGAGGGCGGATGGAGACGGGAGATGAACTTTACAAGGAAAAAGGGTCTAAGTTTTCAGCATGAACTCGAACGCTTTCATTATGGCTCCACTGGGAGCGCTGGCCTCTCCTTCCTTGTCATTATCTTTCTTTTTAAAGAGAGTCCTATTCATGCACCGGCCTCTCCTGGTCTTTGTCATAACAATGTGTTCTTCACAAGGAACTCTGCTTGAATAAGTGGCGTTATACTAGCAATTACTGCCCGTAATATCAAGGAAAACATACCGGCCGGGTCCGTTTTTCTCAGCTGTGCACCTTCATTAGTCGGCTCAGGATGGCAGATGGTGGCACCGGGTCAAACCAAAGCCCAGATTCAGCCTCTGATGATGGTTCATCAGGTTTGTTCATGTTTTTGCTACCAACCAACACGAAGCCAGGAGTGGAGAGAACTAGAGAGGGGTCACAGCTTTGTCCTTGCACTGGTGACTCCTACTGGTTGCTGATGGCACCTGCATGGATGTAGATGGAATGTAAAGAGATTAGTTGTTAAAAAGTTTAAAGCCAACCTTTTCCTCTTTCTGCTCCTCCCTGGAAGATGCTAAGAAGTGGTTTATGACACACAGCCATTAAAGTTAACTTTTTTTCCACAAATTGATGAGTGCTGTCAAGAAATACTTTCGCTACACAAAGTAAAACAGCTTAAGATGGACCACCGTTGCTTCACAAGTTACTCTGATGTCAAAATACTCCACCTTTACAAGGCCAGAGAAATAACTCCCAAACCTCACAGAGTTTTTGTTGCCAGACAGCACTTCATAAATTCGCCCAGCTTACTGTAACTGCATGACATTGATACAGCTTTAATACCAGGAAACGTCTGATCAGAAGCAAGGACAGTAGTGAGAGGCATTTACCAGGATGCTAATTAGAACAAAAGCTGATGAGAGTTGCTTCGGGGACGATCTGCATAAACGATTAATCTTTCAGGTAAAATGAAGCGGCTTTGTCTTTGAAGGAGCTCCAGACCGTTGGTAGCACAAGTTAGCCCATCAAAGTTCCTCCTCACCTCCAGGACCAGATATCTTCGGCCAGCACATCAAACACTCTCCTCATTTAGCCCTCAAGATTTTCCTTACGCAACCTTTACTGCTAACGACCACTAATGACTTTTCCTGAGACACAACCACATCCAGAGTGAAATATAATGCTCTGCATGGATGAACTGTCTGACTGATATATAGCACATGGTGTCTGTGTTGGTCGTGTCTCTGCTTTTGTGTTTGTTTTCCGCAGTATTTGCGATTCATATAGTCAGAGATGTAATTTTAGAAAATGACTTATTAGCGTATTATAAAAAAATACTTTCTATAGACTCACCATAAGTGCACTGTTGGACAGTCTGAAGGTGAACAGAACATCAGATCAGTCAATATTCTCCCTCTTTTCCAAATCACCCTCCATTACCTTCGCCTTTTATTCCCCAATGTAGCAAGTTTGCACTCACACACATTGATTCACTAATCTTTCATGCATATTTAATGAGCTGAAGGGTGAATGTTCATTAGGCCAGAACGAGGTCCTGTACTTACATTTGACTAAGCATTTTGGGACTTTGGATGTTGGCAATTACTAAACTGTATTTAAATGTAGTGTGTATTCTCCTGTGCTTCTGGACTAATGTACTAAGAACACACATCCATAGATTTTAGCATTATTGGGTTGATTTTTTTCTATTAAAGCTAGTTTTTTAATACATTTAGTTATAAATACAGCGAAATAAATATCTGTTCTCTCACAGTCTGTGCAAGTCGACTTTTGCGTTGCTTCGTGAGGTTGCTGTTGACTTTTATTTCATCAGTCTCCTCTGATGTTTCCAAGTCAAATTTATCCTCCTCAGGAGATTTAATAGCCATTTGTGTAGATTATTTACAAGACACAGTATTACTTTAATAGCTCTCCTTGAGCCCTCTCATACAGTAAAGTCATGCATGTGGTTAAATCAATAGTTCAGCCATTAACTTTAACCAAATATAAAACCAGGCCTCACTCACATACAGTTAGACTGTCATGCTCGGCTTCAGAGGCTCTTTGTTCCTCAGACTTCTCAAATGTAAATACACTTTACTCTTGTCGGGGTCATTAGTGGTTTTGGCACTTGAGGCCTGAGGGGATGTTCTCAGAAAATGTTTCATCATTTCTTTTTTTTTTTTTATTAATGTCACACTTGTGGCCAGTAGACATGGACCCCCAACTGTTGAGGAATGCCCACACACCCACAAACACACACACACCCAGGCGCAGACTAGCACATGTTGTTTGTCCATGTAAGCTAGCGGGGAAACTTGCTATTTCCGCTGTAAAGGAGGATCTATTGCCCCAGGGGTCAAGAGCTCAAGGTTTAAAGATCAAGAGGGCACACAGTTGCACCATCTGGCCGACAGAGCCTCAAAATATCTGGCGGCACTTTCCATCTGCAACACTTCACCTTTCACATGGAGTGCAGTTTTGATTTACAGAGTAAAATTTCATACGTGTAATCAAACCATTCAAATCCCTCATAGTGCATCTAATGATCACAGTGTGCTTGTTTTGTTTTAACTTTCTGATTGCTGTCAGCATTTTGCAACCAGCCTAAGCCTTTTTTTTTTTTACTCCATTCTGTTAAAAAGGATGTGAGGATGCAACCACTTGGTCATTTGAGGCTAGTTAGACATGGCTCACACTCTCCCCTGTGGTTGCATAATTAGTTCGAGCTATGGGTTGACTAATGTGCCTGAGATCACAGAGAAGAATTTACCTCCTGGGGAGCATGTACAAACACACCGACCTGCACACACACACACACACACACACACACACACACACAGGGAGATATCACACATACATACTGTATGCCCTTTCTTATCACACAAAGGAACACCACCAAAGGTTATTTGTAGAGGCTTATGCATGTTCATTTAGACCAGATGAAAGCAGGAGCAGACATAGCAGAACACACAGGAGCAGTCTCAACATAAATAGTCCTGCTCGCCGTAAAAAAGTCTCACCAGTGTAAAGTGACAGATTAGATTTCCTGTGATACAAACAGGATTCTGTGGATCGCTCATCAGTCACGTCGTTCCTAAAGTGAAGACACGAGCTGGTTAAAGAGGGCTGACTAAATTGGGCTTTTATTTGATGTGACAGTGGGAACATAGTACAGCTGGCCTCCTCAGGGTTGTTACCATCCTCATCATCATCATCATCATCATCACTGAGAGGATAAAGTGAGAGGCCAGTAGAGGGATGTAAAGGTACAAAAAGAAAAAGGAAAAAGAACAGGATGAAGGTAGAAAAGGAAAGAGTTGGTGAGATAATCTGAGTCAAATGGGGATAAAACAGGATGACAGTGCAATCTGTGATCATTGAACTCCCACTGAATCTGCTTAAAACAAAAATTTAAAGAAGTTCTGTGAAGGACAAAGTGTGTTATCAACCAGAGTGACGGATGTGCTTGTAGTCAATTGTCCTAAACTGCTGCAATAGTGAAGTGACTGTCCCACGCAGATGGCTAGCTGATATGTCTGGCGATCAGTTTTAGTCTTTACCAGTACAATGAGTCCCATTTATATTTTATACAAATCAGATCAACAGCCACTCAATGTATTCATCTTTCTATTTTTCACTCACTAAGCTTTTCTGTTTTCTCCATCTGCCTGCAGCAGGGTGGAGTTTTCTCGCTGCTTCCTAGCTTGGAGAGAGCTCGTTAAATGACTGTTGTTGGACGAAGTAACTCTTTCCATTACATGAGTGTTTTCGACACCAGTGGGATAAAGGAATGTATGAAGTGTAGAAGTGTATGTGTGCATGGAAAGGACTTAAGTCTACGAATGTCAGTGTGTGCTTCACTTTGGTTTTCTGCACATTTCCATAGCATAAACAAGTCTTTGATACTGGATTAATTTGTGTAGGCGATTCAAATAAGGACATACGTTTAACAAAGGATCTTTTAATAAAAAGAAAATCTCATACATGCGTGCAATCAGAGCTTGACCCCAAGCTTACGTCAAGGAAGTAGATCCACGAGATTGAGGAATCTAAAGGGAGTGATGTCATTCTATCAAACTCTTTACCCTGGATTTCAATGGCCCCTTTGCCCCCCCTCCTCCTCCCACATAAACCATCAAACAGGCTGTTGTGATAGACCTCCCACATACGCACACTCAGCAGGGGCAGCCTTTAGACTAGTGCGAGCCACTGAGCAGCCAGCAACAGCAGTAGCTGTCCTGATCCGGCCAGACAGCTACTCAGGAGAGGAGGCGAAGGAACAATAGCCAAAAACAACTCCCTCAACTTCTTCTGTAATCTCTCATGTCCCACCCGGACGCTCCTTCACGGGGCTTTCCCAAGTTTAGATTGGAACTGTACAGTCGTCCGTGGCTCGCACAGGTAGGGGAACCTCCTCCTGCAGAGGTGTTTATGTTGTTTCTTTGACAAGGCTTCGACGTGACGTTGAGATGGCTCGATGAAGTGTTGCAGTTCAGGCTTTCAGGATGTGAAATCAGCTGAGCTGCGTGACTTATCATCCTAAATTAGGGGAGCTCCTCTTTCATGACTTATGTCTATGTTTATCGGCATGACTGGGACATTAAAAGTGTGTGTGTGTCTGAGTGTATTTGTGCATGGGTGTGTGTATGTACTTATGTTTAGGGGAAGTCATGCCCCTAACCTGATACTGAAGCAGTTTTATGAGCTGTATAAATGTGTAACGATGACTTGATTTGGAATCTTCCTGTTTTAGCAACTAACTTTTCTGGGGAAAAAATCATCAGCTTTTGTGGAAAATTAATGAATTAAAAATGTCTGATGACTCACATCAAGATGATTATTTTTTTCTGGCTACAGTCCGTATTCATCATTGTAGCTGTGACTATCATTATTATTAATATACCTTGCTGACTAAACATCAGGTGCAAACACATGTCATGCACTATTGCAACAAACCGTTATTAGACCAGATATGCTTGAGGCTCAAATAGCCTGTTTTTCCCACATGTCAGAATAAATGAGAGCAAACTTACCAACGGATTAGTAGTGGGAAACATGGGCTGTTTGTTTCTGTGACCAAAAGCCACCAGATTTGTTTCCACCAGCAGTCTGACAGTGAAGCTGCTACAGTGCGCCATTCCCTTGGCAAGTTGCCTCAGGCCAGCCAAAGAGACCTTGCAGTGCTCAGCTCGTGTACGCCCACTAAGCTCCATTACAGAGGCTGGTATTCACTGAGGCTGAGATGGAGATATCTATAAGTTACAGGGACAAAGACAGCTTCTTTGTGCAGCTCTTTTCCCAGCTGTAGAATCTGATTTGGTTATCTGGACATGCTTCATCACAAGTTATGAGGTTTATGGGAACTTAAAGGGACGACAGAAGTATAAATGATCAGATAAACTGTTAATGTTGTGGAGCATGTGAGGTAGTCGAATTTTTTTCAAACATTACACTTTTGAAAAACAGAGTTTTATTGCCTTTGATCACATAAACCTGCAGATAATCTGTCAGCATGTTGCCCTGTGTTGCCTGGTTTAGTAAATATATGTAGAAAGAAAAAAAAAAGGTTGAGTGTTTCAGTCTTTGCAGTCTGACTCTCAGAATGTTGAGCATTTTTTCACTTCGGGTTTGTGAGGCCAAGAAAAGCCTCCAGGCCTTTCTTACTCAGTGATGCTGATTTTCCAGCGATGACTTAATTCTTCTGATTGGGGCACCCTACTTCCTCGTCACTGGATTTGGGCGTGACCGCGTGTAAATGTCAATGTGCATGGGTGTGTATGTGTGCATGTGCATTTGTGTTTGTAGGACACAAAGTACATAGCAGCTTTCCAACAGAGTTTAAACGGATCAATCTTCTATTATGCTCATATTCCCCAGATGGTACGGACTAATTCACTGGCTTTAAAAAAGTACAGGGCAGCCTCCTGTCACTTCATCATTTTCTTTTCCCACTGCCTGCCACCATAGTGCATACCACCAGCTCTGCTCATTTCCTGAAGCTGGTAGGCTAGGTGGACACAAGCCAGTGTTTTTTTTCTTTGACTGCAGCTGTTTGAGCCCGTGCACACAATCTTCTGATGCCTCTGGTTCTCTTAGTCATAGTTCTCCACCTTTGCTTCTTAATGTATTGATAAATGCTATGTGCTTTTATTTAGATGCATGTTTATTTCTGTAACTGTAGCTCCAAAAATACTTGAGCAGTTGACATTTACAGGGTTATGGTTGTTGCATCTGATTCTAATGAGCCTCTGTCATGCCTGTTTGTTTTAGAAGTCATCCACACCCAAGGACCCCTGGACGGCAGCCTGTACGCCAAAGTTCGGAAAAAGGAGTCTGTTGAGGGAACAGTCACAGCGAACGGCCTCCCACCCACTGCTGTCGAACATGCCCTACCTGCGGTTGATCATGCCCTGTCAGTGAGCAGCGACTCAGGAAACTCTACTGCCTCAATCAAAACTGACAGAACTGATGAAGTGGCAGCAGCCCCTCAGACTTCCACAGTGAGCCAGACGCATGGTCCTGTAGTCGAGGAGCTCCGCACGGTCCATCACAGCACCCCACCTGTTCAACAGCCAATCAGTCCCCAAGAAAAACAGGAACTGGAGCAGCTGCTGAGTGGCTTGGAGGGGCCAATGCATCGACAGGGGTACCTGTCCACCCCGACCTCTGCTGCTGGAGGCATGCTTCACTTGGTGCCCGCCCAGGTCCACGTCAACGGACACGGTAGCATTGACCGTGAAACTGACATTTTAGATGATGAGCTGCCTACCAGCCAAGAGGGAAACAGCGTGGACAGTTTAGGGACGTTCTCCTCCACGGATGGTCGGGCTACACCAGCTGACCTTTACTACCAGTCTGAGTCCCTCATCAACGGTCAGGACCATGTGCCGTATCTGGAGCGCAGCATCCCAGAAAAGCCCCTGGAAGCCCCCACCCAGCTTCAGGTTGGCATGTCCAACAAAGCTGTCACTCTGACCCAAAGTGATTCAGCTCCATCCTCCGGTAATTACATGGCTACCCAAAATGGTAACATGTACCGCTCTCAGTCATTCGGCGCAGAGCCAAACTCTATGCCACAAGCTCCCGCCCGCACCACCAGCAGCAGGGATGCAGTCCAGCGTGGTCTCACCGTTTGGCAACAGTTTGGCGTGCCTGAGGAACCAGTGACTGAGGGTCTCACTTTTGGTCCACCTCCCTCTGTAGCCGTGATTCCCAGCCACCACAGCCTCCCCCAGTTCCCTAATCGCCACAGCGCCTCGCAGCAAGAAATTGAACAATCAATTGAGACCCTTAACCTTCTCATGTTGGACCTGGAACCGGGCCGTTCACAGGTGCCAAAGTCCCAAAGTGCTCCAGTGCAGGAAAACAATGCCGTAGTAACCACCCAGCCGTCCTTCACCCAGAACCAGTCCAGGCCCTCCTACCAGGCCGATACCGCCATTCATACTCATTTTGCTGGTCCCACGTTGAGCCAAGCCAGCCACCCTCTGCCTGCTCAGATGTCACCAGGGAAACCTAGTACACCGGAGCCTGCACCTGTCCAGGGATCTCTGGGTTTCACACCTGAAATGGCCGTAACTAAGCCTTCCACACATGCATCCCCCACTGAAGTCGGTCACATCCAGCTCAAGCCCATTAACACCTACCCACCGAGCACGCTGTCCCAGTCTGCGGAGGTCTCCGAGCCCCAGAGGAGCCCCAGCGCTGCCTCAGCATCACCCCAACCAAGAGACAATGAGCCAGAAGAAGTCTTCAACGTAGAAGGTCTGGTGGCCCAAAGAGTAGCTGGTAAGATCCAACAAAAATTTGTTTCATCCTGATACTTGGCTTCATGAAGCCTTTGGCACCTTTACTTCGTTAAAAGAAGACAATTTCCAGCTAACTACAACAGGTTGCACCTTCAAACTTATCTATGTGATCTCACGGATTTTTCTGTGGTCTGCCTGAAATGATAAAATGTTTGCTCAAGGCAAAACCAACTTTAAAATCCATGATTAGACAGTGTACTGTTGACAGGCTCCACCAGTCAAAGACAGAGGTATTGGAATGACCTTCAGTAAATCCAACAAAAAAGAAATGAAAGAGTAGAGTGACAATGTCTCGGAATACAAATTATAAAATTTAAATTTGAAACTTTTAGAAATTTCAGCAAACTTCATGATCACAAAACTACATTTGAAGATGCAACAGGCTATTTACTGCAAAACGAGTTCAAACATGATCATTCCTTTCAGGCTGACAGACTGCCAAGGTCACAGATGTGACTAGTTGACACCTTTACAAGCAGAAATGTTCTTTTATACAGAATGATGGGGCTGATATTGCAAAACTTACCATTTCCCATGAAGCTTTGTGACTCCAATTTTACATCCAATTCATGCAATCCCTTTAAAGGGCCAGTGTTGCTCCTCTGGCCTCTGAGTCACTCGTCTACAGAGCCTACACTTCATATTGCTCTCTGCAGACGTACTTTTACATTTGGGTCATTATTTCCACAACAAATCTCTATCCCACAACGACATTACACTGTTGTTTAATGATCTTGGCTAATGCTACATGCTAAATTCAACAGTTCATTTTATCATTTAAATTTTATTTGACCAAGTGTTAACAATCTTTGTTTTTGTGGCAGCAAATGCAGGACAGAACATTTACTCAACAGTAATGTTAACGCCATCAGCCATGCACTGTACACACACTCACATAAAACACTGTTCCGTCCTTATCTCATTTCCTGAATGTCACCTCGTCAGTCCCCACCACCACCTTCACCTAAAAGAGGAAGTGTTTTTTTCACTCCAGCAGGTTGACTGTCCCCAGATAAGCACATCAAACATCCTGCAGATCAGCAAGAAATGGTGCAAAGTCAACTTAAGCGCCGTGATAACTGAGGCCTCTGATAATAATTACCAGATGAAAGTTTTCTAGAATCAACAATACGAATCACCTCACTTCACTATCATCTATTTGGCGAGTCAGTTGTTTACACTGCACACAACTAAATCCTAGTTTCACAAAAATAACAGCTGAAAATGTAGTGTATTGTTTGTCTGAGGTAAATGTGACTCATATTGGGTTGAATCGTACTTCCTGTATCATAGAGATGCACTGATTTTCATGAGATGTTTGGAGACAGTAAAGACAAAGTGTTTCTCGTAACCATATGTTGATGTCCAGGCTTTGTTAACAGGAATGACCTGCTTTTATTTACAGTCAAAGGAAAATATTGCCTTCCTGTTCTCTTGTTCTTGTCATAAGCCAGACCTCATCTTTCTTATTTTCCTTTCCCCTAGTTTTGTCATCTTCATTCTTCTTTCTCTCATCAACCATCTGTTTACCCAGAATACTCGGCTCGAGTCCAAAGAGTCGTCCCCAGCATGACATCCTCTCAGTCTGAGCACCGCCGTTCTCACTCCCTCTCGGGTTGGTTCTCCTATCCTGTCTGAAGGAATACTTAAAAAAAATGGGGAGGTCCTTTTTTCCAAGTATTCCTTCGGTTCAAGTTCAAGTCTGTATCTGCTTTGCCTTTTGAGTGTGAAGGGCTTTTGTTGGCATTTAACAATTTCATATCTTGTCTTTTTGGTTTGACTTTCTCTTACTCTCTTTTATACTCAACACATTTTTTTGTTCCTGTCGTCCTTTGGTTTGCAGAGCATCAGCATCGTTATCTTCAAACTAACCTTTGATTACCCTGCATTCACACTCCCTCTTCACTCCTGTTTGTTCTGGGTTGCAGTTTTCTATCTCAAGGTTAGAGAATTACCTCAACTGTGGCTGAGGAAAAAAAAAAAAGAAGCCCAAATTGGATAATGTTAAAGTTTCACAAGAACGAGACAGGGGAAGCACAAAGAAGGCTCTGTCCCTTGCCAGGAGAGTGCATGTCACAAGATCTATTTTGCCAAACTTGGGGAACAATACCGAGGCCAGGATACACTAGCCTCATTCAAGGCTGCTTTTTTTCACTCACACTATTTTGGGGATTTTACAAAGCCAGACAAAGGAAACCAAATCTAGGAGAGAGACTGCAGTCCTAGTTGGAAACATCACTATAACTGTATGTATCCACTGGGAGCCAGTGACCACAATGCAGACGGGATTGTTCTGTTCAGGGCCCAAGGGTGTCAGGGATCAGTCCGACCTCTTTAACCGCAGACAGTAATATCCTTTTGGTGATGCAACGCAACATCAAAGTTCAGTTGTTTCCGGTAAATCTGGGATTGTTGGGTGGGAATGAGGTCATGCTGGAAGTCATCATGATCTTTATATCCAATAAGTTGTAGGATTTCAGTTTACAGCCCAGAACTCCCCAACTTTTATTCCCCTCGTCCCAATTTTTTTGAAATGTGTTGCTAGTATCACATTCACTTTAAGCACATAGTTACAAACATCAATAGTTGGGATGAGGCCAAACATTACATTTATAGTCTCTGTACTGTTATCAGTTAAGTAAATGTCAAAAAAGATGAACAAATTATCACATTCTGTCCTATTTATATTTCATACAGTGTTCCAACTTTTGGGATAAATTGAGGTTGGAATGGAGGATGCAGAAAGAAACTATTAAATATGTTTTTTGACTGAACTGAATTGACCTTGCCAGGAATGCAATCCCCTCACTCTCACCTTAGTTACCCTCTCTCATTTAAAGGTGTATACATACGGAGAAAGTAGTTCCCTTTACTTTAAAAAGAACGAAAAAATAAAAGATCA
The DNA here is from genome assembly GCA_029814765.1 of Acanthurus leucopareius. Taxonomy (NCBI): domain Eukaryota; kingdom Metazoa; phylum Chordata; class Actinopteri; order Acanthuriformes; family Acanthuridae; genus Acanthurus; species Acanthurus leucopareius. The sequence goes on along the minus strand of JAQMCX010000011.1, from coordinate 21,031,579 downwards.
GGTAGCCTGTTTATGTTTTTGGAATGAACCCAGAGCTTATCCACATGATAAGTGGATCTGAAACAGCTTAAAAATGTCAGTCCCTGAGAATCTCTGGCCATCCCAGCTGTAACCAGCTGTAAACCATTAGCTGTTGCTTGGGAAACAGCGCTGTGTTTGACAGTACTCCACTGCAGAGCGGTGCATCATGGGTACATCTGGTTCTCAGTTTCCAGGCATAGTGTGATGGTGGGTGTGCTTCTGTTTGGGGGTGTGGACTACATGCTTTTCAAAGCTGTCAGTTCCAGGATTTTTTTCAACCATGACCCTGCCAAACCCCGAGCTGTTTGAAGCTGGAGATAAATCCAGCATCATAACAGATGGTTTGATTGATGCTTGTTTATCATTTCTTCTTTCTCCCATGTAAAATAATACATGAAGTTAAGTAATGTATTAACGATGACCTAATAATGTTAATACAGAGCACAGACTTTGGAAGGTAAGTAGGGAAACTTAGAGAAAATCCTTTAACTCTTTAGATTTTTTTCACTGATGTGAAAATGGCAGTTAAGTTCATCCCGAACCATCTCACAGTTCAGATGTTCACAGCTGCTATCGCTAATGTCTCCCCGCAGATATTTGGCCAGGACTTTGCTCCTCCACTTCAAAGTGAAGCTGAGTGAATGGGATATTCATATTTTTTTTAAATTCCAGTTCGGTTCTCAGGGTGTGTCTGCATGTTTTTTTTCCATGTATGGAAAAGTCTGTCTGCCTTTAGTCAAATTTTAAGGTCACAGCTTGTGTTTGTCTTCAGTCTCTAAAAGATCATTTCACCTTTGGCTGAGACACTTTGTAATGAAAGAAAGACGAGCTCCAAGAACTGGACAATAAAACAGTTCCAGGTCCATCGAACATGTTATTCAGCCAAATGTTTCAGGAACAGAATTTGAAACATCTAGAAAGTAGCACTTTTTTTTTTTAGCTCAAACAACACATCATAATTTATGAACTCATATTTCTCTACTTATTTCTTGAATGCACTGTTCTTCCCTTTCTTCTCCCATTTACCTTCATCTTGTTCCAGAGTTGCAGGGCAGCCAGTGATAGTCTCTCACATTGGCTTTTCTGCTTTGGCTGCTTTGCTGCCTCGATCCCACCAGTCAACAGCGCTGCATATTAGCCTTAAGCTCTTTACTCAGACCCTGTTTGTTTTATGCCGCTAGCTTTCTCCCTCTTTCTCTTTGGCTCTTACAGTTCAAAACCAGATTAACTAAAATGAGCTTACTAGCTGCTTTGAGCTTTGAGCCAGATCCGGCCACATTGACACATTAGATTACCAACAGTTTCCCCCCCTGGCATTCCAATAAATAGTTACTCTATCATTTCAGCTAATGCTAAAAGGGTTGAACATTGCTTTGTTCAATGCATTTTCAAGATCATGTTCTTATTTTCCCCAGACACTTACAATAGTGTTTGTGGTTTCTTCTGTCGGTGAGATCATTCAAGGGATTTTTTTAATTTAATTTTTGCAGCTTTCAATTTTTTCAGCATTTAACACTTTATTAACCTTGAATGTGTGCATGTTAAATTCAAAAAGTTCTCAGAAAAATCGCTTCCTGCGAATCGTCTGCAGTGTTTGATTGTCTGCGAGATGCACACAGTGGCCTGTGCAGTGAGCATTCACAGTGGCTGAAGACCATTAACTTCTGATGATGGTGATGGAAGTGTTGGAGGAAAGCAACATGATGAAGCAGCAGTTACCATCTCATGCTTAGTTTTAACACTATCTTGGGTGTCGTCTCAGGTGTCCAGGCCCGTACGGTTTCCCTGGATGAGCCTGCAACTCTGCCTCGCCGTCGCATCACCAGTGAGGGTCAATATCAGAACGGTCCTGAGGACGAACCCTCTCCTGACGTCCCTGTTCGCTCCCCTGTTCGCTGTGTTTCTCCTGAGTTTGTCAACGCCATAGCCATGAATCCTGGAGGACGACCCAAGGAGGTAAAAAGCTCACATTTTCTAACATGTTTTTTCCCATTTTTCTTCTTTCCACATTGAAATGTGTATGTTTTTTTTTTTTTGTATTTTCTCCAGAGACACATGCACAGCTACCGTGAGGCCTTTGAGGAGATGGACGGCGGCCCAATCAGTCCTACACCCACAGTTGGTGGTGAGGTGTTTCCCCAAACCCCTGCCTTCCCCATCTCGCCGCAAACCCCTTACTTCAACCTGTGTAAGTTCCCCCTTTTGGCTGACAGAGGGCATCGTGGAGCTTAGGCATTCTTACTTAAGATATTCAAAATGATCATGCTATTAATAATCAACCCTAAGTGAGGATTGTACTGTATTGATTTGGAATGGTATTTTTGTAATTATGAGATTTCCTATGCAATATGACAGGTTAAATACCATTTATGTATTTCTAATAATCAAGGTAATTTAAAAAAACAGTCATTTTTGCAGTTTAAAATACAGACAAATTCACTCTTTAATGGCAATACTTGTTTTCACTGTTCACTTTTTTCCAAGTGGAACGAAGAAAACTTGGATTAACTCAACTCACTCTTTTGTAACGAGAAAAAAAAGGATAAAGAGACATAAAAAGGCCATGCCAGTTTGGCGTAACTGATGTCCAATATCAAGTCTTATCGACTTCTCAATTACATGTCATTTTCATCTCTACTTTCTATCCAGCCTTCTTCTCAAGGAAGAAAAAAAGCTTATTTAACAAGAAAACCATGTTTAGGTTATTCACAGAGTCCACAAAACAGGAAAGATATAGACAGACAAACCAATACACTCACACACACCAATCTCTGCTACTGCATTGGTTCTGGTGTTTGACCAGTTAACGTACGGACCGATCACTGTGCACTTTCACCATTCAAAGTCCGTCTTGTGCTGAGAGAGAACCTCAGCAGCAGGAGCTAAAAAGGTTCCTGCAAATAGGCTTCTAAGACCTAAAACAGTCTATGGTTCCTGCTGTGCAGAATCAATAGTAAAAGGGGAGGGTTCCAACAATTCTTAGAGATATGGAAATGTTCCTATGGTCCGAAAACACCGCGGCTATACACCCCGTTACTAAAACAAGAGTCACGTGTTAGGAAAAGCATCATTTGCCAACTCTGCCAATGACCTCATCCAGTCCTCTTGCCTATCTCCTGCAGGGCACACCCATAAAAGTTAGTCATAAAAAACACACCATATTTATAACACCTGTTCTGCAACATAACATGACTCCCTCCTCTCAGAGTGGGAACATCGTGTTCACAGTGATATGAAAACAAAATTAGATAAGCGTGAATTTCAAAAGAAAAAATTGCAATAGCTATGCAGATATGATCAAATATTTGATTTTCTTTATTGTTTGTGTTTTTAATGAACCTCAAAACCCAAATATCTTTCTTCCAGCGAAGCACAACGAATAGTTAACTGTCATCTGTTAACTACGATCAGTTTTGCAGTTATTTGCAAAACTTGTTAAAAAGGCATGATTAGCTGACTGATTAGTGCACGCCACAGTAGATTTACTTCACATCCTCAAATCCTCAAATCACATTGTCAAGAGGTCTCCTAGCCCCCCCACACACATCACCCACAGTTAAGTGAGGCGCATCCAGGTTGCAAGTACAAAGAATTGGTTGGGATTCTTTGGTAAGTGGAGGATGCACGTCTCTCTAACAGAGTTCCACCGTCCCACAACGTCAGCCAATTTATCCCCCATCCCGTCCCTCCTCCCTGCCCGAGTGAGCCTTTACCCATCACTTATCACAGTATGCACTGCTTTAGCATGAGAGCCACACGAGAGCAGCACCGGCAACAAAGGAGACTTCATGTATAGAAACTCTCACACACATCAGAATTACCAAACAGTTCACTTTGTTTGGTTCAGAAGTAGAGAAGCTACAAGTTGTGTGCTGATAAAAATGTTTACTATGTTCACTATTGTAGTAAAACTCTGTTTACCTGAAAGCTTCCTGTGCACCTGTCTTATGAAACAGATGCGCAAAGTTTTTTTTTAGATAAAGATGTTCTACAACAAGCCAAAAATGTCAAGGTTATGCTGATGCTACAGGAGAAGGATGAACTAATCAAATAAGTTTTATCTTCTGGAAAACATGGCTGTCGTACCAATTTAGTGGCAGTCAATTCACTGGTTATTGATAAGTGTCAGTCTGAACCAAAGTGATGGACCAGGTGACCAACATTACCATCACTCAGGCCATGCTGCTAAAATGGCTAAAACTAAGGAGTAGCATACAGTTTAGCAGATGGATAAAGTCAGAAATTAACCGATTTGAGCAAATACAGACACAAACAGGCTTTTGTAGACCCATGCATGTAAAGAAAAACAAAAAAACATCAAGATGTGAACTTGTCCGTCTCAGCAGTTGCTGCTCTCTGTGTTGCTGTTGTCATGTGTGTTTTGATTACTGTCAGTGCCTTGTTTCACCGCAACCAGCACCCTGCTTGCCCACTTGCAGCAAATCTCGTGTATCCAATCGTTCATGTATGGCCATTTGATATTTGTGCTGGCAATCGTGTTTGTTATCCCAAGAGTTTTTTTTCTTATGCATAATAATTTGTGCTTACACTGGAGGGGAATAAAGGAGTAGTTGGTACAGTGAGGGAAGACTTGAGGTGCAAGACAGATTCATTAAGAGGAGAAAGTCACCTTGAATATATCAGATTCACAGGTAGGATATTAAAGGTCTAAATGTAACTAAAAGGCTCCAGTAGCAACAAAAGACTCTACTCTTTACTTTCCCTCTGGTGTTAGTGTCGCAGAAGCTGTGTCAAAATTAATTTTCATTCATTAGACACTATTAACTTAGAGACAGCCTTTGGTTTAAGGAATACAGGGGTTGACTTGCTAAGAAAATAATGTAAAACTAAGACAAATCACACTCTTTAAAACTCACAACTGCAGATGATTAAAAGCTGAAAAGTGGGATTTGTACGGTTCTTACATGACAAATTCTCAGGGAACCTGATGAGTTCAGTTTGACTCAGCTCTGCTTTGATGTGTATTTGCATTTGACACACACCTTATTCTGCTGGCGGTAGAGTGAGGTGGGGTCAATGCCAGTTTATCACACTGTGATTGGTCACATGCATGTCTTGCCCCTCCATCAGAGCATGAGCACCCCCTGTGAACATGTTGCTCTTGTTTGTTGACCTGTGTTGAAACATATTGTTGTATTGTCTTGACAGCTGTCTACCTGTGTCTTAGTTTAAAACTATTGGGAACTAAAGCCAACTCAAAATGGACAGAACTGCTTTTACACACTCTGCCATTATTTGTAACTTATTTATTTACTCAAAAAAGTAATCAATCGTTTGGTTAGACTGTTTCAACAGGTAGCAGCTGCCAAGATGTCTGCAATACGTTGAACTGTGTGGTAAAAACTGTCCCGTTCTCCTCAGGTCGGTCCCCTCCTGGTCTTGCCAAGACTCCCCTGTCAGCTCTGGGTTTGAAGCCTCATAACCCAGCAGAGATCCTCCTAAATCAAACAGGCTCAGGTTGGTTTCAACACTCAATCAAAATCACAATCTCTGGTAGGCATTTTTGCATCTGAGACATGGACAAGAACACTGCATGAGAACAAAATCGGGTTATTATAGTTTTTCAAAGCTGTGTGCAATTTAAGGCTAAATATGAAGACTTAACCACTATTGCCCCTCCTTGTGAATGGACTCCTCTTTACATTCCTATCATACAGATTAATACAAAAAAATACTAAGTATAGCAGAACACAAAACCAAAACAAAAGTCCTTCCCTTGCTGTTTCTTTAAAATACTTTGTTTCTCTGGATTTTACCCAATGATGCTTCACAGATGATGAAAACAGAGAGTTTGAGGAAGGTAAGAGTGCTGCTGTTATGCCATCATCAATGACATTCAGTGTTTTAATAACCTTCACCAATTTTTTTTTCTATTTTTGAGATGTAATCAACACAAAAAAAGAAACATTCATCCTCATTTGTTGTCTGAAAGAGTCACAACCACTTTCACAGCAGCATAAACTATCACAGCCATTTTATTTCATATTCTGAGCCACAGTGTCAGCAGAAATCCACTCTCATGGTTGTATTTATTGTTTTGCAATGTATATGTTTCTGTTTTACGAGTTTATCCACATTCCACCCCTCACCTATGGTCATAAGCCTGTGGGTAAAATGAGACAAGTATGAGTGTTAAATAAGATAAGGCAAGTAGCCCAGTTGTGGATAGTATCTGAAGTCTCTCTGATGCCCTCTTTTGGGGGTTTTCCTAGCATATCCAACTGTAAGAAAACCCCAAGATAGATCCAGAACTTGCTGGAGGGATTATATATCTCATATGGACTGATATCATTTACATTCTGAGCAGGAATTGTGAAAAGAAAAAATAAAACATAGCTACATTGCTGCAGATCTAAAGAGTCTCATGAAGAAACTTCTCTCCGTCTCATGCAGGACCAAGAAGCTATGTAGAGTCTGTGGCGAGGTCTGCAGTGGCAGGCGGAGAGCAGCCCACGCCACCTCAAAGCCTGAGCCCACCAGCAGAGACTATGAACCAGCAGAGAAGTCCGTCTCCTGCCTCCCACACACTGAACCCACCTCTGTCCAGCAGCAGCCCCATCCAGAGCTCACAGGGGTGAGTCACGAACTCTCAAGAACACGTTAAGGAAATGGCACAAAAACTTTGATAACAGTTGATAACATTTTCCAATTCATTTCCAGGGATGGCCCCCTAGCTGAGAGCAGTGTCAGCACTCCGTCCCAACCCACTACTGATTCTGGCTTCCGCTCCCAGGCTACAGAGAGCACCTACCCCACTCCCACCCCGTCATATCAAGCCCTGAATACTCCAACACCTTCCTACCTAGATTCCAGCTCTCCAACTTCTTCCTACCTTGGCACTACTACCCCTACACTGTCCTACCTTGGCCCCAGCACCCTAGTGGGGGGCTTTGTGACCTCAGATCCCAGCCCACCCATATCAGAACCCTCCCAGACAACGTTCAGTCATGGTAGTCCCCATGCACAGCACCGGACCAACATTCTTGACCACCCCACCCAAAACACCATCCTGCAGCAGCGCCCAAGTGCTCATCAGGACCACCCCACCCAAAACACCATCCTGCAGCAGCACCCAAGTGCTCGTCAGGATGGACCCATAATGGGCCAGCAAATATCACCTGCTAATGGCTTTGAGGTGGGCATGGTAGGTCACAGCGGCAGTCCCATCCTTGCTCGTCGTCTGTCTCAGGGAGCTCAGAAAAGTCCGGTCCTCAGCAGACAGGCTTCTTTGGGACAAGGGTCTCAGCGAAGCCCAGTCCTCAGCAGACAGCCGTCCCTGGGCCAGCCCTTGCAGAGCAGCCCTGTGCTAAGCCGACAGCCATCTATCACACACATGCAAGGGAGTCCAGTTTTGGGCCGTCACCCGTCTGTATCGCAGGTTTCCCAGAGAAGTCCCAGTTTGGACCGTCACCCCATGCACAGCGGCTACACCACCCCAGATGAGAGACACGGCAACCTGTCACGACAGAGCAGCTCCTCTGGCTACCAGGGACCACCCACTCCCTCTTTCCCCATCTCACCTGCAGGCTATCAGGATGGGGGAATGATGGGGATGGGCGGAGGGTTCCGGCAGGGAAGCCCGGCCCCCGGTTACCAGCCCCAGCTTCCAGAGAAGAGACGTATGTCAAGTGGAGATAGACCAAATGGAGCACTGTCCTACGGCACACTCAATGGGAAGATAATGTCCCCATCCACTGGAGGAAGCAATCCTGGCTACTTCCACACCCTCTCCGACTTCTCAAGGTTCAATATGCAGGGTAAGGTCACATATTAACTGGAGTGATATGACATAATACTTGTGATTTCTTCCCTGTTTGCTTCCCTGTTTGTCTCCCTCTCTGAAACAGCCAAAGCTAAGCAATCGAGTGACTTACAGCCCAACATGTTCGTGTTGTGCTTTTGGTTAATTCTATGTACATCGTCATCAAATATAATGGCTCATTGCCAGGCACACTAAGCATACAAAGCAGATGTCAACGACCATGTGCAATACAGCTGTGCTTAACAGCAAAATAAGCTGATTAAGACGTTGCAGAGTTCGAGATTTAGGTTGTATCTCAGTCATCTGTATTTTTTGTATGCTCTATACCTCTATACCTCGGCTAGACAAATCTACAGGTATTTCAGCAAAATATGGCATATCTTGGCTGCGTAGACTGATGCTGGGCACATCTGTGATGTTTTTCAAACTGTTTTTTTTTTTGGTTGCAGATGGCAGCCCTGAAAGCAAGCTGAATGTCAAGTTTGTCCAAGACACGTCCAAGTTCTGGTACAAGCCAGACATTTCCAGGGAGCAAGGTGAGATGCTGAAAGTTGTTTTGAATATCAAAGACTGAACCCCTACGAGCTTTAAAGGTGAAGCTGAATGTTTTTAGCATGCAGTAATGTTTACCAGAGGCAGAGGCAAACAGCTAACATCACAAGAGAATAACATTAAAGATATGAATGTGGTATTTGGTCCAAAATATGATCGATTGCAATTTATAAAGGACATTTATGCACACCAGAGAAGTGAGTTATGCTGCAGGAGAAGTTTAAAAGGGTTTGTATCTTTGTCAGTGTTTTAGGTCAACATGTGTTTGGTGCAGTGTTTTGTAGAGCATCTAAAATGTTATTAAGATGATTGAACTTGAGCTATTCAGCATGCCTGATCTGTAAAACACAAAGGTAACACGATTCATTATTCACCATACATATTGTTCTTGTTTAACTTGAACTTTGTGTTCAAATGTAACAAACAAGCCCAAACAAAGTCACTTTTGATAAATGCATGTACAAATTTACACACATGCACATGCTAATATATACACACATCTAGCGTGGTTGGTTGTGTATTTGGTTGTGGGGTCAGTGGCTATTGGCTGCCCCCTCTGTGTTTGCTCATGGCCCAGATTGAATTATATCATGTTAAATACAAGCACATGCTCAACTGCAATGACATCACACAGAGTTTATACTTAGTGCCATGCTCTCTCAGAAGAAAAGCCACACCACATGTAAAGAATTAGGAAACATCTGCATGTGTTGCTCATCTCATCCATCTTCCTTCCTCAAACTATCACATGTGAGCGGGCCGGGGCATTGAACTAAACAGTGAAGTTATGGATCTAAAGGTCTTCTTCTTGAACAATTGAGTGTCTCAAACAAAGTGTCATGTTAGAAGTTGTAGTTTTAATGAAATACAGCCTGACAGCAATTTTTCAAAGGGACTTTATGTATTTCTTTGCTCTTTGTCGTCCTTTTAACTTTCGTCTTTCTTTTCTTTAGTTTACCTTGATCCTTTAATGACTAAACTCTCTTTGACCACCAAAGGCTGTTAACCAAATGTAGACAGTGTTTCTCATTGCCAATGACCCCGTCACACACTGTCTGTTGATATTTGAAGTATCCTATAACAGTCTTGTCTAGTTTTTAATGTTGTTTTTAGCTTTAACTGTGAAAGTTGAGTGACTGCAGATGTAATTAAGCTCTAGGCTCATAATATATCAAACAGTAACATCACTGCAAGCTGTCAATCAGACTGTATGTATGCACAGTGGTTCATTGTGCTAAATGCTAACATCAGCACTCTAGGATGCTTGTTAATGGTAAAATTTAGCAGATATTTGACATTTTCCTTATTTTCGGATTTGCATGTTTGCTTATTGAAATCGTCTATTAAATACCGTGTCATTAGTCTGTGCAGGTTTGAGTGAAATGAAAATTTTAGCCCAAATGTGCTGGAAAAAAATAAAGGGTTGTCACAACTGATCATGAAGCACATCTAAAGGCGACCCATCTTGTGGTTGAGACATTAAAATAAACACCAAATACATTCACCTTCATAATTTAATAATAAGTTCAGATCAATAATTGGATGTCCACTGTGTTGCAGCTATTGGCCTGCTGAGAGAGAGGGAGCCTGGAGCCTTCGTCATCCGTGACAGTCACTCGTTCAGGGGGGCTTACGGCTTGGCTATGAAGGTGGCCTCCCCTCCCCCCTCAGTGCATCAGAACAAGAAAGGTAAGAGCCAAGATGGTAGTTTACATGAAAGTCTATTTAAAAGTGGTTAGAAAATGCAACAACTATTTACTTGAGTCATTCGTGTGTTTTGTGGAGCTCTTCTTTCTTACCTATTTCGGTCTTCGGTGGGGGTGGAGACAGAACTGAAGTTAATATCTCAATACCAAAGATATGAGATGATGTCTCCATGCTAATCAGCTGTGTATTACCTCAACTCACCCCCCACCCTCGCCCCCTTCGCCCCCACCTCCTTCGCCCCTGCTCTTTTGTTGCAGGTGACATCACCAACGAGCTGGTGAGGCACTTCCTGATTGAGAGCAGCCCTAAAGGAGTGAAGCTGAAGGGCTGTCCGAACGAGCCTTACTTCGGTAAGTGGAGGCCTGCTGCCCCCCCATGTGCACTGCGAGAATATAACAAAACTGGGCAGATTTGAGAGGAAACGTCAAACGTTCCTGGAGAGTTTCTGCTCCTTCCTGTGTTTCTGTCAAAGTCCTGCCAAGTTCTAAAACATGCAATTCTACGGTAATTATAGTAATGACTGAAGTGATCTAACTTATGTTCTTCCTACTAATTACAACTCAAGGCTGTATGACGTCTTTGTGTGTGTGTGTGTGTTTGTGTGTGTGTGTGTGTGTGTGTTTGTGTTTGTGTACAGAGAGAGACAAAGCTCCTCTGCCAAATCCAAAATGAGACAGGCTGTAAACTTCTGTCTGTCTGCTTTGCTGCTCTTTGTTTCTTCCTCTCCTGTCTTCAGCTCATTACTCACTTTATCACTTGTTTCCTTGTGTACAGCTGCTATTTGTATTTCTCTGATTTTAAAACTTCAAATACTAATGGACTTATTTTTTTTCTATGTAGCTACAAGTTTATTATAGTAACTTTTCCAAATCGAATAAGCCACATTGAACCAAATCCATGTAACATTTCAAGATGAATTACGACAAGTAATGACCTTTCTGCACGAATAAAACCAGACATGTTTCAAGCTAAATTAGTCGCTACCGCTGCTAGCTGCAGATACCAAAGATGGAAATGAAAATCAAGCAATGTTTGAGACATGTTGTTTGCCAAATGCTTGTTTCTGACTGTGTTTTGTGTCTGTTTGACAGGCTGTTTGTCTGCCTTGGTCTACCAACATGCTATTACACCACTGGCCTTACCCTGCAAACTACTTATCCCTACAACAGGTCTGTGAATCCAAATGATCAGCAACTTTTGGAATTTATATGTCTATGTTCTCAATTTACCACAGCTGAAAGTCGCTGGAAAAAGCTTGAAAAAAGCACAAAAACAGAAAAAAGTGACTATATTGCAAACATATATACATAAAAATGATTAGCGATGAGACTGGACTCTAGTTAAGCGACGGTCATGTGCTGACTTTCAGGAAAAGAAATCATGATCAAAGTTTTCCCTGAAGCAGCTGAGGAGCATCTAAGTAAAAACTGAACTTTATGCCAAACTGGTAACTTCCTCTCTCACTTCTTTTATGTAGATCTCATTGAGGAAGTGCCAGACGCTGCAACGACAAATCCCCTGACTGAGCGTCTGAAACAAGGAGCAGGTAAAACATCATCCCACTCTCATTCATCCTCATTGTTCAAAGTCCTTTGACTTGCAAACACAGCTTTGAGATTCTAGGACATTGATTACAGTATCATTTATACGTCCCAAATCATCTCATTCATTTTTTCTGACAACGTGACATCCTTGTTATCCCAGTGCAGAGGGCCCCTGCTGATTCCCATGGTAAACCCTGTGCACCTTTATTTGGAAACCTACATCTAGAATGTGCATCCTGTCTGTTTGTTCTTCGTCCGTCTATGTTGTAACCTGCACAACTGCAGACAAATTATTAATAGTCCTGTGTAACTATGTGCTTTCAGAGTTTGTCTGATAACATAACTGTCCAGCATCTCTTGCATAACAAGCAGAATGTTTTATGTGGAATGATTTGGATGGATTTGTTTCTGAAACTGTTTAGCTTGCTCCGGACAGCATGTTCTCTAATGAGAAGAAAATCAGTATTTCTGCATGAACAGGTCGAATCAGGCTTTAAAAACAGGATCCAAAAGGATCCCTTTTGGAATAAATAGGATTCCAGTTGCATTGTCTGTCTGAGATTTCCATGTCTTCATATGATTTCTGTTTTCTGACTGGGACAACTGCTCTTTTCCCAGCATGCAATGTGCTCTACATCAACTCAGTGGAGATGGAGTCCCTGACAGGCCCTCAGGCCGTTGCAAAGGCCATATCTGAGACACTGGCTGCCGCGTCTCCACCTACTGCCACCGTTGTGCATTTCAAGGTGTCGTCACAAGGCATCACACTGACAGACAACCAGAGGAAGTGAGTCTGTCCTGCGTTTAGCAACAAATGTTTTCAGTGTCTGACCAGATAAACATTGCATGACATCTGGAGATTTTGCTGCAGACGTTGTTTGATGTCTGAACATGTTTTGTTTTTGAAGCACAAGTGTGAAAATGAGTCACTGCACACGATCAGAAGCAATAAATTTTACGACTCTTGGGATGCATCTTAACTCCTGTCCCAGAGGGCACAGGTTTAATTCCACACGATTACTGTTGCTGTTGTATTAGGTAGTTTACGGTAATGTGTGCAGTCGTGTTTTGGTGTATCACTACACTGTGTTGTTGGTAGGCACTGTTTTAAAGTTCATTTCAGTTCTGTGTTGCAAAATTTCACATTTACAATTATATATATAAAACAGTATATTTTATCTTAAATGATTTCTGACACAGAATTAAAAGATCAAGGTTTTATTTACAACAATATTTTATTTTTTGCAAGACACCTGAATGAGAGAAACTACCAGCTAAAGCACAGTGAGAAAACCTCAGTGTTGTCTGAAACATACATCAGCATGGCCGATATCACTAAACAATTTCATCTTATTATAAATTTGTTGACATCTGTGGCTAAATCTGGTTAAAAAGTAACTTGAAATTACATTACGTTGGATTTAAATTGGATTTATCCAAAAGCGTTTAAGTTAGATTAAAGTTCATGTCAAGCAGCTGGCCTTGCGTAAATTTCCAGGTGGAAACAAGACAACGTTTTCACTCACCGTAAATCTTATTTTCCACCCAACACAATGAATGTTTTTCACCATGTTTCTTTTAATAGATCTATTTTTGCGTTTATGTAATCTCTGTTTTTGATTTGCTGTGTTTATAGGCTTTTCTTCCGGCGCCACTATCCGTGCAACGCTGTCACGTTCTGCGATACTGACCCTCAGGACAGAAAGTGAGTACAGACACATGAAATGATTTCTTAAATTATCATTAGTGTTTGTTTTAACACTTCTGATAAAATGCATGATACTTTAAAATCAGAAGAAAGTCCAAAATCTTGTTATCCTCTAAAGTCTGCTAATTTTATCACTAGTAGTGTTATTAATTGTGTGATTTTCTTCATTTAACTCTCAAAACTAAAAACATACCAGTAAATAAAATATTAACACACACCATTTGTCTGTTTGTTACAGGTGGAACAAGCCTGAGGGCGGCACAGCTAAGTAAGTAAACTTTTGTGGATTAATATTCTACCGTTGATGATAAATTTCAGAAGGGAGGTCACGTGATGCACCTGCTTCAGTTGAGATTATTTACTGAGGATTGTTGGATTTACATCCCTCACAGTTTAGATGAATATAAGAGAATGAATCTCATAGTTTCATGGTCCATCAGAGACGCAGTTCAATACTTTATCATGTTTTTTTAAATGAATCTCTCACTCTGTCCTTGAAGGCTGTTTGGGTTCGTGGCGCGTAAGCAGGGAAGCACAACCGACAACGTCAGCCACCTCTTCGCTGAGATGGACCCCGACCAGCCTGCCAACGCCATCGTCAACTTCGTCTTGAAGATGATCGCCTCGCAGAAACGATGAGATGAGAGCTGACAGCAAACCCTGGCTCTTTTTATAAGGCCTTTGGTTATTTTTCTTTCCTTTCACTGCAGTTACTTGCTTCCTCTTTTTTGGACAATTTAGCATTGAGTTTTTACGCGTCACCTTATTCTTCCTACTCTTTTACTTTCTCTCGCGCGTCTGCGTGTGAATGCAAACGTAAGCAAAGGACAGACGGGGAATGTGTGATGTATGTGTGTGTGTGAGTGTGAGTGTGTGTGTGTGCGCTGCTTGCATGCATGTGCTATTCTTCTTGGACGGACTCCAGAATGGACCAGAGGAAGTGCAGGATGGGGCGTGGCTGTGTGAGGCAGTGAGACGGGAGGCGGTTCGCATCTCCCCGGCAGGGTAACACAGGAAGAGGGAATGACATTGTGTGTGCAAATGTTATTTTTTAAGCGATTGTTTTCGTTTTTTGTTTTTTTTTAAAAAAAGAAGAAGTCAAGTTGTGTGATGTAAAAGTGGATTGTAAATCTATCAGGCTTTTGACTGGTCAACCAAAGATTTTAAAAAAAGTAGTCAGGGCGTGTATAGTGTGCCACTGTCGGAGGGTTGGAAGTATTCTTTTGTAAAACAAATATGGCTGCTTAATCAAAAAATACTGAATTGTTTCTCTCTGTATGTACTGATACTGTAGGTCAATTCTGCACCGTGCCATCTTGCAAAAAATGTTTTCCCGGACATTTTTGTGCAGCCGGTGAGGCCTGTGTAAATATTCCAGATTGCTTTATGAGTAGGACTGTTCTATATGACATTTGGTGCCTGACTTTCTTTTATAATGCAGAGCTTTTTAAGAAAAAGAAGAACATTAAAAAAAACTCTTTCAGGCTGTCTTAAATATGCAAATAGCCAAACTTGGAAAGAAGGAAGTAAGGTCGCTTTGTTCCTCGTTCGATGCCGTAGTGTCGCTAAAGATGCGACAGATGTTGAACCTGTGAGGTGCAGCTAGAGTCGAACAATATCAGCTACAACTGTTTTTTTTAGTTTTGTGCATCTACGGAGTCTACGGTGAACACACAAAGGTCATCAGACATCAGAAAGACAACCAATGAATCATTGCATCCACACGTCTCTTGGTTGTTTAAGTCAGACGAGAAAAGGTTTCGCTTCCTATCCGCCAACACTCTCTGTTCGGTCTGCGCAGCACATCGCCGCTCTGATTGGCTCGTTGCTGAAGGAAAAGCGTCGTCCTGCTTCACGGCTCTTCAGTATTCTGTGTCGAAAGTTTCCGTCAAGAGAGAAAGAAGCTCTTTGTGTCAGCTGGCCAAAACTGTTGACATTCACATCCTACCCAAAAGTAAGCTATACATATAAATATACATATATAGATTATATATATATATATAAATATATATATAAAAAAAAAAACCTTCCAAACAGTGACTTAAGATATTTATTTTTTTGCTTTGTTGCTCTATGTTATCTTGTATACATGTATTATAAAGTATACATCAAGATTACTGACAGCGAGAAGAGAAGATTGCTTTTTATTTTGGCTCGTGTCGAATGCATTGACGTATATAAGGTGTAAAGTGTGTGCATTTAAAAGTGTATCACTGTTGTTTTTTGAATGTTTTTTTTCACAGCATTACTTCCTTTTTTAACATTCTTGTTTTCTTGGGGAGGCTATGTTTTTTTTGTTTTTTTTTGTTTTTTTTAAAGACAGGGGAAATATATTTTGTATGAAAGATTGTTGTTACTAAAGTCCAAATTTGAGTTAACCTAAAGTGACGCCAACATTGTTTTATTAACTTAAACCTGCCTAGAAAATACATTGTCCAAGTTTAGCACTTAAATGTTGAAGTATTACCAGTGTGTTTCTATTTGTCCAATAAGAAGAGACGGACATGGACTCATTTCATGTGTGGAGGCGGATAAACTCGTCTCAGTCACGTTTCAAACGTCACCTCAAACAAGTCCATTCACAAAGTAGCTGCTGCCCCCATGTGGTGACCAAGGATCATTACAAAGGAGCCACTTTTATTCTAATACAGTGTTTTAACTGTAATCACAGCACGTCAACCAGGAGTTTAAGTAATTCAATCAGTAAGAAAATTGACTTAAAAAACTTAAATTTTATTATGGAATCATTTGCAAATTTTCTCAGCTAATAAAATTTATCCCATTTAAGGATTAAGTACTAGATTACTGCTCCCTCCGTTATGCCTGATGCTTTAGGATCAGTTGGCAGCATGATGTAAAAACTTAAATAAGGGTTAGTTCGGGGGGGCTCAAATAGACTCAAATGTACTTCTCCCAAAACAGAAAAACACAGCACTTAGGGGACTTTTATATCTGACTAGAATGTTC
This sequence comes from Acanthurus leucopareius, assembly GCA_029814765.1. Lineage (NCBI taxonomy): Eukaryota > Metazoa > Chordata > Actinopteri > Acanthuriformes > Acanthuridae > Acanthurus > Acanthurus leucopareius. The sequence continues at coordinate 21,015,297 of JAQMCX010000011.1, read as the reverse complement.
CATTATTTATTAGCAAAAGAGCCTGCATGCTCAAGTCAAGTCGCTACCTTAACACTGCTGACTGTAATCTGTACGCAGCATCCTGGAGTCTTACTCAGCTCAGCCCTTTCAGAAAGAAGCCCACGGATGGTTTTCATCAGGTTTTTTTTGATTTGTCACGTGACGACTGTGTCTTGACTTCGCGTGCGAGACAAAAGAAGCTGTATTTTTTTTAAAGCCTTCAAGTGCTTGTTGAGAAAAGACGACGTCCTCTACTTCAAACTGAATGTTAGCCTTTTGTTTGCAAAGAATGGAAACTCCGGTGGCGTCTGCCCACTCTGACAGATCAGTCTGGACTGTAGAATGTGTGTGAATGAGCTACTATGCCTGTATAGAGCTTTTGTCTTTTTTTTTTTTTTGGTTTGCTACATTGTATGGCTTTTATTATTTCTGATGAAAAAAAAACACATTAAAAATGCAGTACAAATCAAAACAAACGCAAATTTGTCTCTTTTTTTTTTTGTAAATTTGGATTTGTTGTTACATGAACTTAACAGACATTTCAGTGTTATTTTGCCAAAAAAGTGTTTGTGATTCAAAATCTCCTGATCTTAACTTTTTAGTTTTTACAAAAGTATTTTAATGTTAATTTAAAAAGGAAATTTACAAACATCTAAATAATCTCTGAGGTCTTTTAGAGGACGAATATCCTTTATATCTTTCACATACTGTAAATTTTAATGGGACATGGATGGATTTGTATGAATGTGCCTGCAGTTTCACAAGTTGCTTAACATTTACGTGAAATTCCTTCTTGTGCAGGGAAAAATCCAAATGCATACAGATGTGCAGGATGATGCTGGGGGGTGGCAGAGTTAGGTTAATAATAAGTGAAGTGCCATATATGTGTTAGTGCATATATACTCGTTTAGTTGCTGATACGAGATCAAACATTTTAAGCAGCGGTAAAAGCATCCCAGATACTTTTTATGGGTCTTTGAAGACTAACTTACGGCACACAGAAGAGGTCTTTACTGGTGCAGCCAAAGATTGGAGTTAATTTGATTGATATGATTAAAACAACGAGTTAAAACTAATCATTAAAAAGTTCTGTAAACTTGTTCTGCTGGATTGGAAGCTACAAATCTCAAACTTGGAGATTGAAGATCACAAAGATTGAAAAGAAAAAATGTTTTTCCATTGAATTAGAATAAAAATAGTTGGTCCAAATCTTAAGAAAAAAACGTTTTCTCCTGATAAAAAACATCTCGAGGTCTTGTGAATAACAAGATCTCTCAGAAGAAGGTGGAAGGAATGTTAAAACGTCAGTGTCTCAAAACAATCCGTCAAAACTCAACCAATTAATTTCTTTTTTCAATCCCAAACATTTTGTTTCCAAAATCCCAACCCACAGTTTTTAACTCCTCAACTTTTCCAAACCTTGACCACAGCGATGGCAGATACGGAAACAAACACATGAATCATTTGTTTTGGTTCTGTGTTTCTGAAAGGTGGAGACAAACAACCTATTTTTTTGTTTTTTTTCATTTAGTTTGAAGATTTTTGACCAAACTCCACAAGCTGTGAGTCACTATTTCTACTTTAGTTAGATCATCAGAACAAATGTGCTATTAACTAAAATGTGGAAATGCATCTTAGGACTTCAGGAACTTTGTGAAAGCAACAAACAAAAGTTAAGCTCATGTTTTTAAAATAAAGACGGTTGTAACCATGAAAAAACAAAGAAATCTGTATGAAATAGATCTTACACATTGGTAATACATATTCCTTTAAAGTACTCGTGTACTTTAAGTTACTTTAAGTTCTTCTTATCTGGTGGAGAAAGTATCTGAGGCCTCAGACATTAAGAGGATGAGACGTGTCTTTGTTGCTGCTTCGCTTCATAAATAACAGCAGAATGTGGAGCTTTTACTACCCAGATACCATCATGACGTCACTGCATTAGTCTATAAAACTTTGAAATTGTCATAATAAAATTTTATGGACTGCAATTTTCTGTGCTCTAACCAGCTTCGTAAAATGATAGAAATGCAGACATTTAAAATGAGTAGCCTGCAGGAATGTGACACTAATAAATTTTGTTTTTTTTTTACATTGTCATTCATTTTATGTCAGTGATGTTATGAGGTTGCTTGCTTTCTCTCGAGCCTTGAGAACTCCAAACTCGTAAAAGGAAAAGTCGTAAAAAGTGTAAGAGTGTTAGGAAGTGATGATGTTTTAAAGAAGCTCTGAAATATCTCACGACACTAAAAAACCAGTGAGTCAAACTGCAGGTTGAGTTACGAAATCTTTATGTTGCAGAAAATCAGAACTACCACGTCTTGTTAATGTATCTGATACTATAAAAGCAGGAGTTTCCTATTTTATTACATATATTTTGAGACCCTGGAGAGAATTTTTTTACTTCTCAGCCCACATTATTACATTATTGAGCTTTTCCCTACAAAAAACTTTATGAGATATCTTCCCTGCTCTTAAAATGCCAACTTTTACAAACTCGTCCTTGTATTTCCTTGCATCATGCACACTAAAACTGAGTCGTGTTGTGTACTCACATGATCCAATTCCATCACAGAGATCTGTATTTTTTTAAGGTAGCAGCATGTTTGGTTGTCTGTCAGTGGCATCATGTTTCCTTCACCCCTCTGGTTGCTAAAACTTCTGTGGAAACATGGGAAACACCTGATGATACATCGAAAGGTAACAAAGCCAGAAATCAAACTGTAACACAAATAAAACTATAACACAATACTTCATCTGTCAACATGATCTCTGCCTGTCAAACAGATTAAGTGGCTGGCAAGAGTAACTTTTTAAAAAAAAGAGGATAACAGACCCAAAGATCACATGCTACTTTACAACAAAATCAAACTCCGTCTTCAGTTATTGTCTTATAAAGACCTCTGTTGGCAGAAATTACATATTGTGCATTTATAAAGTGAGAACTGAAGTTTTTCTTTGAGAAAATCTGATTTTACATTTACATGTTGGGGTCTGTGTTTAAAAATAAAAAAGCTGCAATGTTACATTTGGCCACTTGATGTCAGTGTTTCCCTTCTAGACAACACAAAGCCAGTCTGACATATATTCACTGACAATTTTCCAAACGAGTTTAAATGTAAACTGCAGGTAAAATGGTCACTGTCTTTTTTTTCCTGGTTAAAACTGAAGCAGCATCTTTAAAACTCTTCACACAGTCAACAAAAACAGAAATCTATGAGAATCAAACTGAATCTTTTGTCACTAATTTCACTCACAAGACATCTAATGATCACATTTCCAAAAACCAGTGACCTTTATTGCTTTTCTCCAGTAATCATATTGATAAATATGTAGAAAACTGCAAAATTATATTCTCAATATACTGAAACAATAAGTACTCTTCAGTATGAGTTATTACACTTTATTGCAGTGTCTTTTTACAGTCAGATTAAAACATGCAAAAATATTTTAATAATTTAAGGAATATTGAAAATAACTGCTGCATTTCTGAGTTACTTTTGTCATTTGTCTGTTCTTGTACAGTCTGTAACTTCAAAAAGTAAAAGATCAGCGATTTATCTAAAAAAAAAGAAGAGTTTTGAGAAAGTGGCCTCAGTATTAACTGATGATGTTAATCTGTTTCTGTGTTTGTGTTTGGAAAAGAGCCAAAAATTAAAACTCCGCTTTTACAAAACTGTCTACAAGCAGCCAAACTTTCTTTGTTTCACAGACCAAATACAATTTTACCAACGAAAGCCAAAAATAAATAATAAGGTTTGAGCTTCAGTTCATGGGAAAATGTAACACCACCGCTGGAAGTCCTGTGTAATACTTCCTGAGAGGAGGATTACAATCTTTTCATCTCTCTGACACCATGGAATAGAGTTGTGTAATTGTTCCTGCTTAGTGTTCCTGAATGGTTAGTGTGTGTGTTTGTGTGTGTTTGTGTGTGTGTGTGTGTGCTGTTTCTTTAACTGCGTCAATCTACTCTGTCTTTGAGGTGCCGATGGAGTTGAGTGCAGATCTGGTGTTCATGGGTTCAGATCTTTACATCCTTTCATTTTTAAACACTCAACACTTTACACTTTTCACACACATTCAAATTAACACACATCTCACATCCGAAGTCACTTTTAGTTCATCTGTTTTAATCAATAACTCAAATTTTTGGCATTTCCTGTCTTTCCTGTTCGTGTCATGTCCATTGGGTCGGACTATGACATGGTGATTTGTTCTCCACAGGGGGTCCGGATGACAATATGGGGGGATAAGATGGTCTGTTTGGGGGCAGAGAGGGTGGATGACAGAGGGATTATCCCTTTAATCTGTTTGCCTCTTCATGCTGTTTGGTCCACTAATTTCTCCTCCATTCTGCATCTACTTTTACACCTCTTTGATTTTTAAGATTTTTCCATCAACAAACGCCACATGCATGTACACTAATATCTTTAAACCCATCTTGTTGAATGTGTCTTACTGAATACTGCTGCATCTGATTACCTGGCTTTTTCTATTAGTTTAGCTTCAGGTTGGTTGGTTTTTAGCCAGAAAACTAACCTCACCTGTTCCTGCACATGTTGGATTTAATGATAATTATCTCATGGTACTTCCATTTTAGTCTGATGTAAAGACTAACATCCCTTTGCCAACTTAAAGACATGAGTTTACTGTTTTCTTCACCAAGCAGTATTAATTGTTTAACAACCCAATCAATATGTGATGGATATGGCTGATGTTCTACAGAGTCAAGGAGTTACAGCCGTGTGGACATTTTGGATAAAACATGGAGAGCTGACAGACTCGTCACAGTATCCACTATAAATAACCACGACTCTGTATCATCACGACTTGACCTCTATTTTATGCAGACGAATCCCTCCACAACCCACAACACACCAAGATCCCGAAATACGATCCGACTCTCAAATTAAGCTGATAAAATATGAATGAGGGTGGTGACTTCATTATATGACGAGAGACACTCAGGGTTCGTTCAAAAACCTCAAAGGAAGCTGCAAATGTCAGATATGATGCTCAGTTCAGCCCGACATCAGCAATTTAACACGTTCAAAGGCATCAAACCGGCGTTAAAGTCAAGATATTTGATATTCTTGATATGAAACACGATGGTTTTATTTCAGAGATGTTTAACCTGTGAAGCTAATGTTTCAAAGAAGCTTCTTCCTCCAAAAAAAACCTCCTGACATCCTCTTTGACGTAAAACAAAGATTACTTTCATTGTTCAAAGAAACCAACACCGACTGCGGGCAGGTGGTGGGATGTGAGCTGCAGCCCCCAACCTTCAATCCCACAACACTCAGAGGTGATTCACCAAAGCCGTGTCATCTAAACCTTCGTTTCTGAAAGGAAACTCTTCTTCTGCTGCTGCAATGCTTCAGTCAGTCTTCACAAACATGTATCACCTGATCCAGAATAGATTTTAACTCAGTTCAAGTTCAAGGTTTTTAAAAAAACAGTAAAGATAAAGGTGCTTTTGCTGCTGCATGACAAACGATATTTCACAAAAAAGTGCTGTTTTCCAAAGTTACACAACATTTTTATCATCTTTATATTTATTACATCCTCCTCTCCATCTTTCTTTCCTTCTGTTTATCCATTTTTTAGTTCATTTCTAGAAAAGCAGTGTTTTTTCAAGTGAAATGTAAGTTAAGTTCACTCGCTTAAGGAGGGTAAATCTGAAATTCAATATTTGTGTGGTTGGCAAAAACGCAGTAATCGGACCAGAGCTGCGAGTGTCTTGTTTCCTCCTGAAGCCTGTTGCCCTTTCTCGCACATGGAAACATGTCACCATTTGGAGCGAGAAAGAGTGTCAGGCCTCCTGCCTCCGATTGGATACACAGAGAAGCAGTTTACACTCTGCCAGATGGAGTGTAAACCTACGAAGCAGAAAGCAAATGTATATACTGTACTGCTTTTTTTTTTATTAATCCTCGTCAGATAAAATAGATTATAATATTAAAAACAAATGCTGGCAAACGTCTACGAGCAGATTATTATTATTTTAGTTTTATTAATAAATGACAAACTGCTGTCCATCTCTGTGTCTGGCAGAGATTCGGTGCTCAGTGATGTTAAAGTCACCAATATTTCCTTTTTTCTTAAGCTCACGCATGAAGATGATTAAAAAACATGAGAGAAAAGCGTGTGTGTGTGTGTGTGTGTGCAGTTTGTCTTTTACAGGGGTTGTGTTTTTTAAAGTGCATCTCCGTGTACGGGATGTTTACGCTCGCTACGTTTTAAAAAACTAACAAACGTGTGATTCAAATTCAGCGTGTATCCACCGAACGCTCGAGTGAGTCTGTGTTTAAGTGCGCACATGTATTGTATATGTGTGTATATATGCGTGTGTGTGTGTGTGTGTGTGTTTTCTGGCTTCATGAGCGACTGCCCATCCTGTAACCGGTACGTGTGACTCACTCCTATTCCAAATGTTTCCATCTTGGCGCCTCAAAGGCAAAAACCATCAGAGTGCTGTCACCATCTGGACAGTAAGGGCCCTCCTGGGCTGCCCGCCTCGTGTCCCTGACTCAAAGACTTTTAACTAAAAATACAACCTCCAGGATGTTGTTGCAAAAAGCACCAATACATGACTGGCCTGGATTTTTTTTTTTTTTTTCTACTTCTGGCTCTTGATGTTTTTGTTTCTTTTCCATAAATAACGAAGGTGAAATTGCTCACACACACATCATACAGTAGTAATAATGCAGTCACGCTGTCTAATAGGCATGCAGTGGCTTTGATGAAAGACGCTTCTTGGAGGATGAAGTCAACTTTGGGGTTTTTATGAGGCAGATTTCTAAAGCTGTGCTGGTCTATATTTAATATTAAACCGAATGACTGTGTGCAGTGTCACTTGTACTCACAGAAACCGCAGAGATTCATCACCGACTTCGCATACTTTCTCAGAGTTCAGATCAGAGGAAATTTCTCAGTAGAAATTTGTTTTGGTTTTATAGTCTGTCACTTTGTTCTTAAACTCGTTTCCAGCTGAAACAGGCCACTGTTTTTCAGAAACAAGCTCTGACAAACCACTGCACACTGCCAGTGCAGCCCCATATATCACACACACACACACACACACACACACACACACACACACACACACAGTTAGCAACTAACTATGGAAGTCAAACCTTCAAAAAAAAAAAAAACCTAAACAGCCAGCAGCGGCTAAAAATTGCTCGTTCTTAAATGTTTAATAACTTCTGAACCGCTCATGCAATTCTCATGCTTTAAAAAGTCATGTGCACTGGAGTTCCTCGGCTTTCCAGCTGTATCACACACGACTCTGGGACTTTAAAATGGAGCAGGCTGAAACTCGGGGATCTCCTGAATCAAATGATTCATGACACTTGATGCTGATGCTGAGTCAGACAGTCGAATCGTCTCACATCTCTGAGAGCTATGCACATAAAAGCTACAGACAGACATGCAGACATGCACCTCAGAGGGAAGCAGAGACTAAAACAGATGTTAAATGAGAGAGAATGTAGACCTACATTTGTCAGGTGACTACAAACGCAACATAAAACCAATGATAACACTCCAAGTCTGCTGGATGAAACAAGCAAATGAGTGCTAAAACATAAGACTTAACAACATAAAGGCAGAATTGCATTGAAACACATTCTTTCATTTTTAAATCCTCCACTTTTAAGAAAATACAGCTATGAATGATCATCTCAGCACACAACGAAGGCAAAGAAGGAGGGTTTTCACTTTCTAACTGTGTTTGGCAAGTTACTTAAGAAATGATTTTTCATTTCATGCTACAAAAGTAATTAGGCTACAAAACTTTGCTAATTACTTCATGGCAGAACTAAGAAGTTACATAAATCATTAAATTACTGGTTGATCATTCATTAATCAGCCGAGCTCTGCTGGAAGGATGCATTTAAACAACTCAAATGACATATTTTGACTAAATAAGCAGCCAGTCTGTGGTTTAGATGGATCACTGATAGCATTAAAACGTTCTGTGCTAACGGGGACAAACATGGGCACAAGGAGGAAAGCCAGTAGTTCCCTATAGTCATGGTTGGTTGCATAATAGAGCAGACATGCTTGTTCCATCCTATTTCCCTGTACCTCAACAGGTAAAATGAAAAATTAATAACTTTCTAGCAGCAAAATGTGGGCTTTTCAGTATATAAAGTCCATCTCTGCTCCCTCGTGGATTTGGTTTTAACTTTTTTTTTGCATTTTCTTGTCTTCAAAAGAAGCCACTTGCAGAGAAATGGGAGCCTGACGGGGTTGAAAACAGGGCTCCTTGAAACAGGAATCATAAGCACACTACTTTATACAGCCTGTTATATTCTACTTAGAGTAAATGTGTACCAATTTTCACACAGCCTCAATGTGGTAAACCCCAGCCATCTGCTAAAAGTGGAGCCCTTGAAAACAAGATGGTACCTCTGAAGCTATTATTCCAAAACAGAGCCAGTATGAACAACAAAACAAATGGGAATGCTTGTCGGGAAAATTATAATTTCATGTGACTCCTGAAAGTGACTGTTTAGTTTAGTTTTCAGGGGGGGAGTGGGCAGTCCTCCTCCTCCTCCTCCACCTCCTCCTCCACCTCCTCCTCCTCCTCCTGATGGTTTTTATGGCAGCACTGATGGCTCCAGTAAAGAAAGACAGCAGGCAGAGATGGATGTGACACTGTAACATGAGCCAGCATTCATCCCAAGCTGTTGTGAATGTATGCTTGGGTCTTTTAGCAGAGTGATTCCAGTGCGACGCTTTCAGATTATGTGTGCGTCGTAACGTGATCGTGTGGGTGTAAAAAAAAAAAAAAAAAAAAAAAAAAAAAAATATATATATATTTATATTTAAAAAAATCACATTTTACAAGAAAATCTGGCCGATGTTTCGCTTTGAATCCAGTCATGTTTTGTGTACAAATTCCCTCAAAGCTCCTCGAACGCTCATCACCGACCCAGGAGCTCCAAGTTCCTGCTGTAGCCCCGCCCCGCCCAGCCCCTCACCCCACTCCCCGCCCCCCCCGGCCAATCAACACATCCCAGAGCCCTGTAACAGATGGCTGCAGGGGTCAGCAGGGGTTAGCTGGTACAGGGAGGGGGGTGGGGGTGGGGGGTTGCAAAGGTTAGGCCGGGGCTCAGGGGTGTTTGAGATTGTTGTGACACGGCCTGTCTGCCTGTCAGTATGCAGGTGGATGAGGAGCATGTGGCCCACAATCCCCTGCCGGGGGGGGGGGGGGGGGGGGGGGGGGGGGGGGGGGGGGGGGGGGGGGGGGGGGGGGGGGGGGGGCGCGGGGGGGGGG
>JAQMCX010000011.1:20896909-21005911 GCA_029814765.1 Acanthurus leucopareius | reverse complement strand
CGGTTAGTTAGTCTGATGGGTCCCGAAACAAAGGAGGTGTGTGAGTGTTGTAGCTTTAGGAGCTAATGTTAAAAATATTCCGTGTAACAGATTCAGACATGATATGTTTGAAGCTACTTTAATCTGTTTTTCTTTCTTTTGCTTTGCTTTGTTTCGTTCGGACTCCAACACGAGCTGTAAATCACTGATACTTGACATTTTACGGCCTTTAGAGTTGATACGGTTAACCGGTGAAACAGGTTTAAGATGGACAAACAAAGATGGACGACATGTCTCCTCTTTTTCTGCACAACAATGAAACAACGATGAAGCCAAAACATCCGAAACACAGGTGCTGCCATCCTGCATCTTTATCAGAGATGCTCTCTGTCCTTTAAACAAACAAAAAAGTGAGTAACTGAGGTTCTGATGGTGATAAAGAGCCGTCATCTGGAAACACACACAGATACAGAAATTTACTGAAATATTCCTCCCTAAAGACAAGAATCACATCCTTGAATCCAGTCTCTTTCTTTTCACTTTGCAGCAGTGAAACTAGCAGAACAAGTAAATATGGAAAAGAATTTGTGGGCCCAAATACCAAAACCAAGAGCCAAAAGGAGCTAAAAAGTTTCTTTTGTCATTTAATTTTTAAATGATTCAACACTGAACATTCTGTATTCTTCTGCTCGTTATTTAAACATGTGAAAAGCTTCACAGTGATGGAACAGAAACAGGAGAACGAGTGAGAAAGAGGAGGTAAAGAGTAAATTACAGGATCTTTACGACGGCAGAGCCCAATCAGGGCTGAGTGTTACCTGGTGTGAGGAGGATGACGGACATGGTGATGAGGGAGCAGACCACCAGGATGACCAGCAGAGCGATGGCGATGCCTTTCCAGTTCCTCTGCGGGGGGCTCACCCCTCCCAGGTCCTGCAAAGAGAGAGAGAGAGAGAAGGAGAGGAAAAACAATGGAGGTCAGTTTAAGTTGTGTCTGTTATGTTAAAGCCTCCCAGCAAACACAACCGAACAAAGTCAGAGACCGAAGTGAGTTTGATGTTTCTGCAACAAGATACACAGAGCTCTCTAGCACAACAGGAGTTCAGTTTTTAAAGGTTTAAAGATAAATTTTTGGACATATTTCACATGTTTCCTCTCATAAAGGCCGGATACACATGAGAATATAGACACCAAATGTGATGTGAAAAGGAAAACATTTGTCCAGAGGTTCGTGTGAAGATGTTTCTGCTCTGCACACAGTGGAAACATCAACATGGGTCAAACTGACGCTTTGTGATTTCAGTCCAGTCGTCTGCACGATGGAGGATTTGCATCGAAGGTCTTTGCATGAGCCTGAAAAATGAAACCTCACTATTTCTGATTTGTACTTCTGAGCTGAAAAGCTGAAAAAAAAGCATCTGCATGGTTCAGTAATTGCTTGGGCGACGTCTCCTTTGGTTCCCACCTCCTGACCTGTGAAAAACACACACTTCCTGCCTCGGCCAGGAGTCGCACTTTCTCCAGCCGGGTTGGATGTTGTGTGTTATGACCCTCAAACGGAGCTGCTGCTACATCGTTTGCAGATAAGGAACACAGCTGCCATTTGCTTTCAGAGGCTCGGCCGGTCGCAGCGGCTGCAGAAAGGCTCGGTTTGAACAATCTGAGTGACCACGGCGTCCACGGCGTCCACGGCGTCCACAGCGTGCGATGTTATCTGCAGTGAAATATATATCCAGGAAGCTTTTGCCTGCGACCCGCTCTCTGAGTCCCGGTATTAGAGGAGCTCTAAACTGGGTCTTCCACCACATGTGCTGCTTCTGATAAGGTGAATTAAACCTCCATCCCTGTAAAAATGTCTTCTCACTGCAGCTCTTCCTGGCCTCAATTACCCACAAAACCCTGCAGGTGAAACACAGTGATTTCTGTAGTTTTTTTTTCTTTTTTTTAATCTAGGGGAGGGGGTGGGGGGGGGGCAAAATGATTGCCAATTAGAGGCAAGTTCTGCTCGCACAAAGCAGCTTTCTTCACATCTGTCTCAGATTTTCTTTAAAGATCCATTTTCTAAGCACTTCACAGCAGCGCGGCTCTCTTTTCCATCTGATAGTCATGACTAGAAATGTCACATTTACTGACTGATGGGCCAATTATAACTGAAGTAGCTACAGTTATTCCTCACCGACCGCAGAGGAGCAGACAGAAGAAGAAGAAGAAGAAGAAGAAGACGAGGCAGTTTTAGCTCTTTGGTGCTAATTCACTGCTAATTTTCTCGCTTTGCACGACATGTGGACACATGACTTCACCGTCCGCGTGATGGGAGACGCACGTAACTGTACATGGACGCAGTGTTGCATTATTCACAGCCCCGGTTGGACTCATAATACTGATGTATTATCAGGACTTGGGTCGCTGCTTGTTTCATTAATGCCACAAAACGCTGCTGTGTCCTTGAAAACTGACAGTAGCTCCAAATTGCCCTTGTGCCTCCATGCATGAGATTTCTCTCTCCCTCTCTTTTTTTCTCACTCGCTCTCCGTCTCATTTTCTCTCCCAATTTTCCTATTTAGTTACTTTTCGAATCATCATCTTCGATTTATTAACTTAATTATAAGCAATGAAAGAACCAGTAAGAGAATTTTGACCCACTGAGTTTCTCCATTAACGTTTTTTTTTTGAGGACGGAGGAAGCAGAGAGAGGCGGTCCTGATAAATGGTTCGCCTACCAGCAGGAATGAGACAGAAACTGGGTATTATCAGGACCATTAGACCTTCATCAGAGGAGATACATTTCCTGAGACGTCCACGCAGACGGAGGACAGGCTGGTGCCCTCAGGAGCTCTTTCACAACACAGAACCAACGCGCTTCGCAGGCGGTTTGTTAGTTAAAAAAACTGTAATGACGAGCATTAAAAATAACAAACAAACCAGTTAATGAGTGTTACTGAAACCTCTGCTCTCTCAAATTAACACACTTTAATGAGGCGAGCCATTACTTTCGTGTCATCTGCACAAATAAGCCACATACATGAACCAAACGCCGCCACACAAATTGGTTCCCTGAGTGCATATTTTTGCTCATCTGCTTTCAAAAACGTGTTCATTTACTTCTCATAAAGTTGCAGGTTGGTGCCACAAAGGGACACACGGGGTTATAAATAAACTCCTGACAGGCTGGGCAGCGAGAAGAAAGAAAGTCTACTGCCTTCATTTTTCTGCGCCTGAGAGTAAATCGCACAAGGACAAAGGCCTGTTCCCATAAAAGTATCTCTTTATTCAGCCATTCTCCTCCACAGCTCTCGGTTCAGTCATGGAACGGAGCCACGGACATTTATCAAGTACTGCACGAGTACAAATCTGAGGTACTTTTACTCCAGTATTTCCATTTTCTGCATCTTTATACTTCTGCACCATCTCAGAGGCAAATATTCCTGCTTTTGCTTCACTATATATTTGTCTAAAAGCTTTATTTTCTATTTTTCAGATTATATTTGAACTTTTTCTGACCAGTGACAATCATGTATCTGTAGATTTGTTGATTTTTTTCTGATAAACTGAAGGATCCAGAGCTCGTTATGGGTTTATTTTTTAAAAATCCTCTCAGATTAGCAGAGAAACGCTGGTTTCCAGTAACTAATGTCACGCTTCGATCGTTCCTGTGTTGAAAATCTCAGCATTCATAACGCAACTCTGCTGTGTGAGTCAACAACCTTGCGTAACTGAAACCAATATGCCAAGGACAGTGACTAATTAAGAATTATCTCACATGGACCAAAGGTCAATTGCTGCATCTTTGAGGGCGAGGCCGATAATGCTAAATACAATAAGATGACAACATGTAGCTAAGCTTGCCGTTTCCTATTAGCCAGTGGATCAATTTCAGATGTTAAGCCTGGAGACCCCGGCGTGGCTCCGGCTGCGGGCTGCCGATGATTCACGAGGCAGTGAGAAATGGTTTTTCATGGGTAAACAAAAATAAGCCCTTACAGATGGCATTATTTTTTTCCTCCCCTTCCAACCTGCTGTCATTGTTAAAATGGCTTCGGCTTCTGCTGAAACGCCACTCGTCATTTGTCACACTCTCTCCAAGGTCAGAGTCCGGGCGAGGCTAAGCTCACAGCTCTATAAATAGCCTGACTCCTCTAACATTAGGCATTGTTGCATGTGCATGCAAGTCCGTGCACAGACACACACTCGTGCACAGATACACACACAGTCATGCACAGACACACACTCGTGCACAGATACACACACAGTCATGCACAGACACACACTCGTGCAGAGCTAGCCGGTGAGGAATAAGCTTGTTAGCATGAGTTTGATCAACATATGTGGTTTTAATCAGCATCAGCTTTAACATTTGATGTAACGTCTCAACACTCTCAGTCTGTCTCTCTTTGAAAATCAGATGTAAGTTCAGTGACTGCAGGCATGTGTGTGTGTGTGTGTGTGTGATGCTGAGATTGTATTAGAAATACGCTTTTAAAGCTTCGTCTTTAAATTAACGACAGTCTGTGTCCGTCTGTGCTCCTTCGACTGTCTTCCTGCTTATTATTGAAACCTCCTGTAGGTTTAAAACGCAGGGACGCCGCAGCTGAAAGGACAGTTAAAGCTCACACGCAGAGCTGTTAGAAAAAAAAAAAGACATTTCACATCTATGGGGCTTTTTTTTGTGTATTTTTCTGACATGTTGGTCTCCAGCTGAGGGGAAGGAGGTGCTAACAGCACAGCTTGTCTCTCACAGGTGAAAAAGTGGCATTTTTCAACAAAATGACATTTAAAACGTTCACAGCAACACGTGGAATAATTACAGAGCTTCACAATGCAGCATGTAATGCATTTAATGTATTAATTATGTGAGTATTTAATGTATTTTTGCATGACACTAAATCTGTATTGTTTTGATACTGTAGAATAATGAATTTTTGAGCTGATACTGTATATTAGCATGTTATTTAAAACGCTCTCTCTTCTCTTGAATTCTTATATTTCTGTTGTTTATATAATCTCATTTCATGTGGGAGGGAAAAGGAGGACTTTAACTGTATCATAAACCTTATTGTTAACAGATCAAATGACAATAAACACTGACTTTATTAGCACTTTAAATATTCTTTAAGCCTGATTAGAAATGCTCCACGTCTCTGTCCAGTTCTGCCCTTTTCTGCCCTCATTAAAAGCTCCATATTATAATAAAAGTCATAATTATTTTTTTTACAGCCAGTTGTTTTCTCTTGGTTCTGTGGGCTGTTCTTATTTCTAAAGGAGATGATGTGATGATAGTACACAGCCTCCGTTAGCACAGTTATGGCCGTATGACTGCTGATGTTCTCCATCATCTGCTTTGAGGAGCTTTAACACATGTGAGTTATCAGATATTGATTATTGGAAATGTTGTGGAATTATTCCGCTGACTGTAAATGTATGTGAAAAGTGAACGAGCAGCTCTGACGGAGGTGATGTGTGAGGATGTGACCCTGACGATGGAGCCCGGATGCCATTACAGCTGTTCCCTCAGCTGTCTCCCTCGCCAACAAACGTATCCCATCACTCTCCACTGGTCTACTTTACCTGATGAATAATTGATCGTATTGATTGAGTGTGATGGTGTTCGCTCCGGAGAGACAGCTGGAATCCCAGTCAGTCATTTTTAATTAAAACCAGAGCTCTAAATGCTGTTCTGCTTAAATAAACATTATAAATACAAACTAATGGGAATGAAATTAAAGGGTTGGAATCTTTTCATGTGCAGTTATGAAATATTTGTTCAATACGATCAGGATGGATTTAACAGATTTGTTGTTCTTGTTATTGTTGAGTGGGGAGAGTCAGTCTGGAGACATGAAGCTGAGATGGAAAAACTGGGAATTTACTGGGAATTTACCTGAGAAGTGAGTGAATATGTGAGTGTGTTGGTGTTATTCAGTCCATTTTTGTTCAATATACACAAATTACAGCCTCAGAATTCACATCATTTGTCCCTAAAACCAGCTGTTTCATCAGCAGAACAGGGGATCATTAGACAGACAGGCGAGAAATCATCAAACCAGATCATATAAAGCATGAACGTGGTCTCCATGATGTCACTTTTAGTTTCTGAAGAACCACTGTGAACCATCTCAGCACTGCCTGACATTTAGCCGCCATGTTTCCGGTGACAAATCAAGTATATTAAGACAAAACATCTTCTTAAGTAGGTGTTTTTTGGTGCCTAAACCTCACCAGACCTCAACATTTGCTTAATGTGAAGCTACAACATTTAAAAAACATAAAGAAGAATCAGGTTTTAGCCTCTGCGGTTTACAGAAACACACAATATCACCATTTGTTCTTTGCTATTATCACGTTTAAAGTACAGTTACTGACCCGATCACCTGTGATTTGCTTCTTCCCACCTCTGGCTTTAAGGACGTACGTTCCCTCGTGCTGGGATTCGTGCTGCTCTCCAGCTGAGTCTTCTGTAAGCCCGTCGTACTTTCTCTGGTATTACTTTCATCGCTTGTGATAAATTGACATTTTGCCCTGACATTTAGACACATGCAATTATGCACTTACTGTAGAAATGAGTTGGAAACGGTGGCACTTTAGCAATGACTCTTTATCAGGTGTAAAGCATGTAATATACATAGCATGAAAAGTTGACAGCTGATAATTCCCACGCAGAGCACAGACGTCGGTTTGAAAGTGGGAAAGCATGCACAAGAAGCACAATTACTGTCAGACACCGAGATGCGACAATGCACATGGAGAATAAAGAGGTGGAAGAAGTGTTTAGGTCCTATATAAGGTCTTTACTTATGCATATAAGGTACATGTGCAGTGTGAGCCAATAAAAATAAAAGCTTAGACTCTTTCATTGTATTCTAAAAATAGTTGTACACAAGGTTTTACTGGTGAAGCTGCTCTGCTTCTACATCAGTAAACTCGATTACAGTCACTCTGCCTATACATATATTTATAGAAATATATGCCCTAACTGTATATTTATGATAAATTCAAGTAGCAGGATTATTTATACTTGACATATTCATCAGATTACACGATACAATGAAGCTTTCATATGTCGTGGGAGGAAATATTGCATCCATATTGACTGTTTGTGTTTGTAAACTGACGTCTAATAAACTGTGTATTGGTTTCTCCTGCTGTGAGATTAGCATGTGGCAGGAGTGATGCGTTCGTGTGCGTCAGGTCTTACTGCTAATGAAAGTAGCAGATTATTTGGTTTTACTACACAAACAAAGGCGGTGGGATTAATGAGGTGGTCTCATCTGCACGAGGAGATAAATCCGAGCTTAAACCACCTACAGTGTGTGAAGGAACGCAGGACAACAAAGGTAATTCCATTAATTAGCTTTTAATTTGAGTTTTCTCTGCACATTTTAATGTGATTTAACGTCGCCGACATGGTGGGCGCCGAAGCCTTTGTCTATCAGCTGCAGTCGAATCTCTGATTTAAATGCAATTAGACACAGTTTGACTGGTAAATTGCTCTCCGGGTTGTGGATAAGACGCCGGCCATTTCCTCCCCGATTCAAAAACAAATCTCATTTATCTGGAGAAATAAAAAAAAATGAAAGGAGAAGCTGACATCAGCGGCAGAAGCTCATCAACATGGAGCTGAACGTGTCTGAGTGAAGACAGGAAATTGTCTCTCTGTGTGTGGTTGAAAAGAGGCGCCGTGTGTTTGTCACACCTATACGACGACACCGGAGGATTCTGCAGGCGCCGAGCTATAAAATTGCTAGTTGAGAGGGAATTAGTGGAGATGGAGAGGTGAAGAGGGAAGGAAGCTGGTTGATGAGAAGAGTCTGAGAGGAGCCGACCTGAGGAGGATTTCTAACACCTTTATAAACTCAACGACAAAACACACCGATCTTTGCTTCTCTCATCTGCAGCACAAACCAGCAGGATTACACTGATTTCTTTTAACTGTCTCCCAAAATGTATTTGACCTTTACAAAACGATTCATGTAGCAACATCGAGCAGTTTATGATTCACAGTTGGGATTTCTGACACAACTTGCTACAAATCTGTTGGTCTCACAACGAGGTTAGTCTTCACACTGAGAGTCGACCTTTTCAGAAGGTTTTTATTGGAGGAAACTTTGGTTGAGTCAAAGCAAATGAAGGTTCATCGTTTATTTACGTCTAAAAACCTGCAGGAGCTCGAGTCCTTCATGAGCGCTGCATGTTATATGTGCATATGAAGTGGGGATAGATCGATTATTGGCGCTGATATTTGGCATTTTGATGCATATCGGCATCGGCTTTTTTTTTTAAATCCGACGGCCAAGAAGAGATCAATTTAAAACTGGGTTATTTTGGCCGAGTGGAGAAGCTCCGGACAGCAGATATGAACATCGGTTATCGGCCTCCTTGACTACTAATAATCAGTATCGGCCCTGAAAAACCCATATCGGTCTATCTGTAATATGACATGAAGGTAAATGGAGTTTTAACGGCACTCAGAGCTCAACAATCACTGTTATTCTGCATAAAATATAAGAAAAGAGTGACATGAGCTCAAACTGTTCATGAAGACGTTGTGTCTTGAATTTGTGGAGTCATTTTTGACTTGGTGATGGATTCATGAGTTGTTATGTTGGAGGTGGTTAGTGAGCTCAGGAGACCCTCAGCATGTGACCTCTGCAGCCATGTTGAGCAGCAGGTCAAACCTTCAGTTTCAGCCAAAGTGTTCAGGGCTGTTCTGTTGTTTATGAAGCAGCAGATTCATTAAAGCTGCTCCCACTTTGAATGAAATGATATGAACGAGTTCTTAAAGTAAAGGTTGGTCTCCTTCCATGAAACCTGGTGTTTCAGCAGACTGAAGATGATTTTAACATCCTGAACTGATGCAACACAGCGAGCAAACATCAGCAGGCAGAAAAGGAAAGAGCGATGACATCTCTAACTCTCTCTACATTACAGAATATGAGTTTGTTTACTTTTCTCAGGTCTGTGGGAGAAAAAAAAAGTCTTTGCAAACACCTTTTCTGATTTATTGTTCAGGAACAGAAACACAATGTGATCTGTGATTCATGAAGAGAGCAGGAGGCAGAAAGAAACGCTCAAACACATAATAATGAGGCAAATGATGACAGTCAGACACAGCAGCACGACACACACACACACACACAAACACACACACACAGAGGACAGAAGCTGCACCAGAGGCGTAAATCTGCATGTGGAAATTATTAAAAATAATTATGGAAATTTGCAACATGTCCGTCCAAACCATTTTCTTTCCAAGATGGCGATTTAAATGAGTTTAGCAAACACATCAGTGTCCCTTCATGTGTCGTCTGTCGGTGGAAACCTGCTTCTTTCATCCTGACAAACACCTTTTTTATACCTGAAGACAGTAACCACAACACTCAGAACTACAGCAGGAACGAGCTCGACTCTCTGAGAGGTCAAAGATTAAAAAAGGTTAGAAACAAACCAAGTGCTCGGCCTGATTACCTGAGTGAATTACGATAAATGAACTGCAGTAATTAGATCATATTAAATTAATTAAAATGAGAGGACCTGAAATGTCGCAATTGATGCTTCATTTCTGCATAAATCTACTTGTGCACAAAACGACAGAAAGCAAGGTTGGTTTCACAATATTCTTATGAATTTTATATAAATATAAACCTTTATATAATCCATCTAATGCTTTTAAAAAGACATTATCTTATGTGTTTGTTTATAAGAAGTACAGTATGATGCTGCTGACAATAACAGACAAAACTACACAAAATCAGATCCGTGTTTTTACAGGAAAAACAAACAGTTTTGCTCTAAAACATCATGAGACCAACAGATGTGCAGCTTTTATTTTTTTTACCAGCTAACAGCTGGAACAATCGCCACATTTCATACCACACACATCTGTATAATTTGCTCTAAACAGCCGTGATCAGGACAGTACAGAGAGTCGATGGATGAATGCGGCGGTCCATCCATCCATCTGTGGAGCGCCATCAATATCTTTGCCCTTTCAGATGAGCCTTGATTATCTGCCCCGGGGAGTCGGATCGATCCTCGCCTGCCCTCAGTGCTTACTATAAGTCCTAGAAGTGCAGAAAAGTGTGTTTGCCAGAAACACTCCTGCACTTCATCCCAGCACCACTGATGAACTATAGTGGTGAGTAAATGCCTGGCAGGAGCCTCCTTGTCAATATTAATGAGAACAATATTCATGGAAAACACTAAAACTTCTCTCCACAGTCCGGCGTTTGAGAGGAACGGTGCCAGTGGCGTACAGAGCATGAAATTCATTAGCATGTAACAATAATAACAGTAAGAGAGCTGATTGGATGTTTTGGAGGATTTAAAGAGCAGCAGGCAGCTGCTGGCAGCCGATTCAAAAAATAAAAATCAGCCAAAAGTGTCTGAAAACAGGACGAACAGTAGAAAATATGATCAACCACCAAGCCAAGAAACTGTAACTGCCATGTTTTACTACAATTACTGACAGAGCGCCACCCGATGTGCAGCCCAGGTATTTTTTTTTCATAGATACTCATCATGTAAAGTACATCATGTGCTTTATCGTGTTATTCGTGTTTTCTTTCAGTCATACTTCCATTTATTTTGGCGGCCAGCTCCATCACATGCACCGCCCCCTGACTTCACCACACCGCAGACTGCAGGCCTGTGGGTGGAGCTGCTGCAGTGGGCGGAGCTGCTGCAGCAATGGGCCAATCACAAGTCACATTCAATTAAAGGATGCTTACAACAGCTTTTTAAAGATCTGGTTCAAAAAGGTTTGATAGCAGGTTTTTGTAGATGAACTAGAGATATGACTTCACACTGTTATAGCTGGGATTATCTGCCAAAAGCTTAAAGGTATTACCATAGTTTTCGGACTATAAGCCACACCTGAGTATAAGCCACACCCACTAAATTTAACAACTAAAACCACTAAAGTTCTTCTTCAGTGTCTGAATTTAACAGCCTCAGAATGACTTCGTCACACACTTTCTCATTTAAATTTGTTTATATTCGTCCATAAATTAGCCACATCATAGTTTAAGCCGCAGGGTTCAAAGCATCAGAAAAAAGTAGCGGCTTATAGTCCAGAAATTACGGTATTTGCTCTTCAGTCTGCAACTCCGGTCCAGAATTAAAAATCTGACCCTAATCTATCAAATTGAATAGTATACAGTATAGATTAGTGCCCAGTTGCTTGCAGCAGAAGGTGTGAGATGTACTTAATACTTTTTAGGTGTGAATCTGTAATAATTTCCAATAAACTTAGTAAAAATGAGACTAAAACAAGTGTAGATTTTTCTGCCTAACTTTCAAACTTTCTATTTAACTTCCCCCAGTCTAACGGCCACTATTAGTCATCTCTTAAGTTGAACTCCACAGTTCATATTATCCAGAATTTTTTGTTCTTTCCTTCAACTTTTCACACACTAGAGGCCATATTGCAGGGTTTGTCCAAAAAAAAAAGGTGGTGTTCAGTGTCAAACCCATTACTTGACAGATCAGAACAACATTACTTGAGCTGTCACTTATTATGCATGTCGTGTTTGTACACATCAGTTAGAATTTGCAAAGACATAAGATTAGTAAAGTGATTGGTAGTTTCCAAAAAAATCTGTCCAAACCTGTAACCGTACCGTTTCTCAAGAAGAAAAATAGCAGAGAAGTTCGTTGTCTCGATGCCAAAAACGCTCTACCTTCTCTTGCTGGATTTAGAAAGCTACGAACGAAAATTCCTCAATTACAGTCAGAGTTGAAGGGGAAGAAAATACATAAAGAGGTGAAAAAGTTAAGGAAGAGGAGATGGGCAGATTGGTTTCATAGGTGGAAAGCAAACACTGAACTTCTCATCTTGCCTACAAAGCGTCTAGACTGGGTTCACTGGCAGCTCAGAGCCTGAGCGTGAACTCGTGTCCAACCCTACCTGTCCTGGCATCCTCTCCCTCCCTCCATCCCTCCCTCCACCCCTCCCTCCATCCTGTCTGTCATGCCTTAAAACATACCGACGCCTTTTTTCAATACTCAAAGGTCCAAAAAATGCCTGTTTCAGTTCTCTCATACTGATCAAAGCTTCTCGTTGCCACATTCTTTCAGAGTCTAGCCGAGCCACGAAAAACCGGCCGTGCTGCAAGCCCGAAGAACTTCCTGACCCAATGCGAAAAAAGGAGGTGATGTCTGGGTCGTTAGCTGTCCGACTTACTGCACACAAAAAACTGAACACACACACACACACACACACACACACAAACACAAGTATGCTGGACATGCACACAGGTAATGATGTTATGGGCAGTTATTTATATTCGGGATTTCCTGAAAACACTGATGCTATTAAGGAAAGGCAGCGGCAGAACGGCGTTAGCTCCCTGAGGACGGGCTGCTAAAATAAACAGGCCATCCAGCATGAAATGAAAACAATGAGAAACCAAACGGTGACTGACACGACATCAGTTTGTGTATGTGTGTGACTGTGCGTAGTTGCGAGCGTGTTTGCTCACAAATGTACGTCACTGATATCTCTGGGAAAGTGCTCTCTCGCTCAGGCCGGATCTTCGCTGGCAGATGCATTTGCCTGGTGGGACTGTGGGGATGTGTGTGTGTGTGTCTGCGTGTGTGTGTGTGTGTGGAAGGGGTGGGCTGTGATTGTGGCAACTGTAAACAGTCGCTGGTATTGAGTTCTTCCTTCTTCCCTCTTTCGCAGTCCGCTTCCCGCGTTTGTTGCGTGCCAGTGCATGTGTCTGTCTGTGTCTGTCACCGCCTGTGAGCGATGTCCAGCTCTCTGCTCCAACAACGCCGCATGCACCGGGGGGGGCGCCGGCGACGAGAGATGTGTGACTTCAGTCCGTCTGAATCACACACTCACACCTGAACGAGCATCTGTAAAAAACAAAACAAAACAAAGACTCTAAACCTAACACCAAACTGAAGTCAGCGTGACAAAAAGTTATCTAATAAATTCTCAGATTCGGTCTGATTGGGCCTCATAAATTCACATCAACATTATGAGGCAGTGTGAGGCCGAAGTGGTCCAACATCTGGGCTCCAAGTGTGAAGGATAACAGATATCAGCCTCTGAGAAAGAAGACCTGCTGCTCACAATCATGCAATGACCTCACATAAAATGTATCACAGATATCGAGGAGAAATTTCATTCAAAAACAACTCTTCCTGTTACGTAACTTGAAATAATCCAATACACGCTGTTAATATCGTATGTCATGTGGTTGCTTGCGACACCTGTTCTCATGGCGACTCCTATCATAAGCCAGATGAGGAAGGAGGCTGCCACTCACAGTGGAAGCTGGCGTCATTGTCACGTTTGCACTTCTGCTGTGAAAGAGGAGACCCTGACGTGAACTCAAACCACTCGCTGGCTCGGCTTCTGGCTCCCACCGCAGTAAAACAACAACTGATCCTCTGAGTGTTTCATTAAGTTTACAAGCCCTTATGTATTTCTTTGCTCTCCTATTTCTCCACACTTCAAAATTCAGAGATTTTTCCCTAAAAAAAAAAAAAAAAATTCCTCAGAAGAAACCTCAGTGAGGAGTATTGAATGACCCAGGAAGTTCTGGAGAAGCTACAGGACGTCCAGAACCGTCCAAACATGACATAAACCGTCAAGTTTCTAAATGAACACTGTGGCCAACGGTAGGCTGATTCCTCTGCTTGATGACATTCCTTAAAATAAGAAAATCACGTAATAATGACCATGAATTATGGGAGTCTGCACAGTGTCCATCAAACTGCTGTAAGAAAACACATGATACAACCATGTGGCTCAGACGAGAAGGTGAAATCATCAGGAGGCGATAACACGGGACGGCCCAACAAACCGCACAGGGACAGGAAATGTGATAAATCATCCGGTCAAAAAAATGTTTTTCTCTATGCTTAAAATCAGTAATTACACTTTGATATTATACAACTCTTTAGCTAACATATGGTTTTCATCTCAGTGCAAAATATCAAAATATCAAGCCATTAGTTAAAGTATATGATGGACAAAATCATGTGGCTTAAAAAATGCATAATGTTCCTGTACCTGGACTTTCTATACATCTTTATTATGATCAATAACTGCATAAAATAAGTTTTCATAGAACATGTAGACAAAAGGATGGGAAATAATTTAAAATCAACCTCCTGCATAAAACTTATATTCAGAAAAAAACTCTGTCGTCTCTTAAAAGTACCCACTTTTGACCACTAGTAGTGCTATAGAGCAAAGTTTAACAGGTTGGGTTCCCATTTTGTTAGTAATCTCGTATCTAGTTCTGCTGGTGGCTCCATATTATCATAAGTTGGTGGTGATAACTTGCCAAAAAATGTCATAATGTCCAACAAAAATGTGGAAGAAGAAGAAGAATGCTTGAAAGCAAACACAGAAGTAAACAAAGTGGTCTCAAGTTCTTCCAATAATCAGTGTTGCAGATGTGTTGTGAGGAGGGAAATGTATTGAACACGTTTATGACGCCTCAGGAAGCACAAAATGTGTGTTACCATCAGTGTTTATCAACTCGAATAAAACTGCAATGTTGCAAATATATTTTGATGCTTGGCGTGAAAAAAAAAGTTGGCATATTCATAAAAGCAAACTGCAGTGTGAACAAAGACTAAAAAAACAGCAGAGAATCATCGAGTCTGTGAGTAATAAGCAGAGTCTCAACTTCCCGCAACTAATAATCAAAAGAACAACAAGTCATGTTTTAATTTATTCGAGTTTTGACTGACACGCTTTCGATTATGTCATCTTGTAAAATCGTCTTCTGCAGCGGTTTAATGAAACACAACTGGAGAAACAATGTGAACAACCGATGATATTACTGAGTCTTATAATATTTGGAAAGCAGATGAAAAAAATGCATTAATTTACTTTTTTTTGCTGATTTTAAAAACTTGGATAAGATTAAAATTTGCTTTAAACTTGAATCAAGGTTTGCATTAAGTGTTTTTGTAACAGCCAATAAAAACACAACTGCTCATTTACAAAAAAACCCAGATAAGATATCTTTAAATCCGGTCAAAAAGTCAGTTTTTTGTTTTTTTGTTTCTTTTTTCATGCCTGCAAAGAGCAAACACTGATTTCTGAATATAGTTTAACATGTTATTAAATGACTGGAGAAGCAGAAAGTTGTAACTTGATTAAAGTCCAGTCACATGGAGCGAAGGAGGGGCCTGCAGACGGTTAATCAAGCCCCCGTTGTCCACACAAAGGTCGAACCGGAGAGCCCCATCTGCTCCGTGACCTTGACCCCTGCGTCAAATCACCCTCAGCTGTGTGTATGTGAGTGTGCTGATGAGGACATGTGTGACAACAGCGCAGCTACACTACCCCGAGGGTTTAGGGGCAGGTTGGGTGGAGGAGGAGGGAGGGGGCGGTGATGCGGGGTAGACTGAAAGGAGGAGAGGTGGTGACCTTTGACCCCTCTGCATTTCTGTGGACTCAGTGTCACAGCCACAGCTGCAACATCAGCAGGTGTGGCGACTCATTTTCAGCTCAGAGCTGCAAGTCTGAGGGCTGGCGAAGGCGTTGAGTGTCGGGGCACGAGGAATGTGAGGCTCTGCTCGCTCCAGAACACTGAGAGATGATAAAAAATGACTATTACAAATTAAATTATACTGATTTTCATGCCTCATCTACACTCAGAAGCAACAGAACACTCGGATCTTTTGGGATTTGATGTTAACTACAGTTTAATACAGTTCATCCTCAATCAGGTTGTTACAAATGACTGTTTCATCATTCAAAAGTAACTTTTAAAAACTATTTAAACTGTTTTATTCAGAGGATACAGTCTCCTATGTGAGGATGTGATCTTCCCACTACAGAGTAAAATCTGACATTCATACTCGACGACACACGAGCATGTGGCTCCAATAGTAAATAGGCACAACTAGTTATGCCGACTGACCACTAAATACCACTGAAAAACAAACCAAATGCACACACTACACACCGCGTACACGGGGATAAAAAAAAAGAAAAAAGATAGCAAATAGATTTTAACTTCAGCAGGAATTTAAATCGTGAACAGATTTGGTTTCAGTCTGTGAGAATGACCCAATAACTGGAACCGTGTCCAGGAAATACAGCGTCACCAGCCGCACAACACCCATAATTAAAAGAATTGCTCATATTGATGCATGCACTGAAGCATCCATTCTGAGTGATCTACTGGCAGCTGGTGGGGGCAGTCCGCCCTCATGGAGGTCTTGTGGGGGCTAGAAGAAAACTTCTCTAAACACTGAATAGAGTATGTGTGCATGTGTGTGTTTGTGTGTGTGTGTGTGTGTGTGCATTCTTTCAAGCCTTCAGTATCTACAGTATGTGCCAATATACATACTTTTTACATGGACAAGTGGCCCACACATTCAGGAGTGTAAATCCGCCTTTGCCAGGCTGTGTGTGTTCATGTGTGGCAGATGGGCGCGCTGTGTGCCAGGTCTTGCCAGGGGGCTGTGCCGTACCACGGTTGCAGTCGGGGCCCTGGGCGACAGCCTCACAGCACAGCAGCCTGGCAGGCAGCGCTGGCTCTTGGCTGACCTCTGCCTCCACCAGGCCGCCCTCACTCACTCACCTCATTAGCTTGACAGGAGCGACCAAACAAATTGAGGGCACCATGGAGCTCACAGCGCTTCCATGGGAACATTTTTTTTTTCATTTTTTTTTTTTTTTTTTTACACCACCCCCCCTCCACTTTTCTTTTTCTTTAAGTCATCTTGGTGCATGTGCTGTACACAGACGCACACCCACGAGTAAACATGACTCCGACAATGAGAGGGTGTCAGAGTCTGCGTTTGAACAAACAGACGAGAAGTTGCATGTGCATGCAGGCATGTGCATATGTTTCTCTGCACAAACGCACACTGAGGGACGGAGAATCACGAGTTTAACTGCGTCCGCGTTGGTGCATCGAGGCCAGGTACGGTATGAGATCATGCTACGTCTGAAATCCACCTTTAAAAAACAAAACCAACCTTTTCACACAAGCTCCCTTTTGTTTGTGTTGACAGCAAACTACTGTAACTGTAACTGTCCCAACAGGCACATTTATAAACAGTAAAACAACCTTTTAAGTAATGATGTACTCGTGTGAAGATGAAGCATCATTTCTTCTTATTTAATTTGCTTTTTGCACAGCAGCTATGCCTCTAAAAGAAACTCTTTGCTCTCCCTGGAGGTGTAGCTATAGACATACCATACTGTATGGATGAAAACTGTGAAATAATGGCAGAAAGGGCACTGACCAGTTGAAAGAGATCTGCTGTGTTGGTTCTCATGTAACTGGCGGATACCAAACAATAGTGTGCCTTATTACACGTAACACCCTTTTGAACCTGCTTTGTGGATTGTGATCCCATTGTGCAATTGTGTGTATTGCACACATTCGCCTTTGAGATCATAGCAGAATTCAACATGCCCTCATACACATGGTATGCTGTGCGAGCGACTTTCCAAAACACATTTGGGTTCTTGTTCATGTTGTTTTATGGTGACTAAGTACAAATATTGGCTGATTTGATTTGATGAGAGACACACCTTCTGTAAAGCAGAGGTCAGTCTGTGGTGGGAGCTGACGAAGACACGCAGGGCCATCTCACATTTAAACCAATGACAAAGTCAGAGGCAATGTTTTTTTTTTAAAACGGTGCTTTTAAAGCAAAAATGATGCAGAAAAGCAAAGTTTCAGAGATCATTTCTATCCATATTGTCACACCTGAAAACTTTGACCATTATTGCACGCTGGCATTGCACATGCTGGTGTAAACAGGAAGCAGGAGGTCAGCTGATCACATCAATGCAGGATGAATCCCATCATCTCAAAAGTGGACATTATTAGACTTCATTACTGTTCAATTCTTACTGCCTGACAGTTTCCCTTCCTCCACTTTTGCAAACAGGAAGGAAGTTTTGACCCAAACTAGCAGGCTCATCAAGCAACAGGGCAGCCGGTGGGGGGTTTCAAAAACTAGGCCAGAGCTGGAGGTGAAACAAGTCACAGGTGGTGTTAAAGAGGTGCTAAAGAGACGGCAGCCAGGAGGGAGACAGAAAGATGGATGTGCTTTGGTACTTCACAGCCAGGAGGGGAGAGAGCAGGACCCAAAGCCTTGGATAAACCGATTATACTTACATAAACTACCACCTTTTGTATAAATAACTGGTGAAATATTTGCGGTATCCTTTTATCAGGGTCACAGAAAGTGTCAGCCTGTGATGTGCGATTTTCTATCAGTGTGGGAATGATGCCTTCAAGGCTCAGGCAGCTGCAGGATGAGCTTTCTGATGTTTGGTCTTCATCGTGTGCTCATGTCTGCTTCTTTTTTAGCTCAGCAGCAGCTACAGTGTGTAAGAGATTGCTGAGAGTTAGTACGTCGAGGTCAAAGGTCGCAGAATGCTACCAAAGTGCTTCTTAAGAGGGGCAGAGACGGTGAGGAGAAACAGCTGAAAAGGGGATGGAGGGGTTGAAAAAGTAAAAGGGATTGCTTCTGTTTTGGATAAAAAAAAGAGATTTCTTTAAGGATTTTGCAAAACTGTGCATCTTTCAGCCTCCTGTGAATCTTGTGTTGTTGTTTTTTTTAATTCTTCTCTTCTTTAATGAAGCTTGAGCATGAAAAAGTAGGAGAGGGGACACAGAGAGACAAAGAAAAATGAACAAGCGGATCTGGGTAATACAGCTGATTAGCATGTAGACATCACCTCATATGTTCTTTATTCATGAAGAACACGCCACAGAGAGAGAAAGAGAGAGAGAGAGAAGCCCACCTACGAGTGGTTAGACGATTAGATCAGATGAATTTTTAAGAAAACAGACCAAATATCACACACATGCTTACAGGAAACTTTGACTGCCATAAACAAACGGTCCAAGAATCACTGATATCTCATATGAGAGACTTTTACAGGCAACTTTGTCTTTGTGGAGACTCTTAAACTGTCAATCAACTCAAGCTGCTGCCCCGTGCGTCCTTGTTCCAGATCTGCCTCTCATTGTCAGTGTTGACAGGGATCCGTCAGGCTTTTTTCTTTTTCACATGTGACCGTGGAAATGCACACACAAGCCCGCCGCCGACGCTGCTGACATTACCAAATAATTTCAATGCATGTGATGGGCGTACAACTGCAGCCTCAACCATGGCACATAAATGTATTTTTAGCATGCGGTCTCACTAGCTCCGCGCAGCCCGAGACTCCTGACCATCTTCTTGATAAAAAGACATGAAATATGATGTGTCCCTAATGTGAACCATACTATCTGGGCGTGCGGAGTGCATGGTTCTCTTCCAGCCCCCGAAACCTCGTCTATTCTCGAGAAGTAAAAACATCTTCCATTTCAAAAATGAGCGGGCTCATCTGCTGGTGCCTCGAAACTTGGATCTCCAGTGAACTTCCCCATAGTGAAGCTCGGGTTCAATCGTCAGGCCGCAGAGTATTTATTAAGCTACATCTGGGATTGTCATTACAGGGCTGAAGCGCTGGCGAAAGGCAGTGGGAAGGGAATTTGATTGAGTGGTGTAGAGAGTACGCGAGGGAATAGTGAAGAGCAGGGAGACAAAATGGAGGGAATGATAAATTCAGACGATCCTGTTTTTTTGTGTCAGTGTGGCATGTTAGTGGAGGGAGTAAGAATAACTTAAAACAAGCCAGTCTTTATTTTCATTCCTGCACTAATTTCTGCCTTTCGGAGGCTCAAACTGTGTCTAATTTGGCACGTAATTCCTCAATGGTTCTTGTCTTTCAACAAAACCGAAACCTCGGGGTTGCTTTCACTATATGGTATGAACACATGGCAAAGACGAAAACACTCTACTTTCTAGACATCTGGTCATAACATACAACACTAAGGACAGGGTTCAAGTCTCAGCGATGGCCAACGGGGCACCGAGACATTCAAGAAGTGACAGTGTTTGCAGCTGCAGAGGTCAGAAACTTAAAGCCACCAAGCAGAGACGATGAAATCTATCCTCAGAATCAGCTTCCACTGTATGAATATATGAGTATCTGTTTCTGCGTTTCCCCCCTTTTCTTTCTATGTGTCTGGCCTTTTGTATGAGTGTGTGTGTGTGTGTGTGTGTGTGACTGTGTGTGTGTGTCCTGTTCTTTCCCTGTTGTCTGGAACCACATGAAAGGTGGACACAAGAAGTTCAGCATCCTGTGCTGGGTGGCGTCCAAGGACCCACTGAGCATATGAAAGGAACTGCAGAGGAAAAGACCAAGTGAACTACAGAGGTTGAGACACACTAAGTCCCAGACAAAGCCAGAGGTTTGGGATGACGCTTCGAAAAACCGGAAGATCAGCACAGAAGAGTCTTTGGAAAGTACCCTGAGAAGCACGGCCATCAGATAATACAGTGAAATTAACTGGACAACAAAGTGGAAAGTACAAAACTCGGAGATTCGGATCTACAGCGCAGTGGGTTTTTTTTTAAAACATGCAAAACTGATGACTGAGAAAATATTCACACGAGTCAGTAGAGTTTGCACCAAAGGAACATACAAGGCTCTTTCATCTGTGCATGTTCCCAGCAACAATGGCTCTGGTCTCCCCCCCCCACCCCCACCCGGATTGCTTTGCTGTGGTTGGGTGCAGCGGAGGGTCGATGCCAGCCTCTTATGTGAGGTCAACCATGCTCCATCAGAACGGCGTTGGAAGTATGCAGCGGTGGTCTTAACGCATGTGACTTCGGGTAGGGGGCTAACTGTCTGGCTCTGCCTCGCCAAACCTATAGAAACTGTTAGAAAGTGGAGTCTGTATGAAGGAAAAATGAAGAAAGAGCGCTGTGACTCTGGTTCTATGAGCACAGCCAGAACGTTCTACACGCTGCTCTGCAAATCACTGACTTTGACTTAGGTCATGAAGGCCACACAAAAGGTCTGAGATCACGGCGATCGGCTGAACTAAAACCACAAAGTGCCTCTCTGTATTGCAAAGAAGTCAGGTCTGAGTGAAACAGGGCTGTTAAACCGTTTCAAATGTTTTATTTTTCCTTTCAAAAGTGATTTAGATTTTCCACGTTGCCCATTTTGAATCACTGGAGAGAGTTTTTTGCTTGTTTGCCTGATGACAACTTGGTGGAACACAGTAACTTCAGTAACAACTCTGGAGAGTTTGGCATTTGTTTATCCGCAGATTAAACCAATAAGATGTTTTGTGTTCAGTAAAAAAGGGAAATTTTGTTACCTTATTACAGAGTCAGGCTAGTCACTCTTCCCTGTTTCCAGACTCTCAACATAAAACTGATGCAAAATTTCCTCAAAATACCAAAATATCTCCTCAGAGAGGTCTTGTTTTTTGTAGATCTTGTGTCTTACAGCAACATTAACTGGTTTGTTTGCCACTGTCACCTGACGCCAAGGAAACACAAACCCCAGCTGACTTTCTGACTTTTTAAGCCGTACCAAATTAGCAAGGTCACTTCTTGAATCATACAGATGAGCACTGAGTTATCGCTCTAATAAATTACTTAAATAATACTGAAAGAAAATTACTAGGAGCAGATGAAGAAAACAGTAAATGCTCATAAAATACAAGACCCAGGTTGTGAAATATTGGATAGTTTGACAGGGAAATGTGTGGAAGCAGCCATTAAACATCCAGTGAAGCTGCGTAGCTGTCTGAGTGAAAAACAGAGAGTAGCATCAGCTGTGGCAGCAAACTGAGTGTTAACGCCAGTTTTTCAGAAGAAAGACTTCAGACACTTTTTCCAAAAACCTCATTTCATCCTCAAAAATACCTACTTTGAAAGATCTTATAAAGACTCATTTCCTTTGTTTCCGCAATCATTAAGTTTCTGGATTTTTTTTTTTTTTTTTTTCAAAATGTGGAAATTGTATTGTAAAATAAAACTCTTTAATCAGGGCAAATGTGGGCTGAGGTAACAGAAATATTCCAGTTTTTTTTTTAAATGTTGCCACAGGATGTTTTTCAGTTCCAGAAAATGAGAAATGTATTTTCAAATTAGTAATGCACCAATTTACAGCAATAATTTCCCCCCCAACAATTTACTGTAATTATGAAAGTGTACCTTTTTCCTTTTTGTGTTCACAAAGTCGTTTATGCCAGAATAAAAAAACCCCCTGTAAAAATGAGTGAGGTCATGAGGTAAGCTCAGATTAAAATGCAAATGACCATAATTACATTTAGTTTCTAGACAGAGGGGATTTTGTTCGAGTGTGGTCACGCGGTGGTCAGACAAACACCAACAACGAGGCCAGAGCAAACAACCGCCGCTGCAAAAATAAAGGCCTGATCGTTCCGAGGGGGAAATACTACTTAATCTTCAAAATATTTGTTTATACTCGAGGAAACTGAAAAAACACAAGTGAGTTTTCTGACTGTGACCAGCTCCACTTCAAAGCTGCAAAAAGAGAAAACCTGGGATATTATCAGCATTTAACATCTGGAGCGACTTTATGCAAAACAGACAGGAGAAGCCAGGAAACAGAAGGAGAGATTTTTTGGGAATTGCAGTATATTTTCCATTCCAGGAGATGTAATAATGAAATATAAAGTGTGTTTGGATAAAAACACAAAAACAAACATATCAAAAAAACCCGCTGATGCAGATAATCTGCAGGTTTGACAAATAAGTCTCCTAATAATCATCTCAGTGTTTGTCTTCATGCAGCTCCAGGTTTTGACAACATCAAAGATATGAGTAATAAATATTGTTTCTATCACTGCAAATGAAAAAAAAAAAAAAGGTTCTTCTTACATTGATTGGATTGGCCTGGCTATGGTTTCTCTGTAGCTGCAGCGAGCTAGAAAAACCAAAATCTGTCGTCACTGCTGGAATTCAACTGTTTTGACATCTCTTTACTTTGGAAAAAGTGAAGCTTCTAATTGTAAACTGGCCATGGAGGGGCTGAACATCAGCACTGCCCCAACACACACACACACACACACACCCACTTCAACCTCATCCAGCCGCAGAGCCGGGGCCAGATTACTGATAGTGGTTGATCCCTCGCACAGTTGGAAAAGCCAACACGCTGAAATCCTATGATGACATGAGGAAAGGTATTTGTTTTAGCTCCGCGCTGCAGGTCTTCCAGGATTTAATTACACAGAACCGAAGCCAAGAAGGTTGTAATTGTTTTGTGAGATAATAAGTTTTTACGTTATGTCACCAAGTTGTTCGCCTTGAGTGGGGAACTACCTCCTCCAATAGCCATAACACTCACAAGAATCATAACAGTTTAACAACAAAAAGTCTCAATAACTTTCGGGCAAAGACTTTAGAGAGATTTCCAACTCAAAAAGTGCAATTTTACCATTTGTCTATTTAAATTTAATCCTAAAGTAAGCTGTGAATCAATTCTGAACTCTAGTTTCACCTGTGAATGTTCAATAAAATACATGTTGACATCAAAGTTTGAAACCATGTCATCTTTCTGTCCTGAAACCTCAAACTGAAAAGACTCCTAATGTCAACATGCTACAGTGTTTGCAGCGAGATTGCTAAGATACTGATGTTTCGCAGATGAAATGTTCAGTTAGTGTGACAGCATGATAACACAAAGTCGAGCCAAAGCTGAAGTTATCATGCGACAAACACATATGAGAACAACATTATGCTACTGAAACTGCCAACTTAGAAGTTCTGTCACAACTTTTCTGCCTGTTTTTTTATTGAAAGCGAAGACTAAAAAGTAACAAATTTCTCTTTCTAAGCATTTTAATGCTGCTTTACAATAAAAGCTTTCACTAGCAGATACCAGAAGGTCCTTAGATTAACTCTGAAGCTGCATGCAACATGCTATTATACCTCGTTGATATTGTTTTTCATGGCAGCATAGTACAAATTTGTGCCATGCATAGTGACAAAGTCTGATTGTTCCTCACACAGCAGCTTGCCCACACAGAGCTGTTAGTACTGAAGAAAGGTTCGTCTGCACCAATTATCATTCTGCTATAGTTAAGAAATAAAATACTCTGACTTGTTTGAATTTCTTTACCCATATAAACGTAAAACCTCAGCCCATGATGCAGCAGCAGCAGCATCACAGCTGAATGAGAAAACACCATCACTGGACCTGAAGATAAGACCTTGACCCCTTCGGAGCTGAGTTAAGTTTTACTTCATCATGTGCATGCAACAGCATGTCTCTCCTTTCTAGGAAACAAAAAACATTTCATGTGTTCATTTCAACGAGTGTAATACATGTTTTGGCAAGTGGAGAGACTTTGAACAATCATGTCACTGACACAAAACAAAGTCTTTAAACCATAAAGGCTATGTAAAGGGCTTTCATGCTTGCCTTCCATCAACCTTACACTAACACCGAGGCTTGCTAGTATGCTGGTACCTTCATTCAACATGACAATCTAAATATACTCAGACAATATTTACACAAGCCTTATCTACTAGACTGTCTTCTAACACTGATTACAGTGCAGTTTGGGGCTTTGAGTTGTCTGCACTCACGTTTCTCTTAAGTCTACAAAAATGTCTCTATAGAAATGTGGCAGACACTGAACATTGTTCAGGTGTAGCTTTTTAAGTCTCGTACAGCTGGATAAACCTGACATACTTGGACAGACACGTACGCCAGAGTCTATAGAAAAGTGCCCTTTTATCAAAACCTGAGAGGGAAACACACGGGAACATGCACAGTATTGTTCCCAGAATCACTTGGCGAGCAGGTCTGTGTAAACCCTCCGTCCTCTCCAACAGATTTTTTAACGTGAAGCCGAGGAAGGGTCGAAGACAGGCGGCGTAACTTTAGAGCTGCTGACAGAAAGTTGGCCTCGGCGGGTCGGTCCTCTGCAGGAGTCATACGGTCCAGATCTGAGAATAGCCCAGAGCTCAGCTGAACAGGCTGTGGCCTGCCGGTGGACCGTGTCTGGATTTGAGGAGGAGATGGTCTCTGAGAGCCCATCTCAAGGTTCAGATCAATGAGATAATCTTTCAGCTCGCATTCGGAACAACTTGCAATAATTTCAGTGCCGCCGCCAATGAATTTGTCATTCTCGCACATAAGAGAAGTAAACACTTCACCAAAGTCACAAGGCCAAGATTTTGTTTAGTTTTCCTCGGATTAATGGGAAATGCAGGGGAACCATCAGCGAGACGACCACTATTTTCAACTCAATCTAACTGAAAAGCGAGTGTGAGCCATTTTGTGCTGCATGTTTAACTGCACATCTAACTAAAACATTTCCGAACGACTTCAAAATCCGAAATGTGAAAGTAATCAAAAAGCACTAAATAGCAGAGGCGCGGGCGGTGACTTCCACATTTTTAAATGAAATTAGACAGATCTCAGTTTTTATTAACTGTGAGGCAAAAAGTTAACATTAATGGGAGGCAATTGAAATGGGGCCTGCTTAAGCCCCCATTGGTGGTATTTGGCAGAAAAAGTGAAATTCATTTAGTTCTTGGCGGAAGCTGTGACGGGGGTGCTAACCCTTTGGCACGGAAATCAAAACTAGTCCCACATCATAATGAGAAATTGATTAGATTATTAAAGTTTTGGTGTGTGTAAAACGCAGAGACACACCAAGAGCTCGTTTGCAGGCTTCTTAATAAGTTTTATTACCTTAAGTTTTATGACACAGATGTTTTGCTTGGTTACAGAACCGCAGCACGCATTGTTTCAAATGCTTAAGACTGAAAATATTTCACTTAAGGAAATAAAGGGGGAAAAAAAGATAGAGAGAGTTTAAGGAGGATTTGATGATCTTACTCGTGTCTGATCTTTGCATTGTCACCTTTAAACACAAGGGAACCTTGTTGCTGACAGTGTCATTATTTTTTTAGCTTTTTAGTTTGTTTACAGCCTAAAGATGCTTTAAAAAAAACCTACTACACAGTCATCACACATTTTTGATAAATACACAGTAAACACTGTGATTAAAAAACAACTGGTTAGCCAAACCTGGATGGTACAAAGCCAGGTATGAATGTAATCCTTACAGCAGGAACACATTATTAAGAACAGATCCAGCTCAGTGAGTTACGGTAACCTGACTCTCCTGTAGCCTCTCCTGTTGTGTGAAGGTGAGCATTAAAAGCTTCAGAGTACTATTAGGAGCTGACATGTCCTCCCTCTGAATAAATATTCAATAATAAATAACAGTAAGATCCACAGTTTGGGCAGAATTGAGATAAAAACAACCTTTATTATACTATTATGAAAAGAAAATCCCCATGAATCAGATGTAACAATCCAGATAATGTGTCAAACACAGATTACATGCAGATAGCAA
Organism: Acanthurus leucopareius; assembly: GCA_029814765.1. Taxonomy (NCBI): domain Eukaryota; kingdom Metazoa; phylum Chordata; class Actinopteri; order Acanthuriformes; family Acanthuridae; genus Acanthurus; species Acanthurus leucopareius. Next base: position 20,979,743 of record JAQMCX010000011.1, on the reverse strand, counting down.
GTTGGATAAAAAACACTTGTTTACATCCAGCATTAAATGCACTTTGGATGATCAGATCAAAAGTGGACAGCTCTGAACTTGGGCGTGAAGACGCCTTGAGATCTGATCCCTCAGACCTCATTTGGAGGTGGTCTAGGCCACATATGGCCACATTCTTTATGTAGTACGTATGCAAATGTGTCCCCTGGTTACACCGAGGGGCCGCCTACTCAACTGACATCCCTCTGAATGAGAACACGCACAAAACACTGTCTAATTTGTTTTAGGTTTAGATGAAAGTTACATGTTTGGCTGTTTGAACCTGTTAACATAAGCAAATATTCATGAACACATTGTTTTAACTCATTCAGCCATTGAACCAGCACCTGCAATGCAGCTTGACTCTCTTCAAAACACAGTTTTGTGAGCTGTTGAGTGAGAAACTTTTGTAAACGTTGTGAAACATTGTCTTCATTGTTTGGGCCTTCTTGTAAAGTCAGTAAATCTTTCACAACAAGTTATGTCTGACTTTATGCAAAAAAACGTTGTGCAAGTCTGTTGGCTACTACAGTAAAATGGAGGATTATTAACAACAGTGTATTTCATCTTTGCAGATGAAAAGATGCGGGTGTTTATTTGCATTTAGAGGTGAGAGCTGATCACAAATGATCATGTGAAGATGCATCTCAATGCCAAGTGTGAACAGACTTACTTAGAGCTGCTCACTTGTGATTGGATCCCTAAGGACACATGGCGATGTCAGGCTTAAACACAGTCTATCAAACTCTAGATTCACACTAAATCAATAATTCAAGCCAAAATAATGTCACCTCCTCAATAACGTGAATCAGATCATGACTTTTCTTGTGTTTCATCACATTAATTGATTGGAAAGAAGCTGTAACCTCAGGTCATTTTACCACAAGACAGAAGGCAGCAGGGACTCTGACTTTTCACAGAATTGCTCATGCCGTGTTGCTGTGTTTTGTGGTTGACCCCACTGATGTCACTCGGTTGTCTTTGGCTTCTTGTGTCCGGGGCAAAACGACATTCATGTTGTTCTGCTGCTGCTGCTGCTGCTGCTGCTGCTGCGTGCTGGTCTGGTCACGGCCTGTGTAAATACAGTGATTTGTGGTCACGAGGATACCTTTGTAAACATTCCAGCTGAGGACAAGTGCTGCTTCCCATTTAAAGGCATTGGTCTGTTTAAGTATGACGCTGGTCTCCTCTGCAGCTGACTTTGCAATTTCTAAATGTCATATTTGTTTTTGTTTTTAAGATCCTGATCTGGGTTTCGCTTAGTCACCTTCTATTGCAGATCCGTAAAATGCTAAGCTAACATTTCTGGTCTTTTCTGTGTGTCTTTGTTGTCATTGAATCACATCTTTAGTCTAAGTTTACATTGTAGGCCTTTTTCATCCTGTAGCTATCGGTTATCTTTGCTGAACTTGCACATGAGTTATCAAAAGCTGAAAAAACACCTTGTTACTTTGTGGGATAAAAGTGAGAGTAAATGCATTGAGTGCTTTTTTTTTTTTTTACACGAACTGGGTTCTTTCATTTCTACCGTTTTAAGTTGAAATATTCAGGTGTCAAGGACAAAAACATACAACACTCTACACACACATGCTAACTTGGGATTTAAAACAATTGGCTCATTTACACAAAGTGGGCTACTAAAAGGTATGCTTTCACCATCTCTCATGCAAAGTAGCCATGTGAATTAAAATGGAGTTGGCATGGCTGTTGCCTTCTTACGAGAAAGTCAACAAACTCAAGAGCTCTGGTTTAAATCTCCGGGCTGGCAGGGCATTCAGTCGCCTCCTCTCCACCTCCTCCACCTCCTCCTCCTTCTCCTCCCAGATTGCATGTTCACTGCTCGCCTCATGAAGTTTGGTCATGGCACTTGTTTTCTTAGTGCTCCAAACCTCCAATGGCACTGGCACATTAAAAAAAAACAAAAAAACTTGAGCTGCTGTTATCCACTCCCCCTACCTGCTCTCCTCTTACTTGATATGAGTTGCCAGACTTGTCTCTCTTCGTTAAGAGCTAATGCCCTCAGAGAGAGTAATACACACAGCTGGCCTCTCCCACCTTCTGTGAACCCCTCACCGCACGTTAGGATACGGTGCTTGTGTCTGTTGAATGTCCCTCTGCCAATCTAAAATGTGGCTGGCTGTGCAGTGGTGCGCGGTGCGGTGGACCACGCCTGTGTAGCCTGATTTACACTCCTTTCTTCCTGGGCAGCCACTAGACAGCAGCCAGCTCCTGGAGGGACCAACGGCGGCTTCAGCTAAGGGGCCAAGCCCAGGGCCCATTTGGTTTTGGTTTCCTTTCGCCTGCCACTGTGCCACACCTAGCATGAGTTGGGCTAAATGAGACCAGTGTGTAGATTCAAAGATTGGGTTTGAACTGAAACCAATAAAAAGGCAAGGCTGTGTGCAAACGGCTCTGCAGCCACTCGCAGGTCATATGTCTGTCTGTCTGTCAATTTATTCGTGTTGTACCTGACCCGCCCTGTCTCTAACTCGTTTATGCATAAATTCTTTGCGCACGCTATCGCACCGATGCATTAGAGTCAGTGACCATGATGGTTTTCAGGGCGGACGAAAGCGTTCATTCCTTTCTCCCATGTTACCTCTCCACTAATAGGCAGAAACATGTGCAAAGCGAACATTCCTTCCAGTGTACCTCCACTATTCCATCCCCGAGTGCCCCGAGAGGGGAGAGATCTGTCTGCAGACTCTGTCCAAATGTTGTCTGAGTTCTGCTCTGAGCACAAATGATCCTGCTAGTCTGCATTCTTAAAAACAATGTCATAGGAATAACTGCTACATATGAAGGGAACCTCACAGCATAAAAGGCAGTAATTAGGCCGAGCAGCCAGGACTGAAAGGGAACTCCAGACATTACAAAAAAGTCTGGCCCAAAAAATTTGCAATTCCCACACGTCTCTGAAGTGCACACCTTAACACAGGGTGGTCGGTCAAAAAAAGGATATCAGTGTGTATCACATAAACATCAATATTTGATGGGTCACACATACATTCTGTACAGGTTAATTTCACAAATCACTCAGTTACATGTTCACATCGCTTAATCTCAACGATCAAAAAAATTCAATTAACAATTAATTAAAAAGGGAAAATCGGCAAATCCAATGGTCCCAATTCATGGAGAAGTTTTTCTATGTCTCCTTGTTATAAACTATATGTTTCAGCTCTACATTTACAAAGGAGTGTTAACTGCATGTGAAAACTTGTGGAGAGTGTATAAAAAGGGCGACAGGTCTGATTTGGTTCATTGGTTGTAGACGTAAACACAGAATTACATCTGAAAAGACTGCAACCTTGGACCACCGGAGCATTTTAAACGTCCTTTTGAGAGGAAGCAAAAAATATCAGCTACAGTCTCTTCAAATTAAAATGTTAATCATAGAAATGAAAGACTTTTTGCACAACTATTATAAAAAATAATTTCACAATCGTAGATGTAACAGCTAAAGATGCTAAAAGTCCTTTAAGTTCTACCCTTTGGCATTTTAAAAGTAGAAAAAGGGGTGAATTTTATTACGTATCCTAAGACCTTCTTGATGTTTTTAAAGCCCTCCAGCTAAAAATCCCACACCCCATAATAATAACGATCCCTTTCACCTCTCTCAGTTACCATGTTGACTCTCTCTGCTGATTGATGCTATCAGCCGGTTCGCCCTCCGCTGAAGTACGGATAGATTTTCTAAAAGGTCTGATAGTTTTGCTGCCACATCATCATATTGATTAAAGTCAACCTGACAACTTGTCACATCGGCGGTTTTCCAACACAAATTGAAAACAGATCACGTCCGTCAGACGAAAAAACCAAAACCCCCCCAGCTGGCTGACACTTGCTTGAGACCAATCAGTCTGTAACCACGGCAACGTCTCGTTTCTTTCAAGTTTGACAGCCGACCACATCGTACAGACACACACACATGTTCTAATACACTCGTAAGTGCTTAAATAAAGCAAATACATGCAGATATCTGTCAGAGCGTGCAGATCATGGAGCAGTCTGACAGATGGTTGAAGCTGCCTCAAACTCTTCCATGAGGTGTAATCATTTTGGATGAAGATGGTCCCGAGAGCTCCAGCAGACTTCACCAATCACTGCTTGACTGGTGGGCCAAAGGGATAATCCTCAGACAGGTTTACTCTCCGTAACATCAGGAAAGCGTGACTCTGGGTCAAGGTCCATTTAAAACACTGCTGTCCCTACGTTTACTCTTGGTGTCTTTGCATCACTGCCAGTCAGAAAGATATTAAATAAAAATCAAAACATAGCTTTAGACCAGCGGTCCTCAACCTTTTTTATATCACGGACCGGTTCCATATAAGACGGTATTTTCACGGACCAGCCTTTAAGGTGTGGGGGATAAATACGTCGAAATAAAATGATACAAATATAAGTACATAAAAATACAATTCACCATTACGTTGAGTTGGTGGGAGCCCTGAGCTTGTTTCTCCGAAACGAGCCGGTCCCGGTTTACTAATTTTTGCTAGCTTGAGGGCTTAACTGAGGTAACATACAAGTGACTTAGGCGAGCGTCTTGACCTGTCTTAACCTTTGTCAAGAGGCACAGACAGATGTAATTGGGAGAGAATCCAGTTATTTTTCAAAATCTTTTAGACTCGGATCATCAATACATTTTTTTTTTTTTCTGTGAGGCCCAGAACCAAATGACAAATGGACCGGTACCGGTCCACCGCCAGGTGGTTGGGGACCGCTGCTTTTGAGAATGAAAACCCAACAAAGTTAGAGCCTTTTTTAAGCTTTTTACAAGCTGTGATGTTTCATTTGAATGCATCACGACTGCTCTTCAGAAGTAACCAACAGGATGGTCAACACAGTTTGATGTAAAAAGTGATGTAAAGAGGCTTTTTAACACCAAACAAAAATAGATTTGTGAACTTAAATCGTCCGTCGATGAGCTCTGCATGAATGTTTGTACCTGTCATCAAATTCAGGACAAGAAAGGAGAAAGAAGAGGATTCAAGAGAAAAGTGTTGACAGTGATGGTTTATAAGCAACACAAACAGTAAAACTAATGTGTGGTTTAATGTGGGCAGGACTGTGAGAGAGGGTGTGTTTTCATGTATGTTTTTCTGTATGTGGTTGAGTGTAGGTGTTCGTCGTTCTATTTGTGTCTCGTGTTTGTTTTCTTTATGCTGACCCACATTTTTCACCCCAGCGTTTGATCTCGAGCTTTTGTGTGTTTTCCGTGTTTCCAACGTGTGTTAAAGTCAGAGCACAATGATGGATCATCTCAAGCATGTGCGAAACACAATGAAGGTGTTGTCGGATTCTTCGCGTGTGTGAAACTGCGCTGCTGTGATGTGTGTTTATGTGTGTGTGTGTGTGTCGGCTGCTCCGTGCACCTTCAGTAAAAGCAGTCCAGTGACACGACTGCTGCCAGTGGGATTGTGAGTTAATCTGGAGTCTGACAGCTTCTGTCATCTCCTGACAGCTCTGCTGCTCTGGATTGGATGCATTTTCAGACAGTGAACATGTTTGCTTGTATAAATGATTTAAGGTGATTAACCTTTAAGATGTGCTGGTAGCCTTATAAAGAAGAAAGTCACTAGTTTAAAGCACAACATGGGAATTCTTATTGGAAAGATTCACCAAATAATGTCATTACCTTACAAACTTGCATCATATGAGTGCAGACAGGTGTTTACTTGGCTAGAAATACAGTTACATGAGTTATTAATCATTAAAGAGAAATATTAAAGTAACCTGGCTCCATTCTTTATTTATGACACCGAGCTAGAACAGGATGTCAAGTCAACATTGATCTCATTTACTAGTTTATTTTATATAAAAAAAGCATCTTATCATCTTATAGCCGACAGTTCATCCCGAAAAATCAACAAAACACATTTTTCCTATTACTTACCCTACTTTTAATCCACCTTACTTGTTTAGGAGTGAGAAGTGAGTCTAGTAGATACTGAACAGAGATTTCTTTCTTCTCTTGAATGTAATTAAAACGAGATGGCGATTGACTTGTTATACTCCAAAGCACTAAAAAGAGTATATTTGAAAAAATGAACAACAACGCCTCTTTCAAAAAATTATGAATTCATAATCTTTAGATCTTGAGAGAAGTTTCACGTACAGACGAAAATAATTTATTTGTACCAAACTACATCCAACAAACTGTAACACCATGAAGTAGGAAAGGTGTATCTCCTGCTAGCTCACCTAGCACTGAGCTAACGATTAATGTTAAACATCTCTAAGCCCAAAATCACAACTTGGCATCTCAAAACAAAACAATACAAACGGAAAAACAGCACTACTGATATTTCTGGCTAAACTTTAATTTAATGGCAATGGCAAATTTTACATTTACTTCAGTTGGGGACACTCAGTATAATCTGCTAGCTCTTAAGGTGCTAATCAAGTCTGTTTAAAAAAAAGATACAGCACTTTACAGTAAATTAAACATGTGAAAAATGTTAAAAAAAGAGGAATCAGTGGCACGGAGCGCAGCAGACGGCGGATCCGATGCTCTGTTTGTTTGAGTCAGCAAAAGGCTGGTCTATTAAAAGCTCCTGCTCTGTGACCCTTTGTGAAGCCAAAGCCTTGGCAGCCTGCCCAACACACAAAACATAGAAGGGGAAAGTAGTTGTCTTAAGGAGGAAAGCACAACACAGAAGGTATGTTGTGCTTGAGTGCCATACCACTGGAACAGAGAAGTTTGCTTCTAAAAATACCTGCTGCCTCCCACCACACTCGCACTCCCGACATGTAAGAGCCTTTTGCAGTGGGAAGACCTAACAGCTCGCAGGCAATTACTGTAAAATTGCTCTTATTTTCTCTAAAGTCTTCATAATTTCCAGTCAACTTGTAATTCATCAGCTCGTGTGTGTGTTTGCATCGAGCAAGCCGGTGTGGAGGAAATGGGTAACGCCCTGCTGATATTTAAAGCCTGAACCATTCCAGGTAGGCCCTGAAACTCTGCTTACTCGACCGTGCCAAACATTTACCAAAAGTCTCGGTGCCTGACACCTGTGACCAAGTCATGCGAAAGCAATTAGCGAAAGGCAAACACAGACGTTTCATGTGTAATTCAGGCCACCCAAACCCATCACTTACACAACACTAAGCAGTAAAACCATTACGGGACGATTAAAAATCACTCAGGGTAAATATGGTTATATATTTTTTTAAACTTAACTTACATTAGTGGGCCTTGTAGGAGCAGACATCAAAACTCCTGCATGTTTTTATGCTCGGTATTCACAAACCGTGTGGCTCGAATGGTATCAAGTCAACTGTGGCTCTTTGGATTTATGTCAACTATGTAACTCACTGTATTCTATAACCGTCACATCTCACATTGTTCTTTCTAGCGAGCTCTGAAACTGATGCGTGTGACAGTGGTTTGACCCCGTCCAGCCTCATCCAGGTGGCTTGCATTTGGTGCTTTCTATTTATAGGCTGTGTAAATATGAGCCAGGTGTTGTCAAAAAGCCCGGGCGAAGCTGGCCTGCTCTCTGGTGTCATGAGCGGCATACTTAGAATACACGAGCAAGACATGGACGGCCACGCTAGCCGGGGATTAGAAGAGTTAAGGAGGCCAATCTGAACTGCAGTCATGCCAACTGGGCCAAGCTATCAAGCAAATTACGTAAACTTGAATAAAAATTTGGCCATAGTGTAAAGATTAAGTATAACATTTTAATGCACAAGTGTAATGCACTGCTAGCAAATGCTAAAAAAATCAACAATATCAGTGAGAACATTCAGTATTTCAGAGGCCTGAATGAGAATCTTATAAAGCCTTATGCCTGCATGTTTGTGTTCTTTAGGATCAGTCCAGTAAAACCTTGTAGTTAGTAAGCCTCTTCAAGAAAAACTGTATATTTCACATCCTTTTAAGTGAGCAATAGATGTGGATTTTTGCAAATTTGATTTAAAAAAACAGACTGACAAGAAACAAGCTTTTCATGGTCACATGATGCACACCAGTGATAGACTGTATGTTTGAGAAGACAAGGTCTTTACATCGAAAAACCACTCATATCAAATAAAAAATGAGTCTAATACGGATACTAAAGGACTATAGACACAAGCTATGTGTATACTGCATCTTGTCAACATCTATTAAAAAAGACATGTGACCTATGAAAGTGCGCAGCAGAAAGTAGCTTAACATGTGTTTTCTGTGGCTCAGAGGAGTGCACACACTGAGAGGAGGCCATCAAAGCTGCATTTCAGTATGAAAGGTACAAATCAAATGTGTTATTCCAGGTAAAACTTGCCAAGCTCAAGCTTTAGTAGACATATTCTAAACAGACTCAGAGAACTGGCTACCTTTGATCCAAGGAAATAAAGGCAATGGCTTGCTGACCACAGATGCCATCCAGTTGGCCGTCCTCTGGCTACAATCTTTCACAACTCTTCATGGCTGCCAACCCGCAGGGCTCTGCCTACTTCCATTCTCCACTCCATCATGTTAAATCTGATCCTTTGAGTCTTGATTCAAAACACGTATTGGTCAGTAGTCTGGGTTTTGGTCCACCACAATCAAACCCAATCCCTCTCCTGCTGGTGTTTTGCCCCAGTGGTAGACAGGAACAGGAAAAAGACAGACAAAATGTCAAAAATGAAATGTGCAAAAAAAAAAAAAAAATGCATATGTTAACTCCAAGCCACTTTTCAAGATTTTTTTCTGTTCGGCCCCTCGTGAACGAGATCTCAGAGCTGGAAGTTACAGCACATGCAACATTCTCCCTGTTGTTTTCTTTTACAAACCACATGTCTGATCTTCATCCATGATGGCAAAAAAAAAAAAAAAATCCATTCCATATTTGCAAAGCGCTATTCTTGTTTTTTTAGGTTAGATATCTATTTAAAAATTCTTGGGAATGTCCCGTACTAACAAACTATGTTGAGATGAGAGAGTGAGATTTGGAAAGCAGCGGATCTGTCGGTGCTTCTTGATAGTTAACAGCATCACAGCTTTCTCTTAAACCTAAAACACCATGAACAGTAGTCATGAATTACAAACTTATAAAAGCTCAGAACTGACATCAACCTACTAAACTTCTACTGCCATGCTGTTTGTGTTTATTTTAATCTATGCAGTTATAAACATAATTTGATTATGGAAGAAAAACACATCTAACTTACTGAAAAAACGACTGCATGCAGTCACATTAAGTTCTTTTTGATGAGGAATAATGATCATTTGGACAACTATAATCAATCACTGTGTACAAAAACTCATTCAATCTTCCAACTGCATGTTAAGCACAAGCGACTCAAACATCACAGCAGCTGGAATAAATGTTGTTAATGAGTTTTTCATCTAAAATGCTGCAGTGTGAGTCGTGATTCTCGGCCGTTCATGCAGCACTTTGCAGAAGAGTATATTCTCACGCTGCAGCAGCAACCTGGACCTCGTTCAGAAGAGGAAAACTTTAACGTGAGCACATTCCACGCTGCCATGTGCTGTTTAATTTGCTGTTGAAATGCTTGTTATTGCATTTATCAACAGAGATATTCATCAGCTCTGTTTATACATTTAGAAGCAGCGGCAGACGAGGAAAAAAGGTAAGAGTTCTGTTCGTTTCGACAGTGTTTTTTCATGTCAAAGCGTTTTCTTGTCAGTGCCCCAGTCAGCTCTGGTTTCCACGGTTTGGCCGCACCAGGTTCAGCTCCACTGCATTTAAGGCGTGCTGGTCTTACGTCTGTGGCATCTGTTGAGGAATGTGATGAATGCTTTCTGTACCATTCTGACAGCGCTATATTTGCATGATTTGCACCCAGACAATCTGCTCCACCCTGATGCCTGGGACGGACTGAGGCTGATGTTTAAACTTAGAAGCACCAGCCGGCGAGCGTTACTGTATAAAATGCTATTTCAGACATGTAAAAGTTTAATTTGACATGTCCTAAAATACTGAGCATGTAACAATACATAAAAACTAGAGGGAATTTATTCAACCGGACTAGCTGTAAAGCTCCGACCACAGAGCATATTTGAAGATGAGTGATGTGCACCTCTTTTCACATGAGAAGTCGACCATGCAGCTGCTATTACAGGTGCACCACATACACAAGTTTCCAAGCCAAGCTATGTGTACGGTTGACAAGAGCAACAGACATACATCATAATATGAACTCACGTTATCTGATGGAAAAATCTGGCTGTAATTCAAGCCTGAATGAATCTGCTACAGGACTGAAGGTGTTGCATTAAGGTGCCATTGAAAACACAATATGAACGCAGATGGAGTTCTTGAAAAGTTATTGACAAAAGTAAACACACACTCAGACATAGTAAGACACACATACTGTAAGATGTGTGTGTAAACTTTGTTCCTTGGGCTTCACAACTGCTGCACTCTCTCAAAAAGCAGGTCAGCTTGTCATTTAATAGCTGTTATCAACAACAGTTATCAGTTCTCATCAGAAATATCTCAAATGCAACCAGTAAAGAGTTAACCATTAACCATGTGGGGGTCCAGAGCCCTCGTCTGCCTCTGTCTGCTGCTGTAGCGCCCCCTTGCTGTACAGTGTTAAGGTCACACATGACATCTATGGCTTGTCAACAACACCTCCGCACTGCGACCACAGCTGCATGCTTCTGCATGACCACTGCTTCATTACTGCCCCGTGCTGCTGAACCCAAACATGAACGATTGGTCCGCAGCGACGCACGGGGTCGACCAGAGGTTTGGACAGTCGACTGATCCGCCATTTTTTAAAACCCCGTCCGTGCACTAACTTCTCAAACATAGTTTGAAAGGTGAAATCAGGTTGTGATTCATGGTCCTGAACCAGGTCTGAGCTGGTAATCCATAAATCTGACAACACTGCAGGAGTGAAATCCCTTCTTGGAGTGAACAGCCTGAACCACAGTGAACTAAGGTTAAACAGGGCCATTTATTAATTTCAAAATAATTTACAAAAGACTTTGGATCTTTAACCAACGCTAGCAGCTCTTTGGCAGAGTTGTTCTTTGAGCTAAATGACTTAAATTGACAATGTTAAACCCAGCAGGTTATTATTTTCAGGTATTCTGTCAAAAAAAAAACAAAAGTAGCAGACAAATTAAAACACTGACCTGATAATGATGCCAAAGGAAAGATTGAGGGAAAACGCAGTGCAGAGTTTGCAGCATATCTTCCTCTTTCTGCAAAAAAATACAGAATTTTTGGATGATTAATGTCAAGAGGAGATTGATCAGAAAGTGTTGCTGCAGTAGCAGTTCAGCTGTGGATTTTCAGCTGTGTTTTCAGTCCTGCATCTTCCAAAAACACATGCACTTCTATTTTAATCAATACAGCTGTAAATACAGGCTCAACATCACAGTTTATCTTGTAATAGCAAAGTTGGGCCGAGTTGAACAAATCCATGCGCCCACATCAAGGCTGTTTTTCTTAAATAAAAGACTGTTAATACTGTTAATTAGGTTAAATGCTGCTTTAATTGCCGTAACTTTAGACTGAAAAAAAAAACCATCATCAAAGATTTGGAATAAAAATGTGTTTGTTTAATGTTTCATCCTGAGACACTTTAAAGTTTCCACTGTGGCATCAGCAGCTTTGAACAGATGACCCTGTGTCAAAACGTCACAGAATAATCCCTCCGAATGAGCCGAGCCCTCCGAGAATTTCTGGTTTAGAATTCCAATCCAATAAATTAGGCCACAAAAAAAGCTTTTGTAAGGAAATGAGCTGTGGAGGAAAACTCAAGTCCAGTCAGTAATGAAAGGTCTGCTCTTGTTTTGTGGACTTCGGTATGTCATGCATGACTTGGATTTGTAATTAAAACTGCCAGGAAACGTGCTAAAAGAAATCTAACGCTGCAGGGAGATGTTATGAGTTTTTGGTGCACAAGCATAAAGCAAACCTGACTGACTAACAGAATTATGCTTATTGAGTTTGTAAAATGAACTTTAGAGTTTAACCAGAGGAAATTTAACCAGGTTGAAAGGGACGGTGCTTTCCAATTTGTAGAAACTGTAATGAGTTAATCCACAATATGTAACTTCTGCCCCTGATGTTGTAAAGTATCATGTTTCTTCCACTGTTTCACAGCCACCACTGCAGAAGAAAATCTATCTGACTGATTCAGGCAGAAATATTAACAAACAAGGTAATAGATTACAATTTTATTCATGGTACGACTGTAAGATGCCCTTTTTTTTGCCATTTTAAGCATGAAAATATTGTATTTCTTTTATTTATTCATGTGCAAATTGATCTACAGTTGGGTTCAAAAATTGGCGTTCATTTCACTCATATCTTAAGTAAAAATACTCCATTACAAGTGCGAGACTGAAGGAGGAGTAGCGCTGCATTGAGCCAATATAACTGTCATGACTTCAACAGGTGCATACAGTCAGTTAACGTTACGTTACTTATAGGAACGTTACTTTTAGCCCGCAGGCTGCATTCAGTCCTAGACTAACAGAGCAAGGCCACAAAACGACACACACACACACACACACACACACACGCACACACACACACAGAGGTAAAGTGTGTGTAACTCACACTGTTTGAAGATGAAGGCTGATCTCTTTAACTTCATAAAGGCCAACGAGTTTATATTAATGCCATTAAAAGTCCCATAAGACGCGTTGTTGTGTTAACAAACACTGCGAATCTCCACCGTCAATTAACTTCAATTAACCGGTTAACTTAATCCATTATGGCGTTTAAGTAACAAATTAACTTTAATTTGTTTGATTTTACACCAGAACACCGTTGTTTTCCTTGTTTTCTCGCATTAAACTCACAGCTGATTGTTTTGCAGAGACACGACGATGAAACACCTGTTTGCTGTTTCCAATCAGAGGACGTCAACTCGCTTCTCCAGCAAACGTGACGCTTCTGCTCTCTCTGTAGGAGCAAACATAACACTACAGGGGGCGCTGTTTCGCCTTTTCTTTATTAATTGGAAGACACAAGTAAAAACTAGTGAGAAATTGCGTCTTTTTATGAATATTTAATGATATAACACTGTAAAAAAATACTCGTAGAAGTTCTGAAAATAATAAAAATATTAAATGTTTCTAATGAAATATGAGGATAATAGTTGCTAATTGTTTTTTTCCAATCTTTTAAATGCAATCCAATCATTTTAGATCAAGTTGTGAATAATGGTACACTTAAGGTAAAGCATCATATTTTTTTATCAAACTTCATATGTTTTTGTGCTTAACTTTACTTTGTAACTAGTAACTACAGCTGTAAGAAAAAATATACTTTACTACAAAAAACAATATTTTCCCTCTGAAATGTTGTATACAGTGCATATAGTATTAGGTAGCAAAAAATAATAAGCTCTTCCGTTAATCGTCTGTTGAAAAATGCTTCTGCATTGCGGAGGTGAGGGCGGAGGGGTTGAGGTCAAGGCTTTGTCGTCCCGTGGGCCTCTTCCTTTGGACTCATCCCAAAACGGCACTTTCCAGAAGGGATGTGGGCTCAGCTTTAAGGGAAAGACAAGACTGGAAAAGGAACCATTTAAAGTAAATGCAGAGAGAGTGAATGGAAATATTTCAAGTACTTGGCCAACTTTTCTCCATAAGTTGTCAGACTGCGTTTCAGAAAATATGAAGCTCTATGAAGTTTAGTTGAAAAAAGAGTCATTCATGTGAATATGCTGAAAAGTAACTTTAGAGACATTTATCCAATGCAAAGACAAGTAAAAATGACCATTTACTGTGCTAAAAAATACAGTTTTGCTCTAATTTAATATGAAATAAAGACACAGATGCCTGTCTAGATTATAACTCCATATAATCATTCTGACACGTCAATATTTGATTTAATTCAGATTGAGTTTATTAAAACTTCTCATGTTCTGTAAAGGAATAAACTAATATACATACTTTATCACCTAATCATATTTTACATTATTCACATGTTGTGTACCATCCTCCACGTGTCACATACAACACACATACACCACTATAGAATTAAAAAAAGTGTGATTGGCTTCAGGAGGAATCAGGTGAACCCAGCATGAACCTACAAGAGCACCGTGATTCACACGGCACGAAGAAATCACTCTGAAAGTGGAAAAAATACCTTTAATTACAGTGGGGTTTTTTTCTTCTTCAATACAGCTCCATTATGATGTGTTGCTGCTTCCTTTACCCACACACACACACACCCCTCACACACACACATTCTGATGAGAGCAATGACCAATATATTTACAATTGTACAGTGTAATATCTAGCTCCCGGTGGAGTGTTTACAAAAGGCAGGAAATTACATGAGTTGGGAGCCTGTGTGGGTTCCCACGCCGAGTGGGTGGCAGTGACAACAGGAAAGATGGCCAATGGGAACCACGGAGCTCCCAGGTTCAGAGGCGTTGCAACTCCTTTTCAATCTTAAGCAATTTATTTCTTGCTTTTGTTTTGTTTTTCATGTCTTTGAAATGCAAGTTTGACGTTTTCTCAGTGTTTCTGTGTCCCTGTACAACACTTTTTTATTTGTTTCTGAGCGTCTGAATGCTTTGAGAATAAACTGGCCTTTGCTTTTCCTTTATGATCTATATGTCCATCATTATTAAAACCCACTTAAACTGCATGTTGTTGAATTTTTGTTTCATGTTCAGCGTGAAATTACTGCTCCTGTTTTTCAGCTCTTGAAAGTCCAAAATCTGGTTATGATTGGGCTGAATGGGTTTTGTCGGATTGAAATGATTCACATCTGAGAATTACCAGCATATTTCATCCTCATTATTATTATTATTGTAATTATTATTCTTAAGAGAACTGAAGCTGTGCAGCTCTTAGTAATTTCTCTTTATTGGTAAAATCCATCACGATCTCATTTTGGGATCTCTTAAGGCGAACCCATGATTTAGAATAAAAAGAAGGCTTCCTCCGGACAACATGACAAATTAATGACGTGTCTGCAGTTACTTTCATCTCCATTGGCAGTGCTGTGAATATTTCATCCACTTGGGCAAGTCCTTGGAATACACTGGCAAGGCTAACTTATAGGACACTCTGCCTCTCTTTCACTCAGTTCTGGTTGGCATCCACTACAGACAGCTTGGCCAGGGGCTTGAGAAACCGGTCCAAAAGGCCCCTGCCATGTTTACTGTACTGCACAAGCCTCGGCACGGCACAACATGGGTGGCCCTGCTACGCAGTCGCCTTCAGTCTCAGTGAAAATGCGGCAGTATTATGGAAACACCGCACCCGTCTGGCTCAGGTTTTACCCAGCACATAACAAGTCAGTCCTTCTATCCTGCACACGAGCTATATGGCTGCCCTTCACTGCAAGTTTGCTCGTGTTCCTTTACATTGCCGTTGATGAAGCATTATGGGGAAAAAAAAGGACGAGTGTTTCTGAAAAATGAGATGGTTTAAAAAAATAGTTGCCTGGTTTTTGTTTCTCAGATGTCATGTCATCTAAAAGAATGCAATAAAACCGGAGTCATAAGCAACCTTTATTTTAAACATGAACAAGAAAACAGGAGAATCGTTGCATTGCAAGACCTTTATAAGGACGGATGACATCATGAATGGCTATTGTCCTGCGGGTGACTTATAGTAGAGTATCGTTATTTGAGACCCCCAACTCATCAACCTCTTACGCAAAGGTCAGACACCAAAGCAGTGCCAATTATTGTGTAACTGTTCCTCAATTACAGATGCTTGCCCTTTAGTGGCCTTAACAGCACCTCAACAAAACAATGTGTCCTATAGTCTTTGCTCAGTGTTCCTATCGCCATGCATTTTGCATGTGTGCCCAAGGAAGTGTTTGCATTATAAATGTGACATGCTAGCCTACAATGACGCACAGCATAGCATATGGTCCGCCTCCAGTCTGAATAGCACTGCCGCATTTAACATGGACCTGAGACCTCAGTCAAAGCATTTCTGCACATAACTCTTGTTCCTTGTTGAACCCAGTGCACTTTAGAGTTGGGCCTTTTTTTAAAAAAAAAAAAAAGATTCAGGTACCAGACTTGATGCCACTAGAAAGCTTTTTTGCATATAATCAACTGAGTTTTGGTGAGAGTTCCACATGTTGCACCACATGAGTTGTTTCCAGAGCCCGATTGTCTCAGGGAAAATGACTCATTTAATTTCACTGGTATTTAATTTCACTGTTACAACACTTGGCTTAAAATCACAGACAAACACAAACACACTCAAATATACACATGCACAAACATGCTCACTCACAAGAACAGTTTCGGGTGGCCAGTATTCCTTGCACCATTAACCATCCACGGGCCAGGATGACTCACAGCCGTTTTCATTTGTTTGAAGTGTCCACTGCAGCAGCCGAAGCCAAAGTCTTGCAAAATCTGACCAACTGCTGAGCTGCTCCCTCATCCGCTCTGCCCTGTTTTTACAAGGGATCAAAACTTTCACTGACTTTGCACCCATCCTGCGACGGGTCACGGGTCGCTGTGATGCAGCATGCGCCTTCAGATGGTACTCATTCAATTTTCCCTCTGCCTTTCATGTGCTGTTCTGTGTGGCACTTGACGTTACTGCCGTTTTCCAAGATAACAACTGTCAAACAAGACTAATTATGTTGGGCGAGGGGGGTGGGGGTGTCCACATGCTGGTGGGGGAGAAAGCACGACTGATGTGATTAATGGTACAGTAATGGAAAAGTAAGTTCCTCCAGCGCCAAAAATGTTTAATGAATTGGAACAGAACGAGAAAGGGAAAGTGAGGTGGGAACGCTGAGAGAAAACTGGGAAAACAAATGAAGGATGAAAGATGGGTCCTCGGAAGATGAAACAGGGAGAAAGGAGAAGAAACGGTGGAATGAGGCAGGAAAATAGATGAGAAAGTGCTAAAAAAAAGCCAGAAGAGAGAAATGAAAACTGTTGCATTGATGGTTTTTACAGATATGAATGAGTCTAAGTAACTAAATATTAAAATTAAATTGTAATCCCTTAAAATACTCACTACTTATAAATACTGTGATGCATTGCTGCACAACGCTGGAGTGTGTAAATACTCTCACATGTCATAATGTGCTCATACATCCAGGGAAGAGGCAGCATATCCTCTTTTCCCTGACTCTTTCCAAACATCGCCCTGCCCTCGCTGCCCTGCTCTTCCTGTTCCACCACCCAGAACATTTCCTGCTGCCCTCCCCTTCTCCTCCACCTAAACTCCCTAAATTCTCCCCATCCATAAGCTCCGTGCTCCCCCACATTCTGCATAAATTAACGGTGCTATATCTTCAACTTTTGAACCAGCACTTCCCTACACATTCCATCAATCTTTCATATTTGTATCAGAAGAAACATCCTCCTCACACACACACACACACACACACACACACACACACACTCTGCACAGTTGTGATAAGTCAAATGTTGCCATCTCATTTAATGTGTTGACTGGATTCATCTGTCAAAGTGCCCTCCTTCATCACTTTTTATCTCTGTATCCATGGGTGTGTGCAAACTTTTTTCTGAGTGAGGAAGGTATGAAAAATGAGTAGCCGAAGCACATTAAAAACACATTTATTAGTACGGAGTGAAGCTAAATAGATGTTAAATCAACTTGCTGTGGATCATTAGCTCTGTCATAAGAATAAAATGTATATGTGTTTCAGTTTCCATGTACATGAGCTGCCTTTCTCATCGGGTAGAGGAGATGGTGGTGATGTTACAGCAAGCAGAGACACCTGACTGCTGTTTCAGTCCACTGCTTCCTGCTCAAACTGACCAAATCTGATGTTTTAAACCAAAATATATCATTTCCTCACACTAACCAAGTGATTTTGAGCCTTAACCTCACTGTGACACAACATAAAGCTGAAATTAACATGTAAAGAACCTTAGTTTTATCATAAAGAAGTACAAAGTTTTAACACATCTGCAGTTTTTGCAGAGTTGTACAACACTGACATTTATTTAGCTGAATGAATTGTGCAGATTTGTAAAAAAAAAAAAAAAAAAAAAAATAGGACAAGGTTATTGATTCACAAAAGACTTAAAGCTTCAAGGACGAGTCAAAATCTCAAGTGGGTATCAAGACTGCTGCAGACTGCATAATGTCATTACTCTCAAATTACAGTCATTATGAGGAATATTGGATAATATTGTGTGTCTCTCATGTGGTCGTGTTGAAGGCTAAGCAGATGCGAGCAGGGAGCCTGCGGAGAAAAAATTTGGAAAATAGCTCTGCTTACATCAGCAGCACTGGGGAGTTATGTTGGCTAACAAGCTACTCCCATGCACAGTTTGTTTACACAGACGACACCCAGATCACAGTCTCTTCTTCTCATTACATGAAATATGCAGCGGGGGAAAATGTCGTGAGTTGTGTTCAATCTGCTGAGTGTGACAAGGCGACAAAGATCAGCGTGACTGGGAGTAATGATGATGAACTTCAGAGTGTGGGGATATTATTGACATGAAAAAAATGCTCGAGGCCTTTGCAGACTGTCACCGAAAATGGATTCTGTTCACGATCACATTAATTGTGTTAAATACTTCTGCATAGTTTCGCCATAAATTCCATAAATGGCTCTGAGGAGGCCCGAAAGGATGCTTTGTAGATGACAATGTCTCCATTCATGGTGAACAGGAGGTTAATGAACAGTTTGATGAGTTTGAAAGTGGTGTGAATCATGTGCTTTGGCTTTGCAGTTACCTGATTTTGACTCATTTGAAGACCAATGAAGGAGTCTTTGTGAATAAATGTGTTTCATTCCTCAAACAGAGATCCAAAGACTTTTAAAAATCAAAACCTTGGTGCATTCTGGTCTTTCTGGCCCAGCACCTTACTGAGTGACTTTATTTGGGGTTTTTACTTTTAGTTTTTGGGTTTTTTGTCACCTGCATGAACAACATTTAATGCCTCAGCATGAGGAACTACTTTTGGCTTCTTGTTAAGACTTCTTAATCATAATTTTAGGTGTTTTTTTGTTGCTACACATGTGAGCTCACTGGTTTATAGTAATCCATTACACTTTCAGGGCCTTCATGAATCTTAAAGTCGACGTGGTTTTTTAACAAGCACACACTATCAGCTGAAAGGATGTTTTGATTGTGGTTGAAACCTTCACAAAAAACTACTAGTGGGCCTTTAGTTTGGATTATCAAATACAATAACAGCTACTGAGTCACAAGCTCTCTTATCAGTAACTCAGAGAAACGTTCAGATGGAGTCTAACAGACTAAACAGCACATTTGTTCCCGCTGCCAAAGGAACTGTAATCTGCACTCGACTGTCTCAGCAAAACCACGTCTGCAGCTGGTCCAGTTTTTTTAAAGAAATGTTTTTGGTGCATCATCTTCATACAGAATAACTAGCGTTAGCCTAGTTAGCAGGGATGCCAAAAAAGAAACATATGCATGACTTTGGATGTCTGATCATGTGACCTTTACCTTGCAAGTCCCTCAAGATAACCTGAACTGAAACACTCCAAATCTGATTGCCTTTATGTTTTGAATACTGGGACACAATCAGAATCAAGATAACACTTTTAAATGTCAGGTAAGAACAAAAAGGCCTTTGATCAGAAGTCATGATCCAGATTACACATCCAGATACACGTCACATGTTAATTCCACCTGTAAATGCGGTGAGAAGTGCTGATTTTCAGATAACAAGTGATAATACGACTATACGTTTGAGCTCGAGCAAATTCCTCGCTTAAAGGCTCTGACATGTGTGATGATGACATTGATTTATACGCACACGACACTCCCTTTCTCCAAACACTCTGTTCACCTCACCCAGTTATTTACTCTTATAGGTTGCAGAACATGACAGCAGCCATATATAAGCAAAAAAAAGAGAAAGAGACATAATTCTGTAAATCCAGCTCAACGCCGCAGACTTCGTCCACCTGCGATTACAAAAGACACTCAAACCTTAAAACCAGATAAACTTCTGACAAGGTGTTGATCCAGAGCTGTTACTCTGCTGTGCATCCATCTCTTACATCAGTCATTTCTAAAAATCCAAAGGGAATAAATGGCCAAAAAAAAAAAAAAAAAAGTCCAACCCTAACAGGACGGAGCTTGACTGAGTGGGAATGTGACGTTTTTATAAGGAGACCATCTATTATTTTTATAGCAACATTAATAAAGTCTCTGGAAAAAGGTTTTTAAGAGACAGCACCTAGACAAGGACTTCACCCCGGAGAGACATGAGTGTGTGTGTGTGTGTGTGTGTGTGTGTGTGTGTGTGTGTGTGTGTGTGTGTGTGTGTGTGTGTGTTGGACCGCTCGCTCTGCCAGGGGAGGGTAGTCCCTGCAAGGGCACACATTGGCTCCATCATCATCATCATCCCTTCCACAATAAACCGCGAGCACAAAGTCAAATAATAAAACATCACGCAGGTCAGAGAACATTAAACCGGTTGTGTTCAGGTTAAACTTGACCCATGATTTCAAATTTCGAAACCCCGAAATGTATTAAAGTAATAAATCACTCATCAGCTCAGAGGATCCTCCCCTCCTCCTCTGAAAGCTCGGTGCTGTGATGCCATGTTGGTCCATGAATGTTGCTCATTATTTTTTACATGCTGCCACACCTTCTCAGTCAGTTAGAGCAGATATAAAGTACTTTAACAGTTTTTGCCGTCCGTCAGAAAGGAGGACTGGATGATTTTTGATATAAATGTGATGTCTGAGTGGTGAAGACCCAGCTTGAGTTCAGTGAGAGTCTGCTGTTTGCTATATTAGCATAACGAAAAGAAGCAGGGAGAAGTAAAACACCTCTTGCTAACTCATTAACTTGTTTTTTAATGTGTTTAATGTGCAAACAAACAGAAATACTTGTAGTTTATAAATTATGAACTGTAATTTTGACCTTATATTCTGTTTTTTAGGGCGACTTTGTAACATCTGTCCAATGACTATGGATGAAAAAAACAGCATCTTGGCTAACTGTGGCACATCTGCAATGATGTTTTATAAATGTGCATCATCCCTCTTAAATGAAACAATAAGATAAAACTAAAAAAAATGAAGAATTTGTGGGTTAAAGGGAAGTTTTGTGCAGGAACTTTTTAATGTCAATCAGTACTTTCCTAGAGTTTTGTCAACTCCTTGAGTTTGCCTCTGAACTGTGTGACAAAATGCTGCTAACTGATCTACATATTACTGTTAATTACTTTGTGAAGTCTTAATAAAACTTCATAGTGAGCCAGACTGACTGTTTCTCTCTGTTTTCAGTCTTTATGCTAAGCTAGCTCCACTGCCTCTTTAGTTGCTGTTGTCTCGAATGATAGCTTGCAAATAAAATCATAGAAAAAAATTGATAACAATGTCATAATTTACTTTGATTGTATTTTTTTAAAGAGAATCTCATTGCAAAGACTTTTAAAATGGTCTGAACTTGCTGGTAGAAAGCATCACATGCTCTCAGGATGCTGAGCGGCCTCGAGTCACATGACTTGGACGTGGGATGGGAAGGAAAACTTGACCTCTTTCATGTCTCTCAAAGAATGCACCGCAATCAAGCACAAAGTCTAAAAGAGTTGTATCACAAGAACTCTGAAGTAATTTTCTCCGTTGATTTTTTAGAAAAGGAACAAATCCTGATGTCCTGAAATGTCGACCAAAGGGTGGCCCGTCTATTGTTGTCCAGTTTAAGATTTGAGGGATTTGGGATTTGAGGGAAACAAAAGATTTTTTTCTCCCTCAGCTCCGTTTTGGCCTGAGCTTTTTGACTTTCCAGTGTTTCATCAGCTTCTGGGAGGGATTCCCTATCACAAACTGAATTACAGTCCATATTTTGAAAAGGGTCCATTTTCATTGATGAGACACGTTTTGCAGTTAATTTATCTAATCAGCAGATATATTATAGCTTTAAACATGCTACGGTTTAACACGAGACTTCCTATATAAATCCCAGCTTGAATTTTTCTGACTCTTATAGTCTCACGTGAAACGTCGTCTCACAGCTGGAAACTTGTGAAGAAAATTGATGGATACTTCATTTTTTTAAGGCTTGTTGTCAGTCTGGCTTCAAACCGGACAAGCTTTTCCAAGTTTGAAGGCAGTGGAAACAGTTCACTGGGAGACAAACTCCCCAGGAAAGCGTTCTTTTCACATTATGTACTGTCCTTCAGCTGACCACTATTTAAAGGAATAAGCCTTGCAGAAAAGTGCAAATTTATCATACGAAACACTATTTTTATATGTAATAAATTAATATTTTGGCAAATTCGAATGCTAAACCGGCAGCTTTTGCAAGAAGAAAAGAAACCTTCGCTTGATATTTTAATCTATATGCACGAAATCCCTCGTTCCACACTGATGTTAACCGGATTTTTCGCAGTGCGGCCTGGAAGGGGCTTGAATGAATGAATGAATGGCTCTAACTGTAAATGAAATCGGGGTCTTTGGAAGGTTTTCCAGTCTCAAAGGACGTTACTTCTGAGTTTAAGAGGGGTTTTCTGTCCACGGTGAACCACCTATGCTACACAGCACAATATATATATATCTCCTCCCTCATTTTCTCCCCTCTCTGTCCCTTCTCTGTAAAAATCACCCAATGATGTTTTGACTGGCCAAATCCCTAGAATTTCTCCTGAGGTTTATGCACAGTCAATCATGAGGGCTTTGGCCGATCTTTTTAAAAAGAAACCTCCAGATTATGTTACCTCCACCCAACGGGGCAGCTCCCATTGATCCCGTCGTGCTCTCTGTGGATGTTCATTTAGACTTCACTTCCTCGTGCCCTCCCTCCGTGTTATGCCACACTCTCTTTTTCAGTGACACATTCAGGTCGGTAATTAAGCCGAGATCAAAGAACTTGTGCTTTTTAGTGGTGTGAGAAGGTAAGGAGTCAACCTGCTATTGCGAAAAAAAGGGAGTCTCAAAAGCAGGACGTGGCGGCCAAAGGTACAACAGAGGAAAAAAAAAAATCCAAAGGGGGGGTTACGCTCCTGAAAGCAAGATAGTCGGCTCAGGAGAGGAGGTAGGTGCACGAAAGCTTTATTCTATGCTGGAAACATGCAATCATTTGAAAGAGGATAAGGTTGAAGCGAGGACATTACTGGAGCCACACCTTATCAAAACACAGGACCTAATTGAGACACTGGTGCCTAAACAAACTTTCCCCCAGATGAAAAGAAAATGGCCTGTGAAAACAATTCCTCAACGTTGTGGACTTTTGGACGGTGTGTCTTTTAAGTAGAACTTTGTTTTCACCCGTCAAGGCTGGTGAACACCCATGGATGTACAGTACAAAAACATTACTGTATATTTCCAATAATGTCTGCTATGTGGCTCACGTTTTCTCCTGAACTTCACATCAGATCCACCATGAGAAAATGTCGTACTTAGATTCAACACAAGCGATGTTACTAATTGCAATGAAACCAGATATCAGGGAGATACCATCAAAACCATGATTATACTGTTCAAACACAGTTTCCCTTTCGGTGAACCTGGTAAAGCTTATTGATAATGAGCACCGGGGAACTTTACATGTGGTCTGCCAGCCACTTTAATATTAGTACCAGTCTCCACATGGGGGGAACATGCAGCTGAAGGATCTGGAGATTTTCCGACCTTGTTATAAGACGTGTCGGAGCTGCACTCCTGGGAAGTGACCGGTTCACTTTAGAGTTCACTGTGAGTGTCACACGTAACCAAAACACAAAGTTTAGAAGAAGGACAGAGGAAAAAAGAGCCACAGGCCAAAGCAGAATGCTGTAAATATTATTGGGAAAATGTTTGCTACGGGCAAGGAATAGATAAGCAATAAAACCACAATGTATCGGAATGGAAATCGGCACGGAGCCGCTGCAACATTGCACGGATGGTAATTTATGACTTGAACTTGGCATTGATTACCGCTCTCACAGTCTGTCTCTGAGAAACTCCCAGAGCATCCAGCATGCAAGCGTACAAACAATCATTCCCTAATACTCCGGGTAAATTAAATGTGGATTGGATTTCTTCAGAGCCATGAAATTCTTGGAGTAAAAAAAAGGAGTTGAACAAGATTTTCATGAAGACTGTTTCTTCTAAAAAACAGTCATTACAGATACCTCCATCCCAAAGTGAAGACTAACTTCTGAAGATCCTGCAGTGATGCTAGCAGCAACTTACAAACTATCGTCTTTCTCTATTGACAGTAAGGCCCTAAAAGGCAGTTTCTTTTGATATAGAAACATTAAACATTTTAAAGAAAATGAGAATCTTTGTCTTAATCTTCATATATGTTTTCATTAGCTTCACTAACAGCATGTTCAGGATGTCACTGCTCCAATGTTGGACTTTAGCAGAGTTACTAGCTTGCATTTGCATCCAGACTCTCACAGTGTTGGACTTTGATGATCCTTTGACTTTTCATGTAGAGCCATCATCAGGTTCAAATCTTCATTTGCCAATAATCCATCCATCTTTTAGTTTGTGTGTTTCTTAATAACAAGCTTTACAGCCCCTCAGAGCTCCTGGCATGGCTGTGGACTCTTGTGGTGCTTTCACACTGAGAACTGGTGCCACTTACATCTGACCTGACCAGCTGAACCACCACAGACTGCTCCTATCTGTGGTCCACTTGTACAGAATCATGTTGCACAGCTAAATATATCATCTTTAAGCTTAAATTGAGGAAATTATCTGCATAATGGCAGGATTTTGTGTCACAAATGTTGTTTTTTGTCCCAGACTTTTTCCCTTGACCTTATGGCATAACTGCAGACATAGTCTCTAAATATCTTCACCCTGGTTGGAGTTTTCTAAAAGATCCACCTCATTTTAAATTGACTTAAAACTATTCTTCATTGACTTCTCTGTTCTCCTCATGATGCTGAGGTGAACATCAGGGATCTTAGATGCTGGTGGTTTCTTTGGTTGGCGTGGTCACACAGCAGACTTCAGTTAAACCATCATAAACTCTGCATGCAGTTGTGATAATGTTGTGTGCATTGACTCCAACAGCAATTGCACCTTCAACTTCAGCAGCATGTTTACATTATAGATTTACACTCACAGTGTAAAGGAGGCAGTGGTGGCAGTTTATTTTATTGAGAGCGATGCATCATTTTCAGTTGCAGCTGTGGCGGATTTGGATGATGGGAAAACAAATCAGGTCCTCTCGTGACATTCAAAAACAGTTCATACACACATCGTTTTCTCACAGGCCTGAGTTCAGCTGAGTCACACTGTACTTTTACGAGTGCCGCTGTACTTTCATATAACCCACATTCCAAATATGCTGTCAAGGGTGATAATGTCCCCTTTTTGTCCCACATTTTCTTCCATAAACTGGAAAAAAGCTCTT
This sequence comes from Acanthurus leucopareius, assembly GCA_029814765.1. Taxonomy (NCBI): domain Eukaryota; kingdom Metazoa; phylum Chordata; class Actinopteri; order Acanthuriformes; family Acanthuridae; genus Acanthurus; species Acanthurus leucopareius. The sequence continues at coordinate 20,954,507 of JAQMCX010000011.1, read as the reverse complement.
AAGTTCACCCTTAATCTTCTCTGTGTGTACAACACTTTGTGTTGTTTGGCCTTACTTAAAGGGCTTTTACTTGTGAAGCTTTGTCAAAGGCCCCGAATGTTTGGTTTGTGTGTGTTTTTCTAAATGCCACCTCACTGAGCAAAAATGGTACTTTATTATCCAGACAGAAGAACTTTAGCCTCTTACTGTGCTGACCGTGGAGAAATGCCATTTTCAGTTGAATCACTTCTTATAAATGTCCCCTTCAGTTTAATCACTTCGCAGCTGGTTGAAGTCGCTGGTCGTGCCAGTTTTCCTTCCTGTAGTTAAGACGACAGCCTGTCCTTTCTCATTATGAGAAGTGTTAAGTCTAGAATGTCCCGAAGCGACCAACAAATCTCAGTCTTTCGAAGTACGGGGTGTTAAAACACAAACAAACAGAGAGAAAAAATGTGTCCTGTACTCGGCGTGGTGAGTCATGGACGGAAAGCGAATGGGAAAGGGACACAAAGTAAAGTCATGCAATCAGACACCAAATGTCACTGGAGTGCTCAGAGAAGTTTATGTGCATCGTAGCATTGAACCATCAAAATCTGTAGCAGAATATCAATCTCTCTTTGTGTGTGTGTGTGTGTGTCTCATATCAAAAGCACATTTTTTTTTATTTGCAGCATGGCGAGTAAACGTGTTCTCCTCTGTGGCTTTAATCATCCAGACTTTATCTGCTTTGATCGTTTGCTAACGACAGATGATAACATGTAATAAACCTGGAATACTTGACATGAAACAGAGATTAGAAAAGTGAGATATGCTGTGTAGGTCTGATGAGCTCTGCTGGGAGTTTGATGAATGTATTTTCATATTTTCATGTGACAGCTCCCTGAAAAGAAGATAAATGTTAGAGCTTTTATTTGGAATTATCTAATATCCTAAAATTGTGCCCAATGGTCATAAATATATATATTTTAATCTAAAACCTGATAAAGTTGGAGGCCTCGCTCTTCAGCTTGCCTCCACTCTGTTATTAATCTTTATAGTCTTGCTGCCAGTCATGGGATATTCCAATACTCCCCTCTAAGCTTCGACATAAACCTGAAGATCAAAAAGAGAAATTTCCTGATATTTAATTTGCCTGAAGCTTTGAAGTCTCAGGGCATCAGGCCCCATGAATAATCCATATATGGCTGATTGAAGACCGCCAAGGCCGTAAAGCTTTCATAACAAAGCACAGAGTTATCTCTGATGAGCTCTGCAAGGAGAGATCAGGAGAGGTCAGCTTCTCCACATCCGAAAGAGGGAAAGAAAAACTGAAGAATGACGCATATGAGATGGGTTAGGACTCACAGTTGGCAACCAGTGTTGTGGCGCCCAAACAGTGGGCCGCAGCGGGAGGTAAGAGCTCTGTTTTCTTTAGGCAGCTCAGCTCAGACAATGGTGCTGCCTCACTGTTTGTCACATCATGGCAACACCCTCCACTTCTGCTCAGAAGGCCGGAGACTGCCAGCAGAAGCTGCCAGGCTTGGTCATAAACTTCAGAGGAGAAAAAGACCAAGTGAGGTCGTGTGGTGAAGTGGTGGTTGTTGATCTTGTTTGGCAACGTGAGCGTGTGATCATCAAACTGCCACTTTTTTTTTTTTTTTTTTTTTTTTTTTTGCATCTGAGGCCAAAGCAAAGTCAAATTAAAGTCTCACGATGTTACACAGAAACAAAGACTGAGGGGAATTTAAGACCTCACAGCTTTGCTCACTTAACTAAGTGGGCTACTATAATTTATTAATTTATTCTTGGGCTTAAACTCTAAAATCTGACAACAGTTGGAAAAAATGGCAGCTAACATCTGTCCTGAACTTGCTTGGAAGTAAGACTTTTTATGCTACTTAAAGAAATATGTCTTGTGCTCACATCTTTGCAAAGGTTTGCTAACAGAGGAGGCAGGTGGTGCAGCTGCTTCCAATTTTTCCATGAATGAAGTCTGAGAAAACACAACTGATCAATAGGCTGTTATAGGAAAGACACGCCCACACTGTAGCCAGTCCATATACTCTGTCAACATCTGCCAAGGGTGTGGTGGTTAGTCTTTACATCCCCCTCGCCCTCCATTCACTTGCTCTCTGTCAGATGCATTCATAAGATGTTTAAAGATGTTTTGTTAGAGACATGAAAGTCGTCAAATGGCCTTACAGAAGCCCGTAATGATCACCGCCTCTTTTTACAGTACATCTTAAAGGTTTAAAGACTTGGAATTTCATAACACTTATTCAAACCACACTGCAAGAAATCTTTTTGACCTAAATATTTCAAGAGTTTAACAGGTTTATAAGTAAATGTTGAGTAAAATGAAAGGTTTAACTCAAAAGGCCATGACGATACACTTGCACATGACCGTTTCTCATACAGCATACGTCTAGATTTCACATCAAATTTGTGTCAGCGAGACACAAGAGACTGAGACTGTGCAGCACGAAGGTCATGGGATAGCAACAGTAAAGAAAGTTCCCGAAGCTATGATGCTGTTTGAAAATTGTTAAAAACACATTTAAGTACTTTGTAGCCAAAACACAAACTCTCTCGACATGACTTACCAAATTCCCCGTTGATTCAGGATTTGTTTTTTTGGAAAGTTAACATCTGACAGACAGGATTTATGACTGCAGGAAATAGTTTTGAACAATTTGCAATCAGATTTTGGCCTCTGGTGATGGTCCTGGTTCTATGAATCCGGAGCAGCATAATGACACCTGACTTGACCTCATGCTGTTGATAAGGATGATTATGTTGTTTATTGGATGTTTAGTTTGTGCACTGTTGTCATGGTGTTTGGTACCTAATGACGAATTATTATATAATCACTCGTTTTAGATTTAAAAAAGCAATATTCTTGAATCAAATCGTTAACTGTTTCGAATATAAAAGAGTTGTTATTGCCGCTTAATTAGCTGTGAATCACAAACTTAACATCTATGTTGGGAGCATGACAACATGACAGCACCTCAGAAGAAAAGCCAGGACATTGTGATTGCCCTCTAGTTACTCTCTGTATCTTTGGAGACGCTTCATCCGTCTTTGTTTACCATCAGTGGTTGAAACTCTCTCTCAATAAACCAGCAGAGACTCTTGTTGAATGTTTGAACCTTCAAGTCGAAGGTCATACAGCTGACAGAAACAGCCAAAAGTGTCAGTAAGCTAGCTTTTCTTTAAAGGAAACTGACTTGTAACAAGCTAACCTCCCTGCACTGTACAGAATGTCTTGATAAATATCAGCTCAATACTACTGTGCAAGTGCAATTTTCAGTTATCAGTTCCTATCAAAATATATTTTGCTGTTTTTTCTAAACTCTCAAGACAATATTATCAAAGCCACAGTCATGATAATCTGAGATAACAGGGCACATAGCCTGCAGTGTTCCTCTAACAAAATACATGCTAACAAATTAGCTCCATTACACACACTAGGTGCTACTAGCTAAGTGGGATATTGCACAGAACTTTTTCAGGAGTTTGATAAAAACACCTCAGATGGAGAAATTTAACTTATATTTGCTGTATCACAAACAGGAAGATGCCCGTGTTACTGTTTTAGCTTGTTGTGATAAAAAATGTGAAAGTTTTAAAGCTCCTTATTTCAGTGAAGCATGTTGAAGCTAATAACTGTGAGTTTTTTCTCTTCTTGAATGGACAAAGTTCTGTTAAATTTAATGCGGTGTTAAGAACTGACAGTCAAAGCATTTGAGTTGGTGTTGTGACAGAACGAAAGGCAGCATTTCAAGTTTAACACTGGATTCGTCCGGCGTGTCATCCAGGAGTCAATGCATTTATGTTCTAACATTAGCCTTTTAACATTCCATCTACAGCACCGCAAATAAATTTGAAAAAATCCAGACAAAGTCGTTTAAAACCTTACACATTAGCACAACTTTTCCATGGAGACGAGCATTGGGTGTGTTCGCCTCTAAATCTGACAGCTGTACTTTGAGACTGAGGGGAGCGTTAGGTACGGCACGGAAACTATTAATTGGACTCAAGTAGGAGCAAGAACACCATGAGTGCTTGTTAGTTTGACCTTTGCACAGTTTAGTTTTTAAACATGTACTGTAGGTCTTGGTTTTCTACGTCACAGTCCACTTTGCCTCATAACGTATAGACAGAGTGACTGCAGCCTTTTAGCAAGAAACACACAGCAAGCTGGATCTTACATCAGTGTGTGAGGAGCAGGAGCCGAGGGGTCGTTGAAGCACTTTCTTTTGTACTTCCCACACAACTGTTGCTACATCCAAGGTCAACAATCCTCATATCGAGACTGCACAATATTTAATGACAGCAGCAGGACCATCAGCCTCGTCTTGCCGAAAGCAGTTTGGCATAAAAATGTTATAGAGACAAATGAGTCAAAAGATAATACCACATAAAGTTTCATTCTTTTTGAGAAATGAAAGTGTAAAGTCACCAAAACTGAAAGCTGTCCTGACCAAGATTGACGAAATCTAGCGCGAGTTCTGGTTTAATCTGAGGTTGGAAACTGTGTTTTTAACCTCAACATGCAGCTATTTCAGAGAAAAAGCCTGGATGAACTCTCTTTAGCCTATGCTAGCTGTGCAGGAGACGTCATTAGTGATTAGCACATAAAAAGAGAGATTTTTTTAACTAGAGGGACAGATATTCGATGGGGACGAAAAATGGGTCTATAAGCAGAGTGAATATTTGAATAAATTTTGTTCTGTAGCTGGAAAAACAGTGATTGTAGCTTAGCCATGTGTCTCCCTAATAAATCTGTTCTGATTCATTGACCCTAATATCTGTTTACAGATATTATGTGTTTACATCTTGTTCTGTCGGCCTAAATAGGTCAAAAAAGATGAATACTTGGTTCTCCAGTTTTAATACATTGTCAGTCCCTTAAATTTTTATGTCTATCATAATAGCTAACTATTACCTGTCTAACAGACAGCAATCATTTGGAGTCTTGGTCCTGGCCACCTGAGTTATGAGCGTCCCGTTCATTTCTGTTTTAGCTCTGTTTTGTTTGCCAAATCCTTAAAAAGATATCTGGATTTTATCTCCAGGATGTTGGACCTACTAGAAGCTAACTGTCTGCAGTTTGGTACTTAGCATTTAGCTTACAGTAAAGTCATCTTGTTTGCTTGAAACGCCTTCCTATTGCTGCTGAAAAAAAGGGGTTTTCATAACATAGAGAACGTCGAGCCGGGTTTCTGCACTGAAGCAGTAATATCTGTGAGTCCAATTCATCTCGCTGTTACATACTCCAATTTATTAATGCAGTTCATCATGGTGGAGGAACAGACTTAATATTATTCTTTTCCACAACATGCAACCTGCAATTTTTATGAGACAGAGTTGAAGCCATATTAAGGAACGATGTGTGTTCTCTGTGATGGAATTTACTGGGTAAGAAGCCACAGGGGGCCCACCCAGAAGCTCCACTATTTGTTCTGGGGCTAAGCAGAGATATGAAGCAGTGATGTTGGAAGACTTGTGGAGCCCACCTATGGGCTGACAGTGGGAGACCAGCCAGGCCTTTTAAGGTCTTTCCCAAGATCCTCTGGCTCTGTTCAGATCTTGCACACATGGCCGGTCACACATGCCCATGTGCGAGGGGATGCGGAGATACACAAAATTACTACACACACACACACACGGTGCACATCACGGCAGAGATCCTGTGCCGACAATATGAGGTCACATGTTTAATGGTGGTTGAGCTGAGCCGAGCTTCATCCTCTCTGCTTCAGCTTTTGACAAGTCTTCTGCTCCGTCCCACAAGACTTTCAGCAAAAAAAAAAATATTGACAATGATACTGGTGATGATTAACAGGAGGTCGGGTGGAGGGGTGGAGGAGGAGGAGGAGGTGAGGTGGTGGTGGTGGTGGGGAGGGGGGGTGAGTTTCATTTTAATCGCTTCCTTCCAAATGCAGTCTTGGCTGTGTGTGTGTGATGGGTGTGTGGGAGGGGGGGTGTGATTGTCACCTTTTCCTTTTGACTGGAGTCCATCTTCCTTCCCACAGCTGGACGCGCACAGGCCTTCCCATCAGCCAGCAGCTGGGCTTGTCAGCCAATCAGGCACCTGCATGATTACCAACAGCTGGAAAAGTTAAAAAAGCGCTGGGTGGAGGGGGTCGGGGGGGAGGGGCTGCAGAGGCTTTTCGGGTGGTGGCGAGGGAACGGGGCCAAAGGCAGTTCAAGAAGGAAGGAAGAGAAGGAAGGAGGCGGCGTGGAACCGAAAACGTCTGCAATGAAATAACAGTGTGGTGGGGGGAGAAGAAAAAAAAGACACAAATGAGGAAAACAGTGACATCAAGACCAAGTAAAACAGGAGATTGTTGTGATTTTTAAAAATGTTTTTCTTTGTTCAAATCTGTCATTTTCCATATCCTCTCTGACGACTTTTTTTTTTTTTTTGAAAACATCTCACAGGCCCCTTCGGTTGGACGCAGTATCCCTTTACAGTGTGCTTTACAAAAATCACATTGTATCATTGCAGATGTCCTTTATTGCCTTGTTGTGGGATAATTATGTGAGGTCACACATTTAAAGGGTGAGGACCTCTCAATATGAAACACATGCATTGGCCTTTTGGGTGTAATAAGTATTTGCTGGAGTTAATAAATTGGTGACAACGACTTGGGCTCTGCTCATGACATTCAGACTTTCTGTCCCACTTTGAAACCTTCAGATTTTTTCTAATTGTATATGAGTCATGTCATTTTACGAGTGTCAATGGCAAGAGGGGGGCGAACTTTATTTCAAAGGGAAAAATGCTGTTCCTATTCATTGCCTGGGTGAATTTGAAATATAAAACGCCTGAACTCCGACTGGCCTGAGGAAGCTAATTGCTTCTGCCATCCTTAAATGTTTCTCCTCCCCGGTTCCCTCATGTTTGAGATCGATCCGAGGCTCAGTGTTTTCCCTGTGACCTTTCGCAAAATGTGTTTCCTTGCAGCGCATAATAAACAGAACACGCTCGCTATGCTTTCATGTTCTTAACCATAACATAGTGAGTGTTTTTAATGACACTTCTTCGGTTGTCAGACTGAGGGCAGGACTCTCACCTCTCAGTGGCTTTTCCGAGCTGCCTCGGTTTGATTGCGCTTCCTCTGCTCAGCTCTGAAATCCTCTGCGGTTATGAGGACATTCATCACTCCTGCCTCAGTGGCTTTAAAGTTTTCCAAAGGGGGAAACAGAACGTCCACAGTAGAGTCAAAGAACATTACAGGGATTTTTTTAAAACAATTTTGAGAATTCCCACCTTTTCTCCTGTAGCTCACGATGAGGATTTTAATCTGAAAATCCGTCTGTAACACAAATGTGTTTATAGCTGTCAGATTTATGCTGGAGGAGAATAAAGTATCCAGATTACACAAAGAAAGAGTAATTTCACCTGCCAGTTACAACTGGAGCTGCTTAAATATGTGCAAAATAAAAAGCATGTTATAAAACTGACATTAATCAAGCTGTAAAGCATTTTTTTACTTAGTTAGTCGACATGAAGCTGTATAACTATGAATTGAATAAGAAATGAATAATGGAAAGAAAAAGGGAAAGTTTCACGGTGGGAAAATATAACTCGAGCATGTTGAATCATTTCTTTAAAAAAATGACTGAAGGTTGTCAAGCAGGAAAAGTCCAAGATGACAATAAAGGTGGTTAAAGTGTCTGTGATAAAACTTATATTGCTGCTGACAAAAGTGTGATCAGCTGTTTTGTCCATTTTGCATTCACATTTGAAAATGAGTCATCATGTTTTTATGTTAATTATAGATTTTGAAATACAGATATTTAGCTTTTTTCTATACATTTTGTCTAATAATGCTGCAGCAGTGTACATGAAACAATTAATGTGTTCTTAAAGTCTAAATCAAATGGTTTTGACCAAAACTCATAAATAAAAAAGACTTAGAAGTAATATTAAAAGGGACTTTTGCTGTATCGTATCTGTAAGAATCAGTTATTGGACATTTTTGGAAAAAATATCACTGCAGAAATCTGAGATCTAATTATCTGCACAGTCAAATAAACTACAGCATCCTCGAGTCATCTCCACACAAACACACACACACACACACACACACACACACACACACACACACACACACACACACACACTCACACACACACAGAGTGCAGGTGTTTTGAACAGTGAACCACAGCGATGCTTCCTGTCATCATCTCAGTAAAGTGCTTTAAGGGCGATAAACCTTTCAAGCCAAAGTGTTGTTCTCCAACATGCAGCATAGGGGCGAGATGAAAGCCAGAGAGGAGGAGAAGAAGAAGAAGAAGAGGAAGAAGAAGAAGAAGACACAGTGGCAGGACAGCGGCAGGTTTTCTTACTGTATCAATCTAATCTGGACGTAAACACAGCTGCTGTTCAGGAGCTCATGCATGGCCCATATACCAGCTGGCTGTGTGAAGTGAACTCTGACCCGACAACGAGCTTCCTCCTCCTGAGAAATCCACCGCTGGCCTGAAAGAATCAATTCCTAGCCGGGTATTGGATGTCATTGTGGAGAGATGGGCTTTTGTCTATGAGGCGATCACTTATGTCTGCTGTGCCTCTTTTTTTTTTTTTTTTTTTCTCAGCCCACACAAAGACTCACATGCATTCTGCCGCACAAACATGCCTGTATATGGTCCGTCTCTTCCTCTTTCGCACATACAAGCCATGGAGTGAAATATTCATATTCTTTCAGTCCCCCTCAGCATGCCACCTAAATGAGACCATCTGGCCTGGGAGCATATAGTATGCCGCTGAGTGAACAAAGCAATGCCATTACTGCGGGAGAGAAAAGGGAGAAAAAGAGCGAGAGATGACAGAAAAAGATGGTAAAAAAAAAAAGAAATAAGAGGAGGGAGGGAAAGTGGAGCCATGCAATTTTAAAGAGGGTCCCAACACTGCTCAGCGTTTTTTTATCATGGAGTCTGCTCGCGGGTGAATGCTTCAAATCAGGTAACTTTACAACAGCATTTGAGGATGACATCATCTCTTAGTGAAAAAGAAATGACTCACAGGAGAAGAACTCGACACGATGCCCTCCAGAAGAAGCATGGCAGAACATGTGCCTCCCTCCACCTACTCCAGATGGAGGCTGATGGAGACATATAGGTAATGGAGATAAAGCAGGGATGACTCAGAAGAAAATGGTGCAGGAAACAACAATATAGATCATGTAGATAATGTAGATAAGGATGAGGTAGTTGGAGAAAAGAAGGGTGGAATGTTTTTTTCTAAAAAGGTGCAATAATAATAAAAAAAAAAGATGCCAAGAAGTGAAAGATGAAAGGACGGTCAGCAGGTTTTTTTTTTTTTTTTCCCACGATGCTTCGACTTCTAAAACCTGAGAAAGACAACTGTGAAGTCAAAGAAACACGAGAGCAGCGGCTCACAGCGCGATCCGGTTCATCAAAACACAGCGAGGACGGAGGAAACATCCAACACAAATCCAACACACAACCCTGTGCAACAATCTGCAGAGAGAGAGAGAGAGAAGAAAAAAGGAGAGAGAGAAGGAGAGCAGAAAGTGAGAGGATGGATGGCCTCTAACAAAAGGACCCTCAGAAGTCTCATAAATGTTTTCGTTTTTGGATTATTGTGTCTTTTTGGCCGCTGCTCTATTTGCTCGGTCGCTTCTTATTGTTTGTGAAGAGCGATGTTGAGCAAGCAGAGTCTAATCTGAAAACACAGATGTTTGACAGGAAATTAAATAATGTGGCTACTGCAGGCTTACCTTCCCAGAAACTGGCCTTTAAAAAATTGTGTTGAATACACAAGAACAAAACAGCGCTGGTAGACGGCGTGTGATCGATGTGAATAAATAAATAGCTAATTAGTTGAACTGAGCCATGAACGGAAAATCCCCTGGTGCCCAAAAAGGGCCCCTGAGCTCACAGTCTGACTGGAGTCAGACTCTGCCTTTGATTGATTCTGGAAAATAATGATATGCATGATTTCTATGGTTACTGACGGAAAAGCAAAAGTGTTGTGTAAGTAATGGGAGAGAATATCGCCTCCCACTCCCACGTGAGGTGCATCACGGATGCGTGCGAGCGAGCGTGCCGCCGCAGGGGTGAGAGGAAAGCTTGGATGGAGGCAGCGTCCTCAGGGTGGATTTTTTTTTGCTGCTGCTGCTGCTTTTTTTTAAAAAAACGAAAGGTTGGTTTTGGGAGGGGACACGAATCAACTCTTCAGATTGATACTTTTATTTACTATCAGCCACAAGCCTCAAACTTTCCATTTCAAGGCAAGTGCAGGATTTACTCATCCAAGGGGAGACTTCAGTGGCAAGTGCACAGTGTAGGTACTGGGCTGGTGTTAAAGGGAAACACATGGGAAGGAGAAATTGGACAGATGTGGTTGTTCTGTGTTGGAACCTCTGAATGTTTTACTTTAAATTCAGTCTTCCCACATCAAGGAAACCGAATCTGCTTTGGTTTTCAGAAGGTTCTGAGATCTTAAATCCCCTGACTGATCACCAACCAAGCAACAATCATTTCAAAATAATATCTTTTTACAAATGTTGAGGTATTTCCTGCGTTAGTCATGCTGGTCAAAGTATTTCTGTCAACACAGGAGTTGGACAGAAACCTGAGCAGAAAACAAAATGTTGAAGGTAAAATCCTCCCATGATGGACGTCCTCAACTGTCCTCAGCAGCTCATCGGATGATTCTGGCCTCCAATTTGTCCATTAATGCCTGATAATGGACATTTTCTTATAAAGTATCCCTTAAATAATGTTTGTCAGTGAATATTAGAGTCCGTTAATGCTGCTTTATGTAAGTATTTAACATCTAGTACAAGTGATGCTTGGGACTTTAAGTGTTTTTCCCAACAGCCAGATCAATTCAGAAATGTTTTTTAAGACTGAAAACCAGGACTTAGTACTTTAAAACTACAATAAAAGAGCTTATTTTGAGCCAAACGTGCCTTTTGTTTTGCTGTGTTTTGGTTACCCTCTAGAAATCAGAATGTAATTCACTTTATTTCTTTTATTTTTCTGTGAAGTTCAAACAAATGATGAATGATAAATAGACCTCCGCTCTGCTCTGCGGCCATGCTGCTGAAAAATGTGCCAAAATGGATGAAATGAAAGGCTTTCGCTGCTCTGAGGCGCACGTTTCGTGCAAACATCAGGCATTTTAATATTATTAAAATCTCATTATCATTAAGCATTTCTGTGACATCATATCAAACTGCAACATCTTGGCTTTTGCTAAAACCAACACCCCCCTGCTTTGACTTCTGGCAAAATCTCACATTAAAACCAGCACATTTCACTAATAATAATGACATTTTGAGAGCAGGCAATGTCTTTATTTACCCACAATTCACCTGTGGTGCATTTTCAGGCCTGCAGAGAGGAACCGAAACGCATAAGAACCCTTCATGTTGAAACACGCTGCAGGCCGAAACTCTGACACCGACGGGGGGGGGGGCCTCTGCGTTTTTATGATTTACACAGTTTGAGCTTCGCCGCGCTCGAGAGACATGTCACGAGAAGATAGGATCACTTTACCAAGAAAGGCAAGAGTGGGTGACAAGAAGGGCACGGCCCACAGTAAAACTGACGGCCGGGGGGGTGGATGGGGGGGTGAGAAATTCACACCAGGCCACATAGTTAGACCCAAGGGTGACCTCTCAATTCCTAAGGCCTCCCACCACATGAATAACACTAATTTAGAGCTAAAATTACTCATGGTTAAGAAAGACACCAGTCCCAACACACACATTAGACTGTGGTGAAACACAATATGAATAGATCATTTCATTTCAGCAGCTGACAGAAAATAAGGGCAACGAGGGCTTGAATGACTAAGGCTCTCCGGAGCTGAGATTAGGCCTCCATCTCTTCATCCTTGTCACGGCTGTAAATTACTCTGCTCCCACATTAAGGGGGTGGGGTGGGGTTTTGTGTAATTGCTCATCAGAAGATGTGGGAATAAACGTTCATTCAGCGGGCTAAAAGCAGAGGGAGGGAGGGCGGGTTGAGGGGGGGGAATGTGGTGCCGAGACCAGGCAGCATGTGGTTTGTGGTAACTCTTAGGAGGGAGATTATCTGTTTGTGCCAGCTCCGCATTTCTCACCGTAAAAAATTAAGTTTCGAGTTACCAGACAAGGTGAGAAGGGGTTTTGTAATTTAATTCCCGTGGACACGCTGCACTTATTCGAAGTAACTCACACCACCACTCACTTTTAATCCCTCTCAGTTAAGATTGTAATAAACAGGCTCGCCTTGCACCACTTTAGTCAATCAAGTTTATTGCTGTGAAGGTTCATGACGAAGCTAATGAAAAAGGAATAATGTGGTTTGTAGTAAACGGCTGACGGTTCACAAACTGTTTGCAGAATGCAGAAAGAGAGAGAGAGAGAGAAAAAAAAAGATGTTAGTCAGTAAAGAAAACATTATAAAATATGAGAAAACATTAAAAAACGAACACTGCAGAAAAAATAATTTATGCCAAAAATCCCCAGAGCCAGAAAACAGGCAGGAAACATCAATGCAGACCCATAACAGCCTGGACACAACCGACTCCAACTCCCCCCCAGCCCCCCCATCTGGTAGACGCTGTAGAGCTCTGCCCGCCAAAATAATCAGACACGAGAACAGTTTCCTCTCACAGGCCATCACTCTGATCACTTAAATCAGTCCTGCAGCGTAAATAAGCGTCTGTCACCGGAAATGTGGGTCCTGCCTGGCCTGGGAGGTCTGAGACACACCACATCATTTCACTCATGAAGCTGAAGAAAAAAAAAATGGAACGACACAAATGACCTCATGCTACTTTTATTTTGAAACATCCCTGTGTCCTGACTGTGCTTTGCTTCTTCCTGTCACAGTTGACATTATTGTGAGTGATGTTTGAGTTTACGTGCTGACGGCGGACTGCAGATGTCTGCTGTGTTTGCAACTAAAAATGTGGCTTTCTTTAAAAAGATTACAAGAGAAGCTGCAACTTTGAGATTAAAAACACAAAAATTATAGAAATCTATGAGAAGATGAGAGGGTCGGGAGGGTCAAGGCTTTGCTTCCTGAGCTTCAAATTCAGCAGTTTAGTGATAAAATTAGGAGTCTTAACTTGATAAAATGTGTTTGGGCCCCAGCAGGGTTTCTCCAGGTTTCTCAAAGAAAAATAATCAGACACCTCTGATTTATTCTATCTTTACATGTACATGACAGATCTGGGTTGCCAGGTTTGTCTTTGTACATCAGCCTTAATGCATCTAAAATAAGTGAGATCTTTCTTTTGTTTCATCACTTCATCTAAACAGTCTGGAAGTTCTCTGAGAAAGTTTCAGTAGCTAAAAAAGAAACCAATCAAGTAAATATAACATGTAAAAACATAAACAATCCAAACATGAGATATTCATGGATCACAGAGATCAAACCATTGGTTTCACAATGTGTCCAGAACACACACACACACTCACACACACACACGGCAGAGTTTTGACCATCTAACGTGCGAGCTGTTCTCAAGCTTCACCAGGTTCAAAACTTCAGAACTGCCATTTTCGAAATATGCCAGTTTAAGTGGGTCTGGATGAAATATATAACAGTGCTAATGCCCAAAACCACAATCCATTTCCCAAGCGAGAGCTCGCTCCGGAGCACGGGTTCTGCAGTGAAAGTACTTAATTTTTTGATTTATTCATCTTGGGAACATTCTGTACACAGCGTTGCAGCGAGAATAAAGCATAATAATGAGGATTTTTTTTTTTTTGTGCTTGCTGGATAGAACATATGCTTTACTGTGTCCTGCAGCTGAGAAAACCATTTAAATTTAGTCCACTTGGATGATAATGGTGCCAAGCTACGGCTGGATGGTAAAACATGGCACTGTTCTCGCTCTCTTGTGTCGTTCTTTTATTATGATGAGTGGCACCAAAAAACATTACTGACAGCCAGCGGTTGGTATAGCAATAAAATTTTAAACCTTTAAATGCGCCCTCTGAGGCGCTGCGGGCGAGCACATGGATTGAAATGGGTCAGGGAACAGTGTTGATGGACTTTTTAAGAGAAAGAAAGAGACAGCAGATCTAAAAATGAGAGAGATGACCCACGAGTGACACGGATGTGAAACCAGTGAGTAAGAAATTATGATGAAACCGGTTACTGTACCTTTTTTTTTATCATAAAAACTGTATATATATATGTAATAAACCCATTCAATTTAAAAAACAATAATGAAACATAGAAATACCAGGTCAGGCTCTGCTGTATTATTATTTATGCATGCTGTTGGAGATGTTTTTCTATGAAAATCCTGGAAGGAGAGCACTTCTTCTGCCCTGCAAGTGCCTGCAACTATTTCTCATTTACTTAATTCCTCTGAGCACACAGTAAAAATTTCCTGCAACCATTATGTGACCAAAAATATCCCTGTAATTTTGTTTTTTTTTAAGTTACAATTTATGCTAATTCTGAATGTGATGCCAGCAAGATGTTTGAAACAAGCTGGAACAGAGGCAGCAGAGGAAGGGAAAGTTGAGTCTGAATCAGTCCGCAGATGGAAACGAAAGAGGAGGAAAGATTTAGTTAACGTTTGTTTATCCTCACATCTTTTTTTTTTTTTTAAGAGAGACTTGACATGCAACTTGGTTTCAGTTTACTCTGATGAAAATGTTAAATAGACTTGATTTGAGCCCTTTTATTGAGCTTAGAAATCATCTTTGGATACTTTTTGAAGAACAACAGCAAATAAATAAATTTGCACATTTGGAAAAATCTGTTTGTAAGCTTTTAACTGAGGTGTGTTTTTTTTTATTGAGGTCACATGACTATGAGATTATCTGGTTTTTGGTGTTTTTCTTCATGCTTCTCTCCCAGACTCAAATTATACTTACATTAAACTTAAACACCAAGCAAAACATTCGAACTCTGGCATCATAACGTATTACACCTTCCTACTTTTCTGGTTTTCTTGGACTCATGTTGTCATCCTGATGTTGCCAGGTAACCAGCGGAGAGTCCAGGAAGTCTTTACACGGCCAAGAAACACTTCCTGTGAATAATTTTCCATAGATTGACAAGGTAATGTTAGCATAGCATGTCATGACCAGAGACTAGTTCGCTTGCACTCCCAATCAAAATAAAGGCGTTAAAAGCACTAAATGCAGGAGTGCTGCGTCAAGGCGACCGCTGAAAACAACAATAATCACAATATGTGATTCAATTTGATGGTAAATGTTGCGTTTTTTTGCCTGCAGAATGTTTCACTTTGGTAGAAAACTGCTTTAAAATGCTAAAACTTAGTAACTTCAGGTGCAAAACTGCAAAGCATCTGTTTAAAAAGTGTTTACAGAGCCTGAGTTGTGCTGCCTGTTTTCAGTTATTTTGCCAGCTGACCTCCAGTGAGCGAGGCAGACACGACTTCCTGACATGCGTCTGACCTCACGGTGGGAGAGGATGTGGATGAGCGACAGAAAGAGGAGGAAACAGAGTCGCCACCCACTCTCAGACTTCCACGGAGCTTCCAGGCCTGCTGTCCGGAGTCCAGCTCAGCCATTCAAGCCCAGAACGACTCTGCCTCCTCATTTAGCTGTTTCTGGGTCAAAGGTCAAGCCGAGTTTTAAGTATTTTCTGAGTGTCTGCTGAAGCCAGAAAATGAGCATGAGTTATATCAGCTTGAAAGTCATGTGTTGGAAATCCTTTCTGCCATTTATTAACTTTTATTCACCAGAGATCGGGACAGAAGCGCCGCAGCAGATGACAGTTCAGTTATCTGAAACACATATTTGAAAAACCAAACAACTCAATATCTCAAACTGCTGAGTAAATCATCAAAAGGACGGCCAGAACTGTGACAATAAGGCTGTTAAAATAAGTTATTGAGCAATAACTTCCCTAAAAAAATTTGTTTTTAAATCATTTTTTGTTATTCATTTATTTTTTCTTCTACATAAGAGCAATCCGAAGAAAGAAAAAACTGTCTGCAAAGCCAGAATAGTAGTTAAAATGATGTAATCTGACCAATTTAAAACGTCTAATTATTTGCTTTGGATGTTGAGACAAAGAAACGTTCCCTTTGTGTTGCTCTCAGGGTGAAAGGACCTTGAGAACCTTTGTGCAAACCCGACACACAGGCTGTGTTTTGTCTATACGCTGGTGGATAAAACATTCGCTGCTTGGTGGTTTTTCCCTCCAAAATACACTTGACTCATCTTCAGGAGATGGCGGGATACTTTTCCCTCTGGACCTTTGATGGAAATTGATCTTGGCACATGTTTGAAAGACTTGCTTTGAAAGAGGTACGTCACTTACACACACACACACACACACACACACACTCATTTCTCTGTCTGTGAGAACATGCTCTGCAGCGTCCATGTGAACGCTGTAATGAGCCTGGGAACAGATGAGACATCTGCCTGCTCCTCAGCAGCTCCGCCACAGTTTCTGAAACACACCGGCTCTTAGATGCCAGCTGACTGTGTGAGCAGTTTTTTTAAACCCTGTATGATAATTATTATAATAATAAAAACTTTTTTCAACACCTTTTGTCTTGTTTTTTTGAATCTGTACAAAAGCTAAAGTGTAAAAACGACATGCTGGGTGTGTTTAAGGTGTGTTCATGGTCTTCAGGTACAGTGACTCCTTGGACTCCTGTTGTTGGTCTACGGTTGCCAGACAACAAGCACAGACTCCAGGAATTATAATTAAAATAGTTTCAGCATGTAAATCCTTGCAAAACAACAAGTCTCCACTCTTACATTTTAATATATTGAACAAACAAAATAACATTTTAATCAGTAATCCATATTTTGTGACTTTGGACACTGACATGCCAGCTGTTTACTTTGTTTCCAGGCCTTTAAATAAGCTTTGCTTTACTGTAGCTTCATATTTATTACATGAGAGCAGTCAAAAAAACAGGAAAACGTGAATTTCATCCAAAATGTTAAACTATTCCTTTAAATGGTGAAAAGTCATAATTAAGTTGAAATCAGAGACATATATTGATGATATTTGAGACAAATGTTTCACATTAGATAGGTCATGTCTAAGGTCATGTCCAAGTCCAAAGTAGACTGTCAACAGTGTGCATGTCTCCACAATGCCAAAAAACAAGAGGATTTTCATAGGTTCTTCTGCAGAGATGTAGATCTCTACCTGCAGGAGCTCCGTGCTCTCACTCCAGATCTACATGATGTATAAAACCAGACATAACTGGTGTAACTTACATAAAAAGATTGAAAAGGTGGAGAAAGTTTGAATCTTGAAAATTCTTCCTTTAACGTCCCCTCTGAGGGAGCAGAACATTGCTCATTCTCTGTTCTCGTCCAACTTTTACAAGCTGATACTGATTTTTTGGGCAAGAATTTGATCTCATTGGGAGTTCCCTTTGTTTTGCCAAAGGCTTAATGGTTTCACAGTTGTAGATTAGGTCTGTTTGTGGTGTCAGCTTTGACAAATTACACTCAGGATTTTTCCAAAGTTGAAAATCGCCCCCACTGCTAACCAGCACATTGAGTATCCCTGACAGGGATCATCCCTCACCTTGTTCCCACCCTGTCACCGTATCACCGACAATTTGGCCTCCATTCAAAGAAACGCATGGATCAAATGTAAGGGAGAGGCAGCGCACACTGTCACCGGTCGTTAGTGTTACCGTCTTGGCTGTGAGGTGAAGTAGCAGTTCGCAGAATCCAGTCAGAAAGTTCAAAGTTGAAGCACACACAGTTCTCCTCTTCCCTGCAGGAGCTGTGGTCTCCTCCAGCTGGGCTGCTGCTGCTGCTGCTGCTGCTGCTGCTGCGTTCGAGGGGCTGGGTGAGCTGCAAGCGCATCCAACAGTGTTGCAGACAAAAGAGCACTCCCTGTAAACTTCTCTGGGGGGAACGGCGGATGACTTGGCTAGGTGTGTAACCCATCACACACCCTGCTGACAGGCCGGTCCGTTCCAGCTCCACGGCTTCACATCAGACAGATGCTCCCTGTGTATATGTGTGTGTGTTGAAGTGTGTGTGTGAGAAGAACTTGTTGCTTCTGCTTATCAACACAGCACAGCTTCATTCTTATCCGAGATGAGATGCAAACACAGAGCAGGGAGGGTTGTTCTTCCTCTAACACTGATGTGAACAGCTTCTTCTCTGACTGAGAGCTTTGCTTCAGGTCAAACTGGGACTGATTGAGATGTTGGAGGTTGCTGACCTGAAAAAAGTGATGCATTTATCATGAACTTGGAAACTTACAGAGGCAGCAGTGAAGTGGAGAAAAAGACCTGAAACTTTGTGAAACAACATCTCAGTCTGCTCTGAAACTGACTTCAACAGATTTTTGGCAACCTGGGGGCAGCAGATACAAACATTAAAGACAAAAAGGACATTTCAGTACCTTTTAGTTAGTTTTTTTTCATCTCCACAAACTTCCAAGGGAAGTTTTTTGCTCTTAATGGTGCGACTTCGGGTCAGAAAGTAGAGCTGGTCGTCTGCTTATCAGAAGATCAGTGGTTTGTGTTCTTATTTAACACATCACTCCTCTAACATTCATTTATTCTGCACATTAGAGCGTCCTCTGCCTTTTCATTGATGAATAGTGTGTTTTTGTGTTTGGCCTCTTCCATTAGCATGAATGTGAGTGGGTGAATGCAGACTTGTGGTTGAAATATTAGAAAAGCTCCACATAAATACAGTTTTTCGCTTTTGGAGCTATGAAGTCAAACCTCTTTGTGCCATCAAAGACATTTTGAATAAAAATGTTCGGCTCATTCAAACACTAAAGGCTGAAAATGATCAGATGAGGATGTAATTAACACGTACATTTACATAAACGGCATAAATGTGTTTTTTATATGTAAAAAATGTTTGTCAAGTGATGCCAGTCTTACATAAAGTGAACATTGTGGACGTCTGATCACAACCCCAAGAAGTTGCCAATAAATGTTTCATCATTTAAAAAAAAAAGTGTCCATTTGTTTTTTTTCCAGCAATAACAACATGATCAATAAGTCCTGGTTGTTTGAAAGGGTCAAACTCGAACATTATTGGACGCAGAACCGTCGCCGGCGTCCAGCCGTCCACCTCATGGTTACTGGCAGTCTGTCGGAGGCCGTTACAGAGCGAGACGTCACCGTCTGAACCGCGTTCGCTGGAATATTTTGTTTTCACCCGTTTGTCAGGAAAACAAATGTTCTTCCAACAAAAACACTCTGACACAAACTGTGGTGTTCCTGTGTCTTTGCTCATGAGTGTGTGTGTGTTAGCGAACACGCATTCACTCCACAATCACTTGTTGGACTTTTATTTTTTCCTTGTAAGTTAATTTTACATCAGTGTGTGTGCGTGTGTGCGTGTGTGTGTTTGAGGGTGTGTGGGTGTCAGGGTGACTCGGTGGGTGTACCTCTTTATTTCATTTCATTTCCATGGTGCATGTGAGGCCTGCTGGGTCACTGGCTTCGCCTGGTCTGCTGATGATGAGGGAGCTGAGTCAGCACGGCAGCAGAAGAGGGGAAACTCCCACAGATGAAAGATGAGATAACTATTTCACTCTGAATATGTTCCATTTTGTTGGTTTGATAAATTCTCCTCTCCCCAAGTACGCCTCTCCCCGAGAGCGCCAAACCACGACGGCCACAGAAGATATTCCAATCAAAACTACAACCCACCTCCCCCTCCTCCACCCTCCACCACCCGACACACTCACTGCGCTCTGACACACAGCCAGAGTAAGATAGGTATACTTTAAATTACCAAGCTTAATTTACAAAAAAAGAAGAAAAAAAAAAGAAAACATGTTTCAGTCTTTGGCATCTTACAGTAAAAATAATGACTTTTCCAGAGTGGAAGGAATCTTTTCTGTGTATCATTCAGATCCGTGAAGGAGATGGAAATAGGGCAGAGAGGAAGTTCGTATCAGTATCCGTCTTCATCGTTGATGCTGCTGCCTTCAAACACAACTTCATTACAACAGAGCAAAAGATGCAAAAGGTTCATTAATCTTCATGTGACCAAGTGAACTGCTTATTGTTTCTGTGATGACGTACAACTTTAATCATGAATCTTATATGAATCTGTTGATAAAAACCAAATACAAGTCTCAGAAACTTGCAAACATTTTGAAGATTGTCACTTTTTACAGTGTAATACAGCGACTGCAGTCTGAACAGTTGTGGAAATGATAAATCTTTCTTGGAACGGTCACGGTTTGGGTGGAAAAAAAAGAACAACTTCTGGTTAAGGAAAGATTTTTGGGGGGTATTTTAACACAATGTTAGATAGCTGACAGTATAAAGATGACAGGAAATGAGGAGGGAGACGGGGAACAAACTTGAAAGCTCTCCAGCCAGATTCAAACAACAGATGCTGAAGTTCACGGTCGTCACCCCATTCAGAAAATTGCAAAACCGATTTTCTGGATGTTTTTTTATTTTATTTTATGATGTTTAAACCTGACTTTGTTTGCATTTGTCTTTATTAGCAGTCAGTCTTCTTCTTCCTCTTCTTCTTCTTCTTCTTCTTCTCGGCTTTGTTGGCACATCAGTGCACTTCTCTCTCCTTGGGACCGATGTGAAACCACTGGAAGAAATATGAAATGAATTCTTTATGCAAGTGCATCACACAAAGGAACTGGGGACCCACTCATAAAAAGTGCGGCTAGGAGCCCAAAACTCCACAGGATAGCTGTAATTGCAGGTCTGTGACATGCAAAGACATTCTACATGTCCGTCCACACCCTCGTTTTACACCTCCCCACATAAAAGACACTCTGCTTCCTATGTTGGCACTGGATGTGTGTGAAACTGCAAAATATGGAATCGTCAAATTTAATTCCAACAGGAAGACTGTACTTTTACAATAACCATGTGACAGTCTTGTCTAGTTTTCTTTTAAATTTATGATTTTTTATGAGCAGAAACGGGCATAAAACTTGCTAAATTTCATTGCAGCCGGGAGGATTTTTTCTCCAAATGTATGCACATTCTGTTTTTTCTGAGTTTTTAAACATGTACTTAAAGCAGCTATAAGGATCTTCCATTTTCTTTTAAATCTGGCGACCCCTGTGGACAAAAAGCACTGTGAGCGCCACCTACAGTAAAGATGCTGATCAGGCGAGCATGTGCATCAGTTTTGGGAGCAGGTGAAAGAGGGACGCACCATATTTTTAATGCAATTTTGTCTTTTTGAAACACAGCTGCTTGCAAGATGCAGATTATGATGAGCTCATGTGTTTATTTGTGTCTGCGTGAGATTAAAAACTGGATTATGATGCTGGTGAAACAGAGTGAACTCAGTTTAAATAACCTTTCTTATATGTTAGCTTACAGTTAACAGATTCGGTTGCTTGGAAATAGTAATTTTGTTAAGTTTTAGCTTAAGTTAATAAAATTATGCATCAATCATCAAATGTCTTTGATGAAAATCTTCTTGTTTGCATATATAGGTCACATAGAGACATTAGTCATTAACTAGTGTTCGTGGTTTATAGACAGTTAAAAAGAGTTTATCATTGCACATTTATGTAAATGTATTTAGTCAAAGATGCACTGTTATATAAGACACTACATTAGTCCAGTAAATTATATAGGAAATTCAATGTAAATGTAATTTGAGGATGCAGAAACGCTGAACGAGCTGGTAGTTAACCAGCTGTAAACTCCTGATGCTAAAAACAACAGACTGTTAGCACAGACAAACAACAACAACGGCTTCAGAAATGACAGTGACAACAAGTGGTTATGTAACATCTGGCCTGTGGGGAGAATTATGGGACCAAACAGTCTTTTATGGAGAAAAAATTAAAATAAAAGAAAAAGGCATAAAGTCTGTAAAACAGTTCCAAACCCTGGTTAAGATTTGAATAGTTTTATCATGTGACTCAGATTTAATTTAATGTCTAACTACTACACCTCTGTAATGAAAACACACAGGTAACTATTAACCTTTTTAACAATTAAAGGCCAACAAAGTATTCTAACATGTATTGCAGCTCAGGTTTTGCATAACCTCTGAACATAAGACCATTAAAACCTTTACATAACAATTTTATCAATGCGATTTGACTCATTAACTCATTCAAAGAAGAAAAAAAAAACACCAGGAAAAGCATCTCAGGCCATGAATGTGGTGTTACAGCCGTTCCCTCAATGTTTCCACAGTTATGAAACTGAAAACAAGACGGGACTTTGTAACAGTCGGCACCACCCCACCGTGCAACGCTCTGTTATCATGGCATGTTCAAATACTCCAAATGGAAAACCTGCGCTTGCCTTATTAATTACCAGGAATGCACTCTCCGAGCACCCCTCCAAAACCTGAGTGCTGAAAAGTATGCCATCAAGAAGCCACAAGGCATGCGAGCTGTTTGTTCTCCCTGTCCGACCCATGTGCCTACGCTCCAGTTTCAGGAGAAGAGCCAAGCTATCTGTGCTCCGAAGGAAGGGGATGTGTAAAAAACATGGGGGGGGCAGAAAGGGTGGAGTAAAAATGGTCGTTTCGGGGAAGCGGTCTTTGAACTTCAGAGCGATGGTGCAGTTTTATAATCACACAGCCATAGCTCATGGCATAAGTGGAATTTGGACATGTACATAAATGAGCATGCACGCACTCACAAACACATTCACACATCAGTGTACGGGGGCACTGAGGGCACACTTTGATACTCAGAGAGGAAAGTTACTAATGATATGGCGGCGCAAATACTTTTGGTTGAGTTCCATCCATCCATTTCACCACAGAAAGAAAAACAAAAACAAGAGGCATTGTGGATCTTTAAGCGCACTTGTCAGCGATCTACATAAAGCTGATTAATCTGTGCGACTGAGCTGCTCATAAATAACGTCGCACAGATTCGATTGAAGCTCTGTCGAGTGTTAATATTTGTTAATCTCGCTGACATATTTACTGTGGGCGAAGACGATTAAATGCCACAAGACAGATTTAAGATCAACTTGTGCAAGAACAAATGAAACAAAAGTTATGTGGAGTTTCACTTCTATTATTCAAAGGCCTTTTTGATTTCTAAAACAGTTTGTTTTCTGCTTAATGTTTAACTCTCCTTTTCTAATGGTTAAATATAAAAAATGTGGCTCGGTCAGATATCAGCCTGATGTTTATCCATCAGTTCTCTTTGCTGATGTAATCAGATCAGCTGATATCACTACGTAAAAGACATTTAGACTTGATTTTTACATACAAACTTGCTCTTGCTTGGCAGGATGTTTTGGAGACTTTTTTCTCTCCTGCAAAATGCAGAAAAACTAAAAAATAATCGCACAGCATTTCTCTACAGCATCATGTGTAACAACAACAGATCTGCATTACTTGGAAGGCAGCTGTTTGCTGCATTTACATCCAAGTGTTTCCAAGTGTTTGGCAAACGGCTCTTTGTGCTGTTGATCTAATTCTTGCAGAGACAAAAAAGCAAAAGCAGAGAGAAAAAAGCTGATGGGAGTTTTAGTTGAGTTCTGTAATCAGAAACACAGCTAAACATGAACACACACAGTGAGTGTGTAAGCAGCTAGCTACGTCAAATCTAAATGCTAATGCTAATGGCACAAAAGCTACAAACTTCACAAACACTACAATTAAGATTCATGAGAATAACATCCAGCAAAAATGTGTTGTTTTAATCTGAATACATGTTGATAGTTAAGAGCTGTCTGGTAAAAACTCATCAGCACACAGAGAGACTAATGTAAGCTGAAATGTAAAATATCAGAATAACTTTGTCTAGAATCGTTAAATGTGGATGTTTTAAGGTTTTTTTAATCATTATTTGCTCTTTTCTGTTGTCATAAAACTTCCATCTTTGACTGTGTTAAAAACATGAGCAGCAAGATGAAACACCACCTGAAGTGCAGAGCTGAAACCTAGTAATAACGTTAGCTGGCGTACTGGATCAAAGCTAACTGCACGCCGGCGGACCGGACCGGTAACGGGGATGGGACCGGCCTCGGTGGATGTTTTGGCTGAGTCAGGCTTCGGGGGCCGTGCTGGAGTCTCGTTTGGGGTCTGGGCCAAAGTCCAGGTGCGGGCCATTATTCCCCATCTGGACAACATAACCCAGGTCCCCGGGGCCCAGCGGGGGTTGAGGCAGACCAAACCAGAACATGCGATGCCCAAATTAGCTTTACGAGGTAACACACACCCCCCGCCTTCCCGCCTCCTCCTCAACCCCTCCTCTTGTGTTGCCATGAAAACCGCAAAAGCATCCAAGAATTCCTCCCATCTCCTCTCTATTATTTAAATTTCTTCACTCTCATTCCCCTGAGCCGCTGTGACGTCAGGCTGTGGAGTCTTTTCAGTCAGATCCGAGGGGGAATTTTACACTCGTCATCGGTGAAGTCATCTCATTTACATTCACTTTGGAGAAGGTTTCGAAAAATCTACACAAAAGAAAAAAAAGAGAAAATCGTCCAAATTTATGACCATTTGTCTCTTGCTTCTGATCAACTGAAGCTTAAAAGAAGCTCAAAGTGTTAAATTATGAAGCTTAGCAGCAGATAATCTTTACTCCTTACATTATTCTGCAGCAGTGCAAAGCATGAGGCTGAGTTTCACCTCCAGGTTTTTTATGCAAATTTGTCTTGAATACAAAACCAGATCAGTTCAACAAACAGACAGAAGCACATGGAGACTCTCTGTTGGCACTTCGCTCTTTTGTTTCCAGAGTTTTTACAAGCTATGCTCAACTTTTTACACTCCGCCACCCAAATAGATGCCAGTCTGTTAACACACACTGACACCACTCGCATTCACACTCCTTTTCTTGGTGATTACCTTAAAGTTATTACAGCAGTCTAGACAGAGAAAACATGAGGACTCTTGGGAATGCTCTCTCCGTAGCCCAGACTCAGGTGTCAACAGCAGATTAGCCAGAAGCTTCCAGGTAATCAGGAGCTGTGCTGCAGAGTTGCATAATTACCCAAAGTCATTAGAACACACACACGTATCCACAAACACGACGGCGATAACGCAATGTTACTGCTATGCCAAAAGTGCTGTTATGTCGCTACAAGTGTTTGTATGTATACATAAATTATTGACCTAAATGAACACAGTCCTCGTTCCTATTGGCTATTTAATTCATATGTTACATGGAAGTATGTCATTTGGACTCCAGACTGAAATTAATGTTTGTTTATCAAACCATCGAAGCACCAACAGCACCGATGCACCGCTGCGCTGAAGTGTAATTACAGCCGTCGCACAGGTGGTGATGATACTGCTGTTCGAGGCCGGGTATTTTGAGATGCTGTGTCTTTTTCAGCAAACCTGCAACTTAATTTAACAACCAAATGTGACTTTACCCATAAATTCTGCTCCATCTCTCCACACATATTCAGAAAAATGCACAGAATAGAGGACTTGGCCTTGTATCTATATGATATGTGATGGTGGAGTTAAGGAGATATGAACCTGAATGACTTACTGACAGTGAGACGGACTGACCAGCACTCAGTTTAGCTAGTAGCTGTAGCTAACTAGCCAACAGCAGCTGATGTAAGACTCTTATGTCTGTGCTGTGTCACTGTCTGTGTTTATTGGGGAGCGTCAGCGTGTAGCTGTTGTGCTGTTTATCGTTGGATCTTCATCAGAGAAAAGAACAGGAAGGACAAGCTCTAATCACACTTAGAAGAAGGTTAAAAATAAATTAGAAATGAGAAAAACTCCTGCGAGCAATGAGTCTCCATCAGTATTTGCTTCAAATTCAGCTGTTTTAAGAGACTCTCACATTCCTTTGTGGCGGCTAAAAATACATTTATGAGGTAAATTTCGTGACATGCAAAAGTCCCGAGCAGTTGACTCCATTAGCAAGTTTCAGGATGATTCAAAACACAAGTTGGCATGTTGAGCCGACCGATGAGATGCCAGTTTTTTGGGTTAAAAACATGTCAATTTTAACATCAGTATTGATGTGTTTCATTTCAGCGCAGTCATATCATTTAAAATAACATGTTTTACATGTGCAGCACCTCTTTACTCTCCAAGCAGAAGCCAGCAGACCTCCAGCTGCTGTAAACTGATCCCCACTTTTTTTTTTTTTTTTAAGGACACGTATTTTTCTAATTAAATCTGTCACTGCCCTGACTTTTAATTAAAAACTATAGGAGCATCTGTTATGCAACGTAATGGCACTGTCATAGCTTATAAAAACTGACTGATGTTTATGAAAGTAAAGCTGCCCGTTTAAAAAGGCATTTCTCATTAAAAACATGCTTCTGCCACGCCGTGCCGTCTGGAAGTTTCACTGTTGTTTTTCTTCAGCTCTTCCTCGAAAAAATTCTACAAAAAACCCCCAACTTTTTTTTGTTTTTTTTATGTACACAACACCTTGTTAAATTTCTCCAGAATCTGAGTTCTTTGAAAACAGACGCCTTATTTCTCAGCATCTCATTTATCATCGCAGAACAGTTCGGGGCATAAACTCAATTAGGACGTGGCCATGTGTTTAATTGACGAGCTCTGAGCCAGAAAACTGTCTAATTGAAGCAGTTTGAGGCCTAAATTTGTGCTTTTTTTTTTTGACCCAGTAAACCCTGAGGAAAGACACACAGCTAAGCAGAACACACAGTCATCGCCAACCCATAACAAGTAAGTAATACTGTCACCTATATTACATGTTGGGCTTGTGGTCTTGGCATGACTGGTGAAGAGTGTATGGATTTAGTTGCTGCTAAACACACACACACACACACACATAAAAAAAACTATCAGTATACAGTGTGCCAGACTCATGGCTGCTTGCGAAGCATCGGAGACTTAAGTGGGTTGTGTAACGTTTGTGGATAAATAGTGGAAGGAAACGCACGCTGCCAAACGGTCTGACATTTCTCATGCGAGATGTTTGCCCGTGTAATTCCTGCAGCATTTGTAAGAGAATTAAAGGAAAGAAACTTTAAACCTTGTTTGACTGGATGTGAACTAAAAAGGACATTTGTAATTACGGTTCAGAGTCATGTGAGAGGAAGAAGGGATTACACAGACCGACGCATCCGAATCTGGGAGCTATGCAGCGTGACCGCGGTGCTGCACCGTCACCGGGCAGGTTAATCTGAGCTGCAGTGCCTTGCTCAACGGTTATGCAAAAAAAGCAGCTGTGGAAGTAAAAGGCTGAGGACAAGAGGAGCCTTAAGTTTGTTTTTCACATGGAAGTATGTTGTTGTAAATAAGTGGCACTAAATCACTTTTCCTTTTGCAAATGTTTATGGCGGTTTTTTTTGAGTATTTTTACTTTAAAAGGGGTTTTTTCATAAGTGACATTTTTGCACCGATGACAGGACAATTCCACAAAACTCTCAAGACTTTATCCGAGTGCGGCTAAAATCTGTGGTCAGATCCGCTTCAAAACATTCGACCCAATCTTAATTGATGGGTCACAATATAAAATACAGTGTTTATAATGTACAGGTCTCATATGGTCTCGCGGTCAGGATTCCTGGTTTTCACCCAGTCGGCATGACTTCAAATCCTGGTTTTGGGAACAGATTCATGTGTTTTAGTCAACATTCATAATGCTTCCATACACTCTTGAACTTCCACAGCTCGGTTTGAACCAGACATCAACCCTTTTTCAGCCACTGCACAGGATTAATTCGACCTCTGCAGTGAAGTTTTACTGTAACTGCTGCTAAAATGAGACATTTAGCTGCTTTAAAGTCTAAAATATATTTTTAATATAAGACTAGTAGCATCTAAAATAGATTTTTTAGATGCTAGTAGTCTTAAAATATTTTGCATTGCATGGTCTTTTGTTGGAAAAATGAAAAGCAGAAACTTTAACACATTATTTGTGCCATTATTTTATTACAAACATGGTTTTGTCGCTACAAACACAGTTGGAAAATCTCTTGTTGTGTCCTCAAAAACATTCAGTTGTTGTCAACAGAATCTCTATTGGAAATTCTCCCAACATCTCGTAAAAACAGCTGGTTTGGGTCGCCGCAAAAAACAGATGTAAAATGTCCTGATGGTCGCTGAAAGTCTGCTCAGCAGCCGTCTCGCCAAGGTGTCACGCCACCGCCATCCACTCCGACCTCGGGTGAGAAAATTCAGCTCAAAAGCCTGAATTCAATCACAACTACGTCTGTTGTTAAAAACTGTTGAAACTTAAAGTGTCACATAGGAAATGCACAAATAATATGCATCTGTGATTTGCACGAAACAGAAACTAAATGTTTTTTGTGGTGATCAGGCTGCTAAAAGCCTTTCACAGTGATATTAGTCTGACTTATGCACAGATATAGTTGTTTAGTGTGTTAAGCAGTCCTTTAATAAAGTCTCTGTGTGTGTAAGTAAGCTACATGCACTTCCTTTTCCCAATTTATGTTAAAATGGAAAAGAAAGAGGAAAATTGTAGTCACTTTTTGGATCCTTTACAGTTCTCAGAAAAGTGCAAGAAAAGTTGTTATAATACTTGATAAAAAAAAAATGTCTCTACATCTCCAAAGTGCAAATAAAAACATCAGAGAAACTGTGTTTTAATCTGATTTAAGGAAGAAAAAAAAAAGTGAGAAGCTTTTTATGCAATGATACATACTCTGGCTTTTCTTACAAACTTTCACACCACTCCAGGAAACCAGACAGTATGCCATACACGATTTCTCTGCCAGGCTTCAGCACATAAAGTTATCTTTAGCTCATGTTGTGGAAATAAAACACAACATGTACTTGAGCTAGTTCCCTTCGAATCATCTAAACTCCATTTTCTGGTTTCTCGTGTTGATTTTATCGGAACATTTTTGAGCGCTTGGAGTGAACTACGGTACAATATTCCAGTACGGAAGAAGGCAAAGTGTAAACACTAATGTGGGTGCCATGGAATGATTCAACAGCTATTTTCAGTCTATGAATGGAGGAGATAGGAAGTGAGAAATACTGAGAGGAATGTGATAGGTTTCACTGGCACTTATGGAACACTGGCGCAAGATGGAATATGTTGGTCGAACTAAATTATTATTGCAATTTACTATAAATACAGCACTCTGGGTGTTTTTTTTGCAGTCTCTAAGGAAACAAACTATTAGGAATTATTATCCCAGCAGACGTCTCAAAGAGTCCCGAGGGAGCTGTGAAATGTAAAGGCTGAAGGCAGACTTGTACTCACTTGTTTAAAAAAAGGGAGTGGACTTAAATAGAATTTATTTATAATGATAAAAGATCTTGAGGAGGGGCTCAAGTTTTGCTATTTAAACCCATTTTACTCCAAGAGCTTTAAAAATAGTTTAAAAAAAATACTTATTAAATGGTTGTTCACATAGTAATCTGAGTGCAGAAGCTTGGAGAAGTAGGGATTACTTGTAGGGATAGTTACTATTACACCGTTGGAGTTATTAGCTAACATGCTAATCAGTCAGCTAGCTAAACATCAAGTAGCGTGCTGATTTTCAGTTGATCTTTGACCCCAAACAAGAGTTTTCAGTCCAGTTTGATTGTTCTTCATTCGAGGCAGGTTTGAACAGATTATCTGCCTGAATAATCCCACAGAGGAACATAATCTGATTGCTCTGTGTGAATTAGGATTGAGAAGGAAGTCACAAAGCTAATGAAAGGAAGCTACCTGGACAGCTTCACTTCTCAGGTGTTGCAAACTCGTGTACCACAGCTTGTGTTCGAACTTGTTGAAGAACTGATGATTCTGTTTTCCTCTCCATGACTTCATCCATATTTTTTTCTCTTTTTCTTGTTTTTTCCGGTGTAAAAAAAACACCGCACACAGTTTGAACAACCTGACGACAACAGTCGACCTCCATGTTTATTGTTTCCTGGCGTCACGTTTGATCACAGAAGTCTCCGTGGGATCAAAATCCCTGGAATCACCGCTTTTTTGCAAACACAGAGTGTGTGGTCCTGCGTCTTGACTGAATTAAAATATTAAAAAATCGGCCAAATCTGTTGTTCTGTCTGAAGTCTCCCACGTTTTTTTTCAATCAGCTAAGATTTGAAAATCCTTTAGTGTGCGTCGGGAACAACAGGACAAGAAATTCACTCAGTTTATTCAAGAAAAGTGTTTGAACCGTTTGATTCTGTCGACTCCAAACTCCAAAGCGAGTTTTCCCCTGATGTTTTTCATATGATTTTGACTGATTTTGACTCTGTTGGCCTCAGACGAACAGCTCATGGTATCAACTGTATTAATTTCAGCTGTAAGTTAACAAATGAAAGTACTGTGTGTGTGTTTAAGTGTGTGTTTAAGTGTGTGTTGAGCTCAGCCTCTCCACTGTTTGCCTCTCGTCTGTCTCCTTTTTCAACCCTCTCTTTAAGAACGATGCTTGTGCTTTGATTTTAAAGAACTAACACAACCGTGCCGTGTATTTGTGTACCCTCACAATGGGAAATCAGATGTTTCACCAGCAGGTCCCTCTGCCCCCGTGAACTCGGTGTATCTCCTCCATCTCCCCTCATATGGCACAGTTTTCTCTCCTCTCTCTGCTCCTCTCTGAGCGAGCCGATCTCCAGCTTGAAGGAAGGAGAAGTTTTAGTGGAGATATGCCTTCGGTGTCGTCCACACATCATTAAACACATCAGTTTAGTTGGAAACAATCACTGAACTACTGCCACATGTGGGCCAGAGTGCATTAAAACACTGCAGTGTAATATATTTTCCAGCCTGCAGGATTCATAAAGGGGCAAGCATATCATATATAACACTTGAACATAAAGAGATCTGAATGGTTTATGGAGGTCGGCTCTCTGCAGGCGCCTCTGCCACCCAAAGTGATGAATGAGAGAAAAGATTTTAAACTTCTTTTTTTTTTAATCTCAGGAGAAACAGTTGAAATCTAGTGCATCACTGCAACTCGAGTTTATTGATGTGCAAGTTAACTACCTTTATATTGTGTTTAGTGTTCTGTTAACGGAGGTAGAAACAAGAAAAATATTAAAACATGGCAGCTATGCAGTTTTATCCAGTTAAAGATGTGAAAGATCTGAATGTTTTTCCTTCAGTTTGTTCTCTGCAGGCGCATCTGCAACCCATTGTGATGAATTAAAGGAAAGACTCTTAAACTTTTTGGTTTTTGGTGCCAAAATTTAGATTCAGTGTGTTGCAGGGTCCCATTTTTTATAAATGTGGACTCAAATTTATTCAAAATCAGTCTATTATATCACTTTTAAACTCCTGTTTTTCAACCTTTTTAACTTACATTTCCAGTTATTGATGAGTGACTACACTGATTTACTAAATTCAAATGACAAATACTCTCTGCTCTCTAAAAAAGGAGCACTTAAGTGACTCTTTAAGAGCTGAAACATTATCATTTGGAGTTTTCTGTTTGTTCTGGAAGAGCTCCCTCGTCTCTGAGGAGGCCTGTTTTCAGCCTTTCATCACTTCTGTTCAAAATTACATGGAAAGATTCACTGCAAACGGTTTTAGAGTTGGACTCGGTGAAAACGCTCATTGTGTTGTATGATAATGAATCAATTTTGTACCTAGAAATATTAGATTAATTGATTACCTACTGAACAGAATTAAGAGAACAAAGGTCATTCTGTTGTGAAATCATGAACAGATTAAACCACGAGGGTCTGACAGGGTTTTTGAATGTCTATAACAAAAGTCTATATGAAACCGACAGCAATCAAACAATCTTATTGAACTGAATGGAATTCTTCCAATGGAATCGATTAACATGTAAAGATCTTCGCCATCAAGGTTTTTCTTGAACTCAAATGGTTTTCATTCACTGCCATTCCGCTTTGTTTTGACCTTGAAGCGATGAAAACGTCCAATAACTCCCATCACTACCACATCAGTCCTGTCTTGTTAAAAAGAAAAAAGCTTCGACGAGTGATTCATTTGTTCTGAAATCTGAAGAAAGAATCTCAGAGGCACACACACACACACACAAACACACACTCACACACACACATACAGTATGCACTTCAATAATGCAGCTATTGTCATCTGATAATGTAAAATCCAGCCCTCAGTAAAGGCTTCCATCTGTGGTGACCAGAGACAATATTATGATTAATTAATAACAAGAGCGATTGAGCCAAATGTTCCCCACGAGGTTGATTCTCACATCCAGCAAAGACATTCCAGGATACCTTCTCCAAGAGAGCAGGAGAGCAGGAGGACAGATGCAAAACGAAGAGGACAGAGGACGCGGCGCAGGCAGCTGTCAGGAGGCATCGCTGACTATTATTTTCAAATGTTGTCTAAACACCTGTCACAGACATGCTAAGTAAGAGCAGAGCCGTGGGAGCTGCGGCTGCAGACCTTTGGAGAGAAGAAAGAAACACTGTCACTGCTTCTCACTGTGTGTGTGAGCTCTTTTAAAGGCTTTTTCAGTGATGCAATGTTATGAATTTGATGCAGTTTGTGTGTTTGCATAAATGCAACAGGAATATTCATGTAATCTACTTGTAGCTGATCCTGTTGTGGACATTTTTTGCAGGATGTTTCACTTGTATTTTTACTCTTTAGTGATTAAGAGCAATGCTGCAGGGAGCAGAAAACATCTTTTCTATAAGTAAAAAAGTCTAGAGAAGATAAACTGATGTGTCATTTGAAACAATCATTAAGTTTTTTTACATTAAATGAAACTTTTACACTCCTGGAGGTCTGGAGATTCACAACTTAGAGCAACAAATCAAAACAAAGTGGCATAATTGACATAAACTGACCATGTGGGTTAAAATTTCTGCAGTGTGTCCACAGCATCATATACCATTTAATGACAAATACACAGAAAAACATCCTAAATAAGCTCCAACTAGGCCACATTTGTCACTCTGTTTTTTTTTTTTCTTCTTGTGGCTCTTGATGAGATATTCAGCTGGTTGGTCATGTGAAAGGATGGCAGAGTTTTCAAGTCTTAGAAGTCTATTTTAATACAAACCTCACATGTCATCAGCGGTGAAAGGATTACACACATCTTTTTTATTTCAAAACAGTGAGACCACATGTAGAAATACTTTGTTACCCGGTTGTAAAAGTGTTGCATCAAAATAAACTTGCACGGTTCAAACAGGAAGAGACATAATTAAAATACCCAAAAAATGAAAATCCACATCCATGTTCATGTTCATTTTTTTGAGGGGGGTGAAAAGTAACTCAGAGCCTTTAAACCGACGTTCACATGGGATATTTAAGCTGCTCACCCTTTGTTTTGTAAAATAACCTGGTTAAGGTTTATGCACAGAAACACTGAGAATAACTGCAAATCAAATTACCAGCACAGGACGGCACAGGACCCGTATTTGAGGCTTTATGGTAATGTTCTGGCTGTTTGTTAAGTTGAAAATATATTATTTCAGATATCATTAAGTGCAACTACAATAAACACAGGCTCGGTTTTCATAGAGCACCACATCTTGAAAGTGGGTTTTACTTGGATCCAGCGCAGCGACTCCTGGGATGTAAAGGTCTTTCTGTGTGTATATGCTTTCATGGACTTTCTTAAGCCAACAGTTAAAGTAATCCTTTGATTTTTGCCTGATCATGGTTTGTGGCTATCTGGCCAGCAGAGCTCTTGAATAAACGGTATTGTATTTATGCATCGGACACTTTTAAAGCAAACACTTGATACTCGAATTCCTTTCAGGGCTTCTTTCAAATATACACGGCTTTCGAACACAGGCTCATTGAAGTACGAGCGAAGTGAAGTGGGGTCATTACTGACAGCGCTGATAATCAAACACAGAGGCTTTCCTGGAGTGCAGAAATGACTCATAATATTTTTTAATGTAGGAACGACCGGTCATACAAGACCCTGTTTCACACACCGTAAATCGGTTTTACCCGTGCTGACTACAAATATTTTATGAGATGTTTTTCCCCCCTCTGCAACGTAAGACTGATTGTACTAAACACATAAATTACTGATCTAAGGTGGTTTGAAAAACCATAAGCTTGCTTCAGCGCCAAGGGCATCACGGGCCAGACGTTTAATCCAACTCAGGAACTGGCTAACACACTCAAATGCCTTATAAACAGTCTCACGCCGTCAGATTTTTCTCTTCGTCACACTCGCTGCTATCAGCCGGTGGTTTCTCATGTTGCATTTTCTAATAAATCTAATGAATGCATATATATTAGGATATATGTAACATTCCCAAATGCAAGTGACAGTTAACAGCCACTAATCTGTGGAGGTGCAATCCATCGCCCGGGTGTGTGTCGATTGTGACTTGCAGGTTCGTCCTTGTTGTGTTCGTTTAATATGAAGCACATGCTCCAATGTGACCCAGGTTCTGGAGACGAGAAGACGACGATCCGTTCCCCTCCTGCGTCACACTGCCCATTCCACAGCTTTCCATCCGAGATTTATTAAGCTGTAAACACAGGTTAAGTCGGAGCATCAAAGTCTCGTCCTTTGACTGCCAAGTTGGACTGAAGCGGCTTTTTTTCCGAGGCTACGAAGGCACCAGCTCCCATCCTGAGAGAGGAGGCGAAGACGGATTTGACTCTATAAAAGTGATCACGTACGTTGGCTTCCTTTGCGGGACAGTTTGGTATTTCAGGTGGATTTCGCTGCAATGAGATTTCCATTTGTTCAGTTTCACCAGTATGGATCTTTGGGATCCTCCAGACTCCTTTAGTCTTATTCAGGAGCGGATTTAGATGATGGAGGCTCCTGTTATTCCAGGAGAAAGTCTGTTTTCAGTCTGTATGTTGTTGGCTTAGAGCAACACAAGCACCATTCAAGTTACTTTCACACGGCTGATTAATTCTATGCTACAATCTTTTCCTGAAGTTGGCTCATGAAACTCTGTATGAACCAACAATCTTTGCATAATAAACTAAAAAGCTAAAAGAAATGAGTTGATTTATGCATTTGATGCTTTAATTTGGTAGAAAATGCAAGAAAGAAAAATACCAATTTACAGATTTATCAAACAGACTTTGCTTGAAAGGACTTGGCAACCATTTGCAGGAAATAATGCTACATTTTATAAAACAAAAACAAGTTTCTTGGGAAACTCTGATTCGTGAGATATCAAATTGGTGAAGATTGGTTGAAATTCAAAGAGGAGTCGTAAAAACGGCCTTGCTTTTCTAACAAGACTTGTTGAAATCAGTTTAGTAGTTTTAAGCCATGCAAACATGGTGGTTGTGTTGGTCGCTAACGTTGGTCAGTCTGCTTCAGTCCAGACTGAACGTTTTCCAGGCAGATCAGAGGAGTTTCAGAGGTTGTTGCGGTCCACTACAATTCATTTGTTTGAGTTTTGAGAGCAAACAAAGCAACCGCAGGATTTATTGAGAGCAGATTTGTGATTTTAGCATGATTTCAATAAAGAGGTCAAACTGTTGATTGTGAAATCTGCTCATGAAGGAAACTTTTGGGTTTCTGCACACAGACACGAATCATAAAAACAGATGATTGAACTGATGCTTCTTGTGTTGTGTTCTGCAAACATCACTGTCGCACTTCTTTCCCAAAGTGTCAAAGTGTCACTGCAGTCTTTTGCAACCAGGTTAGCATTGTAAACTAGCATTAGCTAACATCTAATTCATCGCAGCCTGATGTGCATCAACACAAA
The DNA here is from genome assembly GCA_029814765.1 of Acanthurus leucopareius. NCBI lineage: Eukaryota > Metazoa > Chordata > Actinopteri > Acanthuriformes > Acanthuridae > Acanthurus > Acanthurus leucopareius. The sequence continues at coordinate 20,919,096 of JAQMCX010000011.1, read as the reverse complement.
CTAAATGAAAGAAAACACCATCATGAAACAAGTTTAACTTTAAGGTCAATCCATTAAAATATTCTTGTCACCGAATGTTTTGTCTGTTTTCATCCATCTGTCATCACATTCATACTGTTATGTAGTTTAAATGTCAAACAGGAAGCAGAAGAGTCCAAGTCTTTTATAGAGAGGGGTTAAGCAGACTGTACCATGTGTGAACAATGCAGGGGGGTGCTTCTGTTAGGACTGCAGAGAAGTTCTTTAAGAGGCCCTGCATGTGTACGTAATGATGATATCAGCAAACATTAAGTTGTGTGTTGATGTGCTCAGAAATGTCCTGATTATTGATCATTGTGTATATTTGTTGATTGATTTCAGTCAGCTGTGGTTTGTCCCATAATAGGTGCATTAAGCCATTTGTTGTCATTTTCTTTTACCATTCAAATGTGCAGCTGCTCTTGAAATAAAACGATACATCCTTCTCAATCTGTTTCTACCTGTTAGTTATTGTAAGTGACATTCAATTAATTTACACTCTGAAAAATATATGTTATGATCAGTTAATTCTTTACAAACTCTTTGTGACGCAAAATAACATCAATAATCAATCATTAGAAGCATAAAAATGCAATTTAAACTCATCTTTGCTATCAAAATCTGGTTTCCTAAGTGAGTCCTGATGATACAAAATGACAAATAACACAAGTGTTCAGTTAACATGTTACCTGTCAGCCTGTTTAACTCAAAAACTGCTCCTGTTGGTTTGTTTCAGTGTGAACAGGAACCGAAACAGATCTAATGTGCAACAACTAACCTTTTCTCTCCCTTTGGTCCCGACCACATGAACCCAACCACAGGTGTAAAAGCATCCTCGGTGCTGTCATGAAGTCCTGCTGATTAACAGACAAACAAACAGACAAACAGCCAAAACTAAGACCTTCTTGGCTGAAGTAACAATACCGAGCCTGCTTTCATGTTCCTGGATTCATCCTTTGATGAAACTCAACACCACCGCCTGTGAATTTCCTCTTCAGCCGTTGCCATGTTGACCAGGAAACTGTTGAGATGCTACAAAGCCACACTGAAGTCAATGACGGCTCGGCTCAGCTTGATTCTCGGTAAGAGCCAAGTCAGAAAGTCTCAGCGAGTTAAGAACCGCATTCAGGCTTTTGTTTTTTTTCACCATGTATCTCCATCACTTTGACTTGGTGGAGCACCAAACCTCAGTTAAACAGCGAGGCTGCATGACCTTCACAGCTACTCTGCTGTGGATTTCGGAGCCTCTTTGAAGTGAAGATCTAGCAAAACAAAACAGAGGACGAAAATCACTTTAAATCAAGACTTTCAGGGAAAAATCAGTCCAAGTGCTGTATATGTTTGAAACACAAATCCTTTTATAACAACTTACATCAAGGCTGCAGAATATAATTTGGCTTCTCTCGCTGTGATTTCTCAGTTTAACTCGAAACTTTCAACATTACAAGATCCACATGTCTGCAAAACTGCTCATGGATTCAGCTCTTTTTTTTTGTGTGTGGAGCTTCTATAAAAGTGTTTGCATTTATGTGCACATGCACCACATACTGATGTGCAAAGGTAAAGGCACCTGGACGTTCTGCATGTGGATGTAGAAATAAAGCACTTGAGAAAACCCTTATCTTCATGATGTAACATCAGACCCGGAGCGTGGCCTGCACTTCTCTTCCTTAATGGATGGAGATAATGGCTGGACAAATTGTTCCCATGCACTGTCTTCACTCTGCCCCACTAAGTTCAGGGATCCGGGGAGTAAAATAATCCGATTTTTCCTTCCTTTATCTCCCAGAGTCTAGAGAAGAAGAGAGGGTGCTTTGACATGCCATGTCTACTTGTCACGACCCCTTTTGTGTACCCTCCGCCCATCCGTGGACCCAGCTTTAGACGCCATCTCTTTTCCAAGGGCTCACTGTCACGGCCTCAAATAAACCTGCTGGAAGTGCCAGCCCTGTTTTCCATTTTCCTGTCGTTCTTTTCTCCTCTTTCTTTTCTTCCCCTGTGTTTATCAGACTCTGGCCTCTCCCAAAATGAGGAGTCTCTCATGGTTAAGTGGTAGAGTTCATGCTGAGGTTCGTGGAAATTCACCAGGTCTCTTACAAACTGTTGTGGTGAGAAAAAGCTCGGGGTCTGATCACCGGGACGTGAGCCACGCCAGGCTCCCCTGTGTCAGGAATGAGTATACAATGCGCAATAAGCACTTCTGCTGCGTGCTAAGTTGGTCCGGTCATGACATCCTTAAGCCGAGGGCCGTGCCAGCTCTCCTGTTACAAAGACAAATTGTGCATGCGGAATTTCCTGGAGAGGCTTCGAAAAAAAAACAAAAAAAAAACGCTCCCCTCAGCCTCACCGCCAGGCTCTCTGTGGGGACTTGCACTTGAGAGATTTAGTGCCATAATTTAGCGCTCGCCCTCGTCTCAGCCCCCAGGGAAATCCTATCAAACGCTGCCAAAGCCACCTGATTAGCCCAGCGACAGGTTTCTAGGGAACGACGCTTGTTGCAGGAATGTCTGACGATAAGACGGAGCCCCACCCTGGCAACCAGGAGTCAAAACAGAGTGAGACAAGTTTAAAGGAATTCTGGTCTCTGCTACATACTCTGCTTTAACTAGCAACAGGTGAATCCCGACTAATCAGTTCATGATGTGAACGCCGCCGCCGCCGTGCTGTTTCGTCGGCGATGTTCCCTCGCTGCAGCGCGATGGAAACGTCTCCGCGTTCGGTCACAGGCCTCTGCTAATTCACAGACTGACTGTCTTGTAATACAATGATCCCAATCTGTTCCTCATGACATGTATGTCAAGAAGCACGGCAGTAAAATACCAGGATTTGGAAAGAAAACCACTGAATGTGAAGCAAAAAAAAATCTGGATTGCCTCCATTTTCCTCTACAAGTCAGTGTCAGAGACGAAACACTCACTGCTCCTCGCTCTCCTTTGTGTATTCTCATGACTTATTTGGTGAAATCCCCTCTTCTCAGTAAATGTTTTTTTTTTGTTTTTGTCCTCTCAAATGTCAGATGTTGTCTATACTGACCCGTATCTGCGCTTTGTTTGTCACCGGATCACCGTTTTCTCATTTCGTAGCCAAACTCTTCACTAAAATCTGAGGTTCAAATGTTTCCCAAGCGAGCTGGATTCGATACCTGACGAATTTAAAAGCCAATTACAGGCGAAAGAAACCTGAAACCATCAAAGCAAAGCAGACTTTTCATCACTAAGATGCTGTTTCAGTCACTACACATAAACTTTGCTTTCAATCACATGTCTTTTAGTTGTGAAATTTGTTTTTTAATGGATTCATGTGACTCTGGGTGTGACTGAGGCTTCAACATGTGTGAAATTCCTCTTAATGCTAATGTTCGCCACCCTCGTGCTCTTTTACCTGACAACCTGATGTAAACAGTGGTGATGGGCACAAGGCCTGTGATTGATAGATCCATTATTTCTCAATAAAGGAGGAAGAGAACATGTGATTCCGACTCAAACTTTTGTTAAAAAAATAAATCAAACACAATATTAATCAGATCAGAACATTTTTAACCAACTTTTAAAAGTGCCTGGAGGGGAAGTTTAAGATTTTTTGGAGTCTTGAAACTTTCTCTAAACATCTCCTGATATGTTTTGATTCTAATGAAGCTGTGAACCCCAGAAAGGTCAAAGGAAGTTATGTGAAATATGCTGAGAAGTTGTTTTTACCCTGACGTCTGCGGTTTTGGAAAAAAAACTCCCCGGTGCCCTTCAGTTCCAAAACATATTTATTAAAAGTTTCATGAAATTGTACAAAAATAAAATGTATAATTCAGTGGCAGAAGTCTGTGTCTTTCTCTCACAGGCACTTCATGGTAATTCACTTTCCCTGTTACAGATTTCTCTCATTAAAGGCAAATCAATCCAACAAACCCTGAAGAGGCTACTTAGTGAAGCACTTTTGATTTCAAATGTCAGGCTTTTAAAACATGATACACAGGACTTCTTAGGTGGAGGGGGGGGAAAAACAATATCCTTGAACCTGACAGTCCCTCAGATGAATCCTGGCAAAGTGACTGGGAAGAGTCTTCCAAAAGAAAGTCAATGACATGCAACATGACGCACCGCACATTACGCCTCGCTGCCTTGAACTGTGACGCATCCCTCTAGTCCCCAAAAAATGAGCTTACTCATATTGTAGACTCGGTGAGTCAGGGGGGAGTCAAAGTAAATGACCCGTGGATGAAAGAACATCACGTCATCCCTGCAGCCCCGGCCCACCGTTCTTACATTCCACTGACAGAAATAATTTTTTTATAACTCGCCAGATATGCTTCGAATGAAAGGGAGATTCCCCCTGTTTTTTAAACGGCGGCCGGGTCCACTTTTTTTGGCACTATGGATCAGGGTCCTGTCTGCATGTGAAGTCTAGTGTGTAATCTGATAATCATCTATAGAAAAGCCTTTAGCTATACAGTGTTTTTGGCAAACGAACGTGGTTTCTGAGTCCCTGACACAAGGCGTGCACTGTTCACAGAGATTAATGTACATGTTCACTCTCCTTCCAGTTCTGGATCATTTATCCCGATTGGCCATGGTCCCGTGATCAAACAGTGAAGCTCATATATCTCAGGGCGTGATGGGCTGGCTGCCTCTTACACATGGTGGTGGTATGAGCTCTTTCCTCCCCAATCTGATGCTGTGGGTGGTCTTTATCTCACCGATACGTGACCGAGACCCTTTGTAATTTCAAACCTATTGAGAGATGTTTTTATGTGTTGCCACTCCACTTTTTTTTCTAAAAAAAAAAAAAACTCGCCATTCAAATTACCTTGCTTTTAACATTTGGCTCTTTGTTGCTGAAAGAAAAGTGCGATAATGACACCAAAGATTCTTTAGTTCAAACAGGGGAGATTTATTAAGAGTGAATGAAAACTCAACTTACATGTGCACCGCAAAGATGGGAATTTTAATTGGTGCATGGCAATTAAATGATGAGAAAGTTAATGGACTGCTTTTTTACAGCATTTTTCTAGTTTATTATCCACTTTATACTTTACAATCATGTCAGAATTCTCTGGTTTACACAGTAATTGCAGGGGCGTCCGTACAAAGTGCCAACCTCAAACATGGGGCTCATTTTCTTGCCACAAAGACACTTCAGCATGCAGACTTTTTGAGTCTGGGGTCTGAATGAATGAATGAATGCTGATGAAGTCGTCACTTCTACATAATAATAAACTATAATAAGCATAATTTAAAGAAGGAGAAGAAGTTGTGTAAGTTGTAAGCTTTGTTGCCTCCTTATGGAGTCTGTGCATGGTGGAGGTGATGGGATGAAGAGGACAGCTGAGACTCAGATGGATGCAAAGAGGAGCTGGTTTCATGTAAACTGAGACTCCGGTGCTGCATGTGATGAAACCTTAGGTGCAAAAGATGGAGAAGGCTGCAACAGTTTGGACTAAAATAACGGCTAAAAGCAGCAGAGAAGATGAAGATTTAAAGTTTGACAGCAACGACTTGACTGTCTGATGAAGATGGAGCCAAAATGTCTTTGGTTTTAACTGAAGGAGCAAAGAGCAGCAGTCAGCAAATCACTGAAAAAAGCAGCAGAAGAAGGAGAAAGAAATTGTGAATGAATGAGTAACAGTGAGAAATCTAACTCATTGAACCTTCGCTAAAGTTCATTTGTCACTTGGGTTTTCTGAGCTGCATGCGGATAGTTTCCGTCCTGCTGTCAAACATGTACACACATGCAAGCACTCGTCAAAATTACATACATTTTGGCTTCCCAAAATCATATCAGTGCATTCCAAATGACATCCGCTCGGCCCCAGACACTCAATTCATAAAAGAACATGTCACACACACATCAAGTTTTAAAACCAAAATGTCAGGTTTTAGTGTCTGTATTTCAGCTTCCAGGAGCTTCTATCTGCTCTCGCTGTTTCGTCCAGACATGTGACACCCATGCTGGGATAAATCCTCTGTTGGACAGACAGATTTCGTCACTGACAGTACACATTGTACTCCATAACACATCATTCTCATTCCTTAGCTGGCAGGAACAACTAGCGCTCTCACCACGGCTGTCTCCACCTGCACTTTGCAGCCAGAGTGAAGTTAGCTTGATTTTGGCAATTTAGAAGTGAGTGGATATTTGCTTATTTTACAAAAAAAAAAAAATATTAAGCAAAACCACACTGATAGAAAAACAAAAAAGAGCAAAATGTTTTCCAAATGTGTATAAGTTCTCACCAATGGCTGAACGGTTCCTGATGTTTGTGCTTCAGTAAATCTGAGGAATATAGGAAACTGAAGGCGAGGAGTGTTGAGGTAAAGTGGGAATGCACTGAACATGAATGATTGATAATAATGTTGTAATAGTTCATCTTACAGGAAATTAGCAATTTTTTTTAATATTAGTAAGATTGTGTATGAGTTTGGCTTCCTATCGTGTTGTTGTGTCTCTGTTTTAACACTTTGTCTGCTTGGCAGGAAGTTCTGGGTTCAAACCTGCTGAGCAGTTTTGGAGTTTGCATGTTCAGTGTCTGTCTGGGTCGGTCTCCCCCCCCCAATCCAAAGATATGCAAGTTAATTGGTGACTCTAAATTGCCTGTACGTGTCAACGAGACTGTAAATGGTTTGTTTGTGTGTGATGAACTGGCAGCCTACCCAGGGTGCACCCTGTCAGTCGCCCAGTGTCAGCTGGGATCGGCTCCAGCCCCCAGTGACCCTGCAGAGGAAGAGCGGTTCCAGATAATTGATGGATGTATTTAGAGGAAAAAAAAAATATATATATTGCTGTTTTTTTTTTTTATGGTTATGTTTTTGGGAAGTCACAGCGCTTATGTTTAGTCACAGCACTTGGACAGACTTTCGACAGTTCGAGTTTTTACACCATCTAAGATTTCTTTTTAATAACGAGAAAAATAATCGTTTTTCTACATCATTTGGGTAAAAAATTTAAATAAAAGAAGAATTTAAGAACCCAGACAAAAGAAAAAGTCTGTTTTTTTTCTGTTATCTTCAGTATCAAACTCATCCATCAGCCTGCTGGTTAAAAAATATGTCTGCACATATTTCATGTTTGCAAACCACAGATATGTACCAACTGTACATTTCACATGTAAATGATTAATGTTTTGAACAGTGTGATGTCATTTGGAGAGCAGTTTGGGTCCATTTGTCTTAATTTTCTCCGGGGGGGGGGGTTCGCAGTGTCAGACTTTGTAAAACCCTGGTGCGAGAAAGTGGCACGGCAGCAGCGGAGACAGATATTCCTTTAGTCAGGGTTGCTGTGATCTCACAGCTTGCAGGCGCCTGTTCACATTCATTTTATATGCATTATATTCATTGGCCGGACTTGAGGAGGGTTTGGGTTTTGTTGGTGGCCGAGAGCATCGAGAGAACTGCGAATACTTGGTGGAACTTGGAGTGCTAAAACATTTGCGGATGCACAGTTGTGGGACTCGATCCATTTCTATCCCTTTTGTATCATTTTAGATTCAGGGGACTTTTATTTATGAGTCTTGAAACCCTAAATCTAAAGGAACGGGGGAGTTATTCTGCTGAAACTTGTCACGGAAACAGGTTTCCAGCAGCAGCAGCAGCAGCAGCAGGCGAGGACCCTGATGCTTTTCAGGCCACATCCGCGTTCCTCCGTCTCATCCTGCCAAACACACCCATAGAGCCTTCTATCACCACCTCATCTTGGTAGGTGTGATCAGATCGATAGTCTTCATATGCACATCTGCCTCTGACCGTCCATATGTAACAGTATGTACTCGTTGTACTGTTGAGAAATTCCTAAACATAACGTCCAAAACAGTTAACGGTGAACCGGAGCTTCATCGTTGACCCCTGAAGGCCGAGTTTGGAGCCTGTTACATTTCATGTGGCAGCATCTTGATGATTTGACCTTTGTGTTTTTTTTTCATCCCACACTCTTCCTGCTTTTTAATGTCCAGAATGTACAGCATGTACCTTATTCTCTCCTCTGCTGCTGCTGATGGATTTAGGCCTCTTTCGGTTTAATCGACGTGATTTTCTCCCCCGTTTCCACGTTCTTGACACTTATCAGCCTCAACCCGACTGTTTCCTAAATAAACCACATGGGTTGCTTTATTGTTTCACATATCATGCAGGGCAGAGCCAATGTTTTCGCTCACTATATTAACTTTTTTGTACCTTTTCTTTTTCTTCCTTTTCCCTTCATTTCCTTCCCTTTCCTTGTTTCCTCTCTCTTTCTTTCCCCTCCCTCCTCACCCTTTTTTTCGTCTTGGCAGCATCGCACAGTAAACCCATCATCCCGAGCAGCCCTCGCCAATCATGACCTGCGATTGGAAATGGATATCCAAACAAAGCACAACCTATCATCTTTACATCGTGGCTAATAGGAGCATTGGAGGGGTGTTTCCAATAACACAGGCACAGCTCTGAGTAGCCACACGGGTTCACCGGGAGGTCGGAGCGACCGCACGAGGGAGGGAGGGGGATGAGCAGGGGCGAGAGGCAGCAGAAAGAGAGAAAGTTTGAAGACATATAGACAGACGGACAAACTTTGACCGGTGCTGCTTCTTTCTTTCAAAACTGGGAGATAATAACGTAAAGTGCTGCTTTTAGAGCCACGTAACTGCAACTTAACACCAGTGAAACAGGGTTCGTGGACCTCTGAGTCGATGACCACACTGTTGAAACTGAGAACCTCCAGAGATGCAGCCAGACTTCAGTGAGAATCGAGCAGCCAAGGAACCCAGCAGAAACATTCAGTGTTTATCATTAATAACCCAAAATTGCTTATTATAATAGGAAGAAGACGTAATCAGCTCAGGATCCAAGCAAAAGTTTTCTCTAATATTAATAAGTTTAGGCTCAAAGGTTGTGTATGACTTCAAGTTTTTAAAAAATCCCAAGACTGAGACTTTTTCTCAGGTTGTGTGGAGTGTTTAAAGTTCTATATGTTGTTTAAAAAATTCCCTTTTTCTCATGTTGGCCATGTAACATATACAGTTTTGATTTTTTTGCAAAAGTCCAGTCACAGATATTACGAGGCTTCAGCAGTGCGAGCGAGTCAAATTAAGTGTGTATCTGTGTTCTGGCGTGTGTTGTGGAGGTTTTCGTTGCCAGCGTTGTCTTCCATCTGCCTCGGCTCAGCGAAGCAACACTGTCCATGGAAACACAAGAAGGCAATTTTGTTCTAGAGTGACCAGAACTCTGGAAGATGTCCACTCGATTGGACTCAAACTGTTCAAGTCTCATCTTCAGCTGAACTTTTGTCTGCCTTCTCTGTGGAATTTAATCTTCCAACGGTTTATAAAGAACGGTTATATCAGGATGTCAACGGGTTCAATAATCTGATTTCCTGCATTTTTTTTTTCCCCCAGACTTTACGTTCCCTGTTCCTGCCTCCAATTGGTTCACTTTTTTTTAACCATAACCATATCCAGGAAACAAAGACAAGCTAATCAGAAGGAAACTGAGTAGATCTTTTTAAATATTTGCTAACTAGCTAACAACTGTCAGTTAGCGTGCTTTTTTAGCTTAATAAAACAGTAATTTTATGCATTTTGTTTAAGAAAAGCTTCGGTACTGAGTCTCAGACCCGACAGAGGAGGGTTAAATAAACGTGGATATGTGATTTGTTCCATTGTGGACTCTTCGGTTTTCTCTTCCTCTCAAGATTAGCCTTTTTTTTCGTGTCAAAGCTAACCAAAGTCAAACTTTCTTGGAGAGGCACTGCGAGCAAACCCACTGATTGTGCTGATTAACTTGATTGACTTTTGCCAGGAACATTTGTCATTTTAAACGCTGGTATGAAAGGACCTTTGCAGCAAGGTGGTCACATGACCAGCGTGGAGCGACAGACAGAGTACAGAGCTGAACTCAAATCAGGAGTTGAGAGAGGTCGGACCTTTACATGTTGATTTCTCATGTGCATGTGGCTCATTTTTTATAGTATATGTTTTCCATTTTCGTAAATACTCAAGATTAATAAAGATGTTTTTCCTTCAATATAACTCATGTGTGATTATGATAAATATATGATTCATTACTTGGCTGGGTAAGAGTCCACCTGCAGAGCAGCTGCACCGCGCTAAACTGCAACAGCTGCACGAGTCTCAACCTTTACCTGAAAGACTCGCGTTTTTTAATGCCTTTGTTCATCAGCAGTGATGTGAAAAACACCAGATTTCCCCACAGTCAGCAAAAACAAAAAGCATTAATCAAAGTTCACTCACAGTTCCAGCTCTCATGACACTTGAGACGGCAGAAAAGGGAAATTTAGCGACTGATTTAAAGGCAGGTTTTGCCGACCTTGTGGATATTTAACACCGGGAAGAGTCGGAGAAGCAACAGATTCAAGTCACAATGTTCTGTTTCCATCAAAGTTTGGTCTGTAGGTAGGAAATTTTGAGACAGGACAGCCCGTCGTTGCATATATTGATGTTTAAGAGGAAGCCACCAGGGATCAGGAGCTCTTTGTATAAGACTTGACTGAAACATCAGATCTCATTCCTCACAGGCTGCGATTCAAAGGTTTAAAAGTTACAAAGTGCACTTAAATGTGTGGGCGAGAGAGAGAGGGAGAGAAACGGTAACTTTGTTTTAACCACCTGCTGATGGTTTTTAAGTCACATGAGAGTCGTGGCATATTACATCAGAGACTATCCGGTTACTTCTGTCTGTTTTTTTTTCAAACAGAAAGACGGATCCAGTGTGTCTGTTGCTGCGATGGAGGGTGCCTGTTTGTTTTTGAGAGTGCGTCGCCCCTATGGCTGTCTTCCTGCCCATGCAGGTAGCCCCGAGGGGGGGAGAGAATGGAGCTCTTTGACAGGAGAGGGGAGGAAGGGGGGTGGGTTACATTGCAACCACCATCTACTCCCTGTGCCTGGGCTCATTCTGTAATGAAATGGCCTGTGTCATGGAGGCCTTATCCAAACAATGGGCCCATTCAACCTGGAGAGGAGTCTCTGTCAGGACCGGGCTGAATACGATACCTCTGATTCAGGGATGCAGCCCCTCTTTCTTTCGCTTTCACATTTTTTTTTAACCCTGTCTTCTGTAACTGTTACCTCCTTGCCTTCTCTCTCGCCCCCGCCCGCCTGCAGACACGAATGTGTAAAAAAAAAAAAAAAAAGTTGCACAAAGACTTTGAAAAAAACACTCTGTTCTCTTGTGTGTTTTGAAAAGATATCCCATGTCATTGTTTACATGTCTAGGTGAACATCATCCGTGTTTCCACTGAAGCCATTTTGGGTTTTTTTTTATCTATTACTGGATTATATTTCATGTTATTCGGGGGTTTTTCGGTGCCTCGTTTGTTTTGAGTTCTCCGGGTGCTGAATTGTTTTCGTTTGGCTTAAACTGCCCACTCGGAGATATATTATTCAATTTCACTCTTGTTTTTTAAGTTTTCAAACTTGGGCTGAAGGACTTCTCCTACTGTGCATGTATGCCCACATGTGTGTTTGAGATACTAAAATAACAGAAATTTGTAAAAACAAACCTCTAAAATACCACTTATGGAGAAAAAATCCATAATATAACCTTGTTTTCTTTCCCCCTATATTTTTATATCTTGAAATAATGAGTAGGAATTATAAAATGGTCATTAATAGTGTGATGATTATTAAATTATGAGAAGAAATTTATGAAAACAAACGGCCTCTCAGCTCTTATTCCGGCTAATTAAACAGTTGAAGTTGAGTGAAAACTATGCAGGAATAACATGAGATCATCAAACCATGCGAACCAATAAGAATGATAAACATGTAACCTGTCCCACCCAACCAAAACTAATAAGATGTTTAGACAAACGTAAATAAAGCTCAGTCTGCACACGCCCACGCATCCCTCAGATGGCGTTTAATCAAACAAGTGACAAATGTGTGTTTACGCACGAGGCGTGTGGGTCTTAAATAAAGTAAAAGTGGTTGTTTTTTTTGGGGCTGAAATGGGCTCTCCATAAATTTATTCATTTATTTACTTTTGAATTTGTCTCTAAAGTGTGTGTTTCTGTTTTTTTTTTCTTTTTTTCTTCCTTTTGGATGTAAATCTGTGGGGAATGTTATTAGCATCTGTGAAGGATCACTGCCACTTCAGCTGCTGCTGCGACTGTCATCAGCTGACATTCACCAGCGCTCACCGGGGACCCGTCCAGCTGCAGGGGTGAGTCACTCTGCTGTAAAACTGTATATGCATATGATAGTATGCTTTTGTAAAACCATAGCATTTTGCGAGCACTGTAAAATGTATTTATTTTTGAATATACTTTACCACTCTGCTGAAACCTCTTTAAAAAACATACACATGTACGTTGCACTAAAAACAGAAAATGCTTCTCCAGTGAGTCAGTAGCAGATCAGCTTTGGACCATCACAGCATCAGGAGTAAAGACCTTAAGACTTTTGTTAGAGCTCACAATAGTTAAATTCATGACTTTAACGTTTTTAAAAGGGGGGAACCTTGGCCAACACAATCCCCACGTCAGAGGACTATTGAAGATTGAGTTTCTTCCACAAACACGGTGCAGGAATCTTTGATGAGAAAAGCAGGAGCTAAAACAAATGTTCTCCAAATTGAATCAGCTGGAGTCTCTGTTTCCTCCATTTGATCCCACAGACGAGTAAAATATATGAATATGTGCATTAACTCAAATATATATATATATATAGGGTAGTATCTCTCTGATCTCTCCTTATGTGTGTGTGTGTGTCAAAGAGAGAGAGAGAGAGAGAGAGAGAGACAGATTATGGGTGCCTCTGCCAAGTGGGGTTGCGTTCAAAAAACCCTCAATTACACAGTCAGGCTGCTGGAGACACTCCGGCTATTTGTTTGGAGAGTTTTATCAGCATGTCAGACGGCCATGAAATAGACTCCTAATTAAATGGCCGTGCTCGACTGTTACCGCACACCACTTTTGTAAACAGTTAAGAATAAACAGCCATAAAGTGCTGCAGAGACGGGCACTGGAAGCTGTTAATACACGGCTGCAGGAGGACTCGCTCTTGCTCCCACTCGACATTTCGTAGTTTAATTTTGGGGGGGAAAAAAGTTGTGTTTGTAAGCAGATAAGCTTTAAAAAAAAAAAAAGCAGAATCAGAGTTGGAAATACAAAAATCCCCCTTTTTTGTGAGTTTCCAATTTGTCCGCAGTGTAAAGATCAAGTCGCCTAATCATGGTGAACCACAGTGTTTCTTGCCACATCGCACAGAAAAAAGACCGCCTTGTGTTGCATGAAGAAAATGAGCTTGAGGTAAATCGCTAAAACCACTTCCTAATCTCCAGTCAAGGATGCCATTGTGTATCTGCCACAGTTGGTGTAACGCAAAACCTGGATAGCCATGAACATGATAGAGCTGTTTAACAGGGTTAAACACATAGTGCAAAGACACGGCAAGCTGGAACAGCGCAATCTGATCCCAAATTGTACAGAGAAAGGTCAACTGTGCACCTGTCATTATGGAGAAGGCTGCTGGTGCTGGTGGTGGTGGTGCTGGTGGTGCTTGGGTGACCGATGCAACTTCATCCCCTCCAGCCCCTAAAAACCCATCTCTCAACAGATATTATCTAAGATGACAAACTGAAGTAAATGGACTTAACAAAAAAATAATGGATTATCTGACGAGTACACGGCACCCTGTGGGTTCCCGAGAGGATCCTGAGAGCTTTAAATACATTTACAGTGAGGCATCATGGGAGCACGGACAGGAAAAATGACACTGGCTTCACTGTCACACACAATCAGTCTCAGGTATCCGTTTCTGAGGGTGTTTTACACCGCATCTGTAATAATGGATGGACTGATTCACCTTTTCTCAGAGAACTTCAGTCATTAAAAAACATTTCCAACAAATCTGAAAAGACCAACTAATGTTTCTGACTAATGGAAAGTTATAGATACACATGAGTTCAGTAGAGCAGCGATGATACTGATTGTTCGGGTTGTCACACTGATGAAAGTAAGTCGTAATAGTCGGTTAAAAAACTTGAGTTTCTTTCTGAGTACAGAAAAAACCCCTGATTCCTGCCTGAGGCTTTGATTTATAAGAGATAAATACGCCAAAAGAGAAAGAGAAAGCAAAAGAAAGAGAGACATAAAAAAGACCCAGAGAGAAAAGAGAACGAGAAAATGAAGCAAAGAAGAAAATAAAAGAGTTGCCAGACATGACGTTTCCGAACACAAACTAGTTTTCATGACAGAAGAACATAAAAATAAAACTGTACTGTCGTAGTTCATCTCGACCCAGCTGTGGTTAACACGATAACCTGGAGCTTTGATATGAGCCAAGAGACAGACTCCGAAAAAGAAAAGTCTTTTACTTCACCGAAGTGCATTTGCAAAATTACATTTGATCAACCACTTTTCTTTGATTAATGTTGACATTCATCTCATTTATACGGAGGAAACTTTTCTTCTGATGTCGTTTTAATATCATACTTTATTGTGATGCAGCTCATTACGATACGAGCACTAGGATGAATAACTGTCCACCTTTCTGATGTGAAGGTTGGACCAGTTTCATTATGACTGAGAATCAGAAAGCAGAACACATTAGTTTTGCTGATAGTCTTTTATAGTTTTGTAACTCTGAGACTAAGAGAACAGCTGACCGCTCCGTGCACATTATTCATTTATTACATCTCAACAAAACAAATTTTTTTGGTTCTTTTTTGGTATCCGATCTCTATCATGTTAGAAGGAGAAATAAAGACAAGAAGACAAACTATCATCGATGCAAAGCTCCTGAAATCAGATTCAGAAAAGGTCAAATAACTGGAAGCTATATGGTTATTTACATTCGTCACTAGATGGCGCAGTTTGGAGGGCGGCAAAGTCTGAGGCAGTTGTGGTAGATGGAAAGGTCATTACCTACTTTTTTGGTAATGACCAGAAATTTTTGGTAAGACACCAGAAATCCTAATTGCCTCTGCCTTTTGAACCAAACCAAAAAAGTGCCACCTGCTGGTGATGAGTGAAGTTTTGATTCAAAAGAACTTGAACTTTCCTTAACGTACAGATAAATGTGATGTATCACCTCAGAGTCATGTGTGTGACCATCACACACCTGTAACGGCACATCCTGGGTGGTTGCAGATAAAAGCTGCCAGAAGTCGGCGTTGCAGTAAAAACCTGCGCGATTCGAGCCTCGTGTTGACATGAACATAAAGCTCTGCATCTTCTGTTTTTTCCCAGCATTCTATTCGATTTTTTGCTCAGGTTTCTTTACGTCTACGAGCCTTTTATGACACGAATACTTTTGGTTTTGTGTCTGTAGACGGTTACAGCACACAACTTCATTGAGCAAGAACACGTTATGCCAGCAGTTATGGCTTGAGGGATGAAGACAAATTGACACGAGCCCAACAGCTCATTAAGCTTGTCATTTCAATTACAGACATCGAATAACGGAGGGTGAGAGATCATGTTCGTACCAGCCAGATCATTATATTACACAACAGTTTTTTAAAAAACCCAGTTTAGTGGTAAAATGAGTCTTTCCGTCTTTATGTTGAACACACCGTTGTGATTGATGTTATCTCCTCTGGATCGTGGCATTCCTCATATTAGGTCATAAATAACTGATTAAAAGTTTTTTATTGCACCTCATAGCTGCAGGAACATGTGGTTCCCGCTGGCTTTCCACAGCCATGCAGCCCACGTGTGATTTCTCATCATTATGTCAGGAAGAAAAAGGAGGAAAAACTTTGCTTAACTCAATATTTTGTAGGATATTACCTTCTTCACACATGGCTGCCTGTTATATACCTCTCACCAACCCATTCTTTACCGTTTGTTATTAAATTTAAGCCACCAAGCTGCTTTTCTTAAGCTGCTGCTGCCACTGGTAACAACTACTGCACCATCTAATAACAGGGATGTGCTGTGCTCTATTCACATGGCAGAATTTCATTTTTTCTGCTCTGCCTCATACAGTATGAGATATTTTCCTGACTGGTAATAGAAGTGATACTAAAATAACTCTACTGTATGACACAAGTGGTTCTGGCTGCATCGGTTTTCCAGATTTTGTGCTTTTAATCAATAAAAACAGAGAAACCAAAAGGTAAAAAGAAAGATGTGACCTTTATGTGACATTTAAAGCATCTCTAAAAAGTCTCTTTTCCCGGTTTCTCTTCATTGTCTCATCGTAGGAGTTTTTCAGACCCTCGCAGGTGCAAAACTTCCGACCAGATGAGTGAGTCCCTTCTTCTCTTGAAGCATTTAAATGCAATCAGTCCTCCAAACTAATAGCCAGTGGTGTAACCTTATAAAAAAAAAAAGGTCCTCAACTGCGGCCCACATGTTACAGCATTTAATTTATAGGAATATTTAATTGTTTGAATTGTGCATTAAGTCTATGCCCAGTGCAACAGCGAGCCTGACATCACATTGTTTGTGTGTCCCTCGGTGAAGGAGTCCAGGTGCACTGAGGTTAAGTTACACTGCAGCTGTCCAGCTGAGAAAACACAGGCTGATACAAATGGCCGGAGAGGGGCTCCTAGTTGACTATTGTCTCCTAGCAAACCTTCTGTCAAGTCGGTGTAGCGTAAGTGGTGAACTGATGCATGTAGCATTTGTATGAATTTTTAGTTCTTCTTACATGTAAATGAACCCACATCGGTTTGTTGCAGCCTTTGTTTCGCAGTTTGATTACGGTTTAGTGTTTTTGCACAGCACTAAATATAGATGTCTGTGTGAGGAACACAATGTGATATAATAGTGCACTTGTGCAATGATATAAAACATCTCTGTTTGCTATATGTCAGTGGAAATGTGCTGCATCATGTGCAAACACTTACCCATAAAACTTTATCCGCAGATTTCCTAATAGCCATGATGATATCTCTGCAGGTGTGTTTTCAATGTGCTAATCATTAAAAGTCCTTGTCAATGAAGACGTAAATGCAATAAAGAGACAAATTTAAATTTACTGTCAAGTTGAGTGTCACAGATATGTTGTGATGTCTCACCCCGACGAACCCCGTGACCTCCGGACTCCGAACGGATGATTTGCTGATCAAACTCAATACAGATTTCATCTGAGCAGTCCTCACTGAGTCATGCATGCATGCATGCATGCATGCATGCGAGCGCACACACACACATACGTACACCCCATGGATGCACATTGACTCAAACAGACACACACACGCACACACACACATACGAATTCAAACAAGGGAGCTTAGGGGAGATTTGTGATCTTGTAAAAACACATTGAGAGACGAATGGCTCAGACTAGTTGCGCTTGTCAAACAGCACCTGCAGCATGTGCCTTTCAGGTTCTGCAGGCGGGAGGGGAGGATGCAGGGAGGCGTGGGGGGTGGGGGGGAGAGAGAGGGGGGAGCAGTTGTCAATATTAGACAGGCATTAATGAGTAAAGTGGGATGAATATTGAACAAAGCTCCTGCCAAGAGCTTATGCGTGTCAAAACACTTTCAGGAGAGGAATCTAAAAATTAAGAGGTTTCTATAGAGCTGCTTCAACATAGATTCAGTCCAAAACACATAAACAAACCTTCTGTTGTGTTTTGTATTCAGAAATTCACATGATTTCTTTTCAATGCATAAGTGGAAATTAGTGTGACAGTACAGTGGGTTGTTGCATTGCATTCATTTAACACTTTCATCCAGTGAGGCTGTTTTCCCGTGTAGAAATGTTGGAACACATCTGCTTTTGTGTTTTTAGAGGAATATTTTAAAGTTGAGAGCAGTCTGGCTGTCTTCTTGTATTCGGGTTTAAGAGGAGATGAAGGATTTGGGTTCAAATAAGTCTGTTAACTTACAGAAGTCTATTAAAAAAGTCTGTTTGAAAAGACTCAAACGCCATGAATACCGGTCATCCGGGTGAAAGTCCGGAGTTTTCCTGACCAGTCCAACAACTAATCTCATTATCCCAAGAAGACAACCAACCCGTCACGCAAAAAACACATTTAATTGATTGGTTTTTTATCTTAAATATTTCCCAAACACATAACGGAGATCCAGTTTGGCACTGACATAATCCTGTCTGTCCTCAGGTGAAGGAAAATACACCCACTTAAAGCAGCTTTTGGGAGAAGCTCCAAGAAAACATCCATCTTTATATAGGACGCCTGGCTTCTGCCTCTTGGCATGCACGTTCCCCGCATGACTGGCAGCTCTAACAATATGGATTCAGCCAAGTAACTGCCTGAGGCGCACTGTAACTGTAGCTGTGTAGTGATTTACGCCATACCGACATATATATTAACTCTTCCCTTTCTTCTCCTGCTTGTCTCCCTCTTGCAGGCTCTCAGCCACACAGATAACACCATCACATGTATATTTTTCCCTCCCTGTCTTATGAAATATACAGTTATCAGCTGTTATGACTGGAACTGAAACATCACACCTCACTGAAGAAAACCAAGACGCATCGTTTTAGTGATTATTTTATCATGATGCATGTTGTGTAAGTGTGTTCTGTTGCTAGAGGATCCTGTACATTATAAAGCTGAAGGTCAGTTTGGCCAGTGTGTGGTGCTGTTGTGACAGTCTCGCCGTATCTGCCACGGATTAGAAAAGTGTTTACGTTGACTCTTTGATTATCATCTCAGTTTTCAAGTCGAAATGTTTCTACTTGTTGGGTTTAGTTGAAAACTGCAGCTTAGCCCTGATTTTAAAGATGTAATATCCAGTAGTTATAAATGCATTTAGAGCTGGACTTGGTTTGTGTAATATTTTGCAGAGATGGTGTAACAGATTGTAATTTCAGAGTCATTTATTTCAATTATTTCAAGCCAATCACATCTGACACGGACAAACTATGATATCTGATTGTCATAAGTAGACGGCAGCACAGTGAGCATTTATCTTTTCAAGCTGTCGTGGCTCACATGTTGATATATGATATCGAGCTCTGCTGCCTATACAAAATGCTGAGGAACAGAAATAACAAAATGAATTGTGATTTCTACACAAAAAAAGCCAAAATGAAAGAAAAGTGAAGGAATGGGATGAAGCAGCTTTAAGGAATGCCGACTCAGAGTCGGTTTGTAGACTTTTGATGGACAACCAGTTGGAAATGTGAGCAGAACTGCTGAGGTTTCGCCGTCTTGTGTCTACAGAACGAGTGAAGGGAAACATGCAAAGTCAAACATACAGTGGCTCGTACTGATTCGACTTGTGAGAAGTTTCCACGATGGTTCTTTTCAAACTGTGGCACAGAGCCGAAGAGCTTCCAGAGAGGAAGTAAAGGGAGTTATTTACATGGAAAAATCCAGTCTTATCACTGATAAAGCATTAAAAAAATAATCACATTATTTAGCTAAGTATTCAACAGGATGACTAATTGGTTACACTACTTGCAAACTTCGACAAAAGTCCCTGCCATCAACTCCAAAAGCCACATAAGTCCTCACATTCTGCAAACTCTTTCCAGTTTAAAAAAGCAGCCAGTTTACCAGCTAATTTTTGTCAGTCTGCATACTAAAAACACAAGCTTAAACTCTTTTTAATTGTGTGTAATCGTGTTAAACACCAGTTCTTTAACTTCCGTGGAGAACAAAGCCAAAGAGGCGACATTTTAAATCATCAGTAGTCAAGTAACAAGACAAGTCTCCAAGTTATTGTAATGTATTGGCTGTGCACAGATCTTAAAGGATCACCTAGATTCACGTTTGACATGGATGAACTCACTGCGTGCAATTTATGTAGAAAAATATTTTTGTATGCAGACTAATGAGAGTCGGCAGAGTCTCTTTTTTGGAGCCGTTCACTGACCTTTAGATTTCCATTCCTCCAAACCGACTCGTTTCACAATGTTCCATCTTTCTTGGCCTGGTCGCTTTCCATTGTGCGGTATACATTAAGTTCAGTACAATACGAGTGTACTCCCATGATTCCTAGGGGCAGATACATGATGGCAATTTCCAACAACCATTTCAGTGATCACGCCCCGAGGCAGCTGTCATACCACAGTGCAGCCTGTCATTGCTTACCATCAATTTGACATGGCCATGTTTCTACAGATGGTCATAATTTCTCTTCTTTACAATGTGACAGAGACAGTTGAGCAATATATACCAACAAACTTATTTAATTCATTTCTACTGGGCTTTATTAGCAGGGAGTGAGATGCTCTAATTTCTAGGAAATTCTTTCCTAAATCAAATCACATTTGATGTTTGGATATTTCTGCACATGTCTGTGTTTTTGCACAGCAAAGTCTCTTTTTTTTACACTCAACTGCATAAAAAAATGTCTCAAATATGTAATAAAATACAGTTTAAAGTTCTGCTGTGTTTGATAATGTAATAACATATTTTTTAAGGATATTTCATTCTCGAAAATAATGATTTTTTTTGTCAAAACAGACACAGTGAGACGCCCTTAATAACGAGCTGCGTTTCCAGGCCAGAACACACATTTCGTCTCGGATAATTTTACTCGAGCTAAAAGGTGTCAGACAAATCTATGTCTTGCCTCCAGGTGCACATAGTGCACTGCATTCCCTGAAACCCACGAGAAGACAGACCAAACAATGACTGACATGTCTCCACTGTTCAGCTGCTCTCGGCTCACAGTGACACAATTGGAGGATATTAATAGAAATACCTGTGGTTGATGAGTGATGTACAATCCAGCCCTGCTTATTCTTCTCTGTCATGCACTGCCTGTCTGCCACAGGCGCATAGCAGCTGAGGACATACCTGAGACACAGTTGTAAACACAGGAGTTGCTCTTTCTCCCCTCACCTTTGACTGTCGATACTAATGGAAAAAAAAAAACAAAAAAAGACCGAAGAACGGTTTCAGGTGTCACCAAAACAGCCTTAAAACAACACACGCTGAAGCCTCTCAACCCACTGAGTTATAACTGCTTCAATAAACTGCTTTTTAATGTTTTAAGTGTGGCTGTGGAGGTGAATTTGACCCAGGAATGTCTTTAAGAAATCACCAAATTAAAAACATTCAAGACTTTCCTGTTGTTTCCTTTACAAATGGATGTTTTTCTTCAGTCTAATCTCTTATTATTCGAGTTCCTTGGTAGTTTTAAGTGAATTAACACAAGAAAAAAGAGCATAACAGCTTGTTTGTTTGAATTTTCATCAAGATCATCACATGAATCCTTTATTTATATCATTAACTCCAAAGCTTCTGTCTTCTTTGTGTATCTTTTCTTTAACTGTATATTGCTTCTGTATACAATCCTGATCTATTGTATGTATTTTTATCTCAGGAGCCATTGTAGTTTCATCGTATTGTTGTGTGCAGCAGCATAATGACAATAAAAGAATCATGTAATCTTGTAATCTTGATGCCTTATGCCATAATATCTATACGTGCAGCTGTCTCATGTGACTCTTGAGGGGACTGGATGGACTTTATCTGGTTGTCAGTTACAAAGTGGCCCCGACATTTCACACCATTCTCATGTGAATCGCCGTAGTAATTGAAATCTATAGTTTTTTTGCTTTCTAGACACATGAGCACGAAGACAATGTGTTTCTGTCAGAGTGAAATAATGCAGGCTGAGATAAAGACACCAGACAGAGAGACGCAGACAATCAGACAGAGTCCACCGTACCTCCAGGACCAGTGAACCTGATATCGACAGCGTTTCCCCAGCGGATTCTCATTGTGTGCAGGTGTGTGTGAGTGTGTGTGACTTGTCAAACGTGACAAAGCGTACTTGTGACGGTGCAGACTTGTCACTTCGCTCCACTTTCCTCTCTTTAGTTTCATAAAACTGTATTTTTCAGAAGCAAGCAGGACTTTTTCAAGGAACAAAGCGTTAAAACGTTCATGATTTGAATTCATTTGGAGCAAAGGAGCGTGGGAGAGTAACATGTTCGCCATGTGCTACATGTGATCCGCGCATATTTGTTTTATTGTTGAAATCTAATGGATTTTACTGCCACAAAAGGCAATATGTCAAGTATCATAAATGTGAAACACTTTCAGGTTGAACTGTGTTCTGCCTGTAACTGCCTGCTGTCAGCTTCTTGGACCGAGCGAGCGAGCGACCCTCCCTTTCCCAACAACAGTTTCCCAACAACAACAACTCAGCTCACGTTCGCAGGCAGATCTCAACATTCAAAGTAGTAATTTTCAGTCAAAAACCATATAACATGAATTATGTAACTACTTAAGTAGGAGAGAAAAAAACAGAAACCTACATAATATGGTTATCAATAAGCAGGTTCTATACCGTGTAATTATCATGTTAACAGTG
>JAQMCX010000011.1:20848188-20896809 GCA_029814765.1 Acanthurus leucopareius | reverse complement strand
GAACTGTGTTCTGCCTATAACTGCCTGCTGTCAGCTTCTTGGACCGAGCGAGCAAGCCTCCCTTTCCAAACAACAGTTTACCAACAACAACAACTCAGCTCACGTTCGCAGGCAGATCTCAACATTCAAAGTAGTAATTTTCAGTAAAAAACCATATAACATGAATTATGTAACTACTTAAGTAGGAGAGAAAAAAAACAGAAACCTACATAATATGGTTATCAATCAGCAGGTTCTATACCGTGTAATTATCATGTTAACAGTGTTTACATTCACGTTCCTGCTTTTCTTCAGCTTCAATCGATGATTTAAAGCTGTATATCATTAGACCACTGTGCTGTTTTTAATTTAATCTCTTTTTTTTCTCATTTTAATGTTTTTTTTCCCCTCCCCAGTTAAACTTACAGCAAATTCAGCCACTCAGATTCCTGCTATGTGAACCTGATGTGCTCCAGTTGCAGGGTTGTGGCTTTCATAAACCCTTTTTTAAGAACTGAAATAATTCAATTGCAAGTAACAAGCAGCCAATAAGGGATTCATCTGTATTTTTGTCGATCTGTATGTTCCTGCTCAGTATCCCTGACAACTTAATTGGCATCGCATTACAACGTGCGTTAGAAAACTCTTGAAAGTTGGATTTATAACGACTTGCTTTTAGCTGGTCACTTCAGAATCTAATGACAACACGGCGAAAGTATTTGAAGCCACTCTGGGAGTCGGTATAGGCCGTTTTCATGGTGTTGCTAACTTACAGGCACTATATGAGCTGACCTCATGCAGTAAATCATTCGGTAGTGTTTGCAAACTAAACCCCAATGCCAAGAATTATTTGCAGCAGCCACTTAATCCAGGTCTGAAAAGAAATTACCAGTGTAGAAAGGACATGTCATCACTTCGAGTTACTGAATTCATTTCAGAATGACGTCAGGAATGATGTTAGGGATGGTGATTTGTATTTGTGCTCGGTATTAAAACCATTACAGCATCAGCCAATGTTAAGTGCAGTCTTCCACCTGTTCTGCATTAAAAAACAACTTGAGGAACGCCGCTGCCATGTGCTGAATGTCCTCTCACAGTTATTTGATTGCACATTTTTCTAAGTCTTCCTCTGCAGGCCATCTCCTCCTCCTCCTCCTCCTCCTCCACCTCGTCTCTCTCGGTTAGCGTACGCTGGCTGCAGATATGCTGCGCGGAGCAGTTTTAGGTTGGTAATCACTCATCCGAAGATGACAACACTCTTTAGCTGTAATGCCAAGGTGAGACTATTCTCCTTTTTTTTTTTTTAAATCTGATAAAGTCTGAAAGCAAAAGATAAATGTGATGACTTTATTAAAGATCAGGAAATAGATAACGGTTTGATATATTAGGCTGATTGTACGCATGAAAACTTGGCCCGAACGCAACCTGATGAAGATAAAGATACAGCAAGACACGACTATTACAGAGCGAGAGCGAGCGTAGCCCTCAGCAGAGCTTCAACAAATCAGGCTCGACTCGAAGCTTTGCCATTCAAAATGTTTCTAGTCCCACTTAACAACATTCCAGCGAGAACATTCCACACCATCCACATACCTAATGATAACAAATAGCCTATTATTACAGACATATAAAGACACTAATGATCTGTCACAAAGTAGACAGACATGCAATTAAATATGCTGCCTGGCATTTTACTGCAGGCGCAGCAGACAGTGTGGTCGTAGGCCGGGGCTATCCAGTCTCCTCGGGTCTGCTCCTGTGTTTCCTCTCACTGAACCGTGTCAGCGGTTGGCCTCTAAACGCCACCCTGGCAAGCGAGAGAAGGGGGGGGGGGGGACAGGGGGGGCGCGCAAACCTGATGCTGATTTTGCAGTTGGTTAACAGGATCATAATGAATGCTTGTTCGGGAACCGATGTCAGGGAGTTAGCCATTAATAAAAAATAAATAGAGTGACACAATGAGGTTGTTTTAGAGGAACATGTGATCTTGTTCTTGCAGAGAGAGTGTGTGTGTGTGTGTGTGTGTGTGTGTGTGTGTGTGTGTGTGTTTCTGGAGTCTTTGTTGGAAAAAAAAAGCATCAAAGTCACCTTGGTTGTTCACATCAGGATAAGAAACTCATCTGACTATTAATCTGGTTGGTAAATACAAGTGTTTTATTAAAAACTTTTACTTCAACTCCTTAACACACACTTAAAAAGTTCTGCAGAGTCTCTCAAACAAAACAGAAAAACTACAGATGAAGTCGGATGATGAAATGGAATTAAGGGAGTTAAAACAAAGCTCGTGGATGTGCAAACAGGCAGCTAATGAGGGTGACAGTGTGTCAGTGTTGTGCTTTCACTTTCCCTCCGCTTTGTTCACATTGTCTAATCAGTATTTACTTTCCTTGCTGAGAGTTAGATAAGAAAGTTTATGCTGTTCTGATGTCAGTTTGCTCATCTAACTCACAGCAATAAAGCGAATGTGTATGTAAACAGTGTGAGTCAATGAGTGCCAAATAAGTCAAATCTCTAACCTGACTGATCATTTAGACCCAGATGGACTGATTACAAACCTCACTGAGGGACGGCGAGATGAATGACCGTGCAACTAAGTTTTATATGTAAATGCAACAAAAAACACGCTAAGAAAAAAAAGTGCATCTTTTATGGGGCTTTATTGGTTTCATTCTTAGAGTTAATCACTACAGCTAACAGGGTGTGTTTTCCTCTGAAAAACATGGCTGCTTTTACATAACACTACACTTACAAACCTGCTTTAAAATAACTACAGTGAGTGTAAATTTGTCAGCTTAGATCTTCCAGCTCGAGGCCTGACCTACACTTTACCCCGCGCTGTATAACCAGACAAGCTGTCATGTGGCCATTGTTCAGCGGCTTCTACATAACAGTACCCTATAAAAGCTTGGATGACACCGAGATTGAATAGCCACAGTACTTCCTGACAGCACCAGCCTTTTGTTCGGGTGAGAAAAGTTGAAAATCCCGAAGGATGGAGCCTCTTGGACACCACAGTCTCTCCCTCTGTACGTGACAGACACACCGGGCCAAAAGGCCAGCGGAGACAGAGGCCGCTGAGAAAGAAAGGCGAGAGCTGGAACGAGGTAGAGCGATGACAGATTGGGAAATGAGGACATAGAAGAAACGGACTGGAACTGGATTCTTCAACTCAGAACGATTGCATGTTCTCTCTCTGGCATCCAAAAAAACCCCTCAATCTCACATGGACGTATGCAGGCACACACCCACACACTCCCTTGGCATGAGCTTCATTTGGCTTTTCTTTTTCTTTTTTTTTTTTCTCCTCATCTTTAACTCCCATGCCAGGAGACCCTGTCATGCCCCCAATCTATGAGTACCCACATCTATAATTAGCTTAACGGCACACCTATTTACCACCCACGTAAAAAGAACAAATGATCCAGCATAATTGCACATTGGACATGTTCAAACAAAGAACTCCAGGTTGAAAGTTCTTCTTTTCTCATGAGGTGGATCATTTCAGTATCCACAGAGAGGCAAAACGATAAAGACAACGCCACAGACCAACTGGACATGCCCTCACTTATATATAAATATACAAATATGGTAAAATGAGAGAGTTGAGATTGTGATATTTAGAGGAGCAACGTGCCAGAATTTATGCCGAAAACATTTGAGAAATGAAAATGAACCTCAGACATTTTCAACATATCAGAACTATTTTTTTCTTCACATTCTATGTGTTGTGTTGCAGAGATCTCCTGAAGCTAGCATGCTAACTAGCCATCTCAGCCGCCCTGTCTCAAGCTTTATTACCTCATAAACTCGTCGTAAAAGACACTTCATTTGAACTCGACAGAAACGAAAAAAAAAAGTTAATAAAGTTCACCAAAACCATCTTGGTTTGTCTTTCCACTGTTCCACCGACAATCACCAGCTCTGGTTTGGTGAAAATAACTCCTGATTCACTGTTTTGATGGCTGACTGTTCTGGCCCCTGGACTCGGAGTCCTGGTTGGAGTCGTTGTAAATCTTTTCAGTGCGGTGATCAGTGTCATCAGACTGGCCTCTGTTGGTCTTGGAGACTGTGTTACATCTTGTTCTGGTTCAGTTTGCAAGGCCTGCAGGATAAAACCAAAAACCTTCTGTTCTTGTTAGCTAAAAGGGCTACTAGATTAGCTACAAGTAGCTGCTAAAAGAGCTACAACTCAGAGTGTACTGTGCTGTAGATAGAGAAAGGACCAAAGCAGGTGCCGCACTGAAATTACAAGTTTCCCCATATGTTTTATTTTGAGCATTTGCATCAGGATATGGCAGTGCCGACCCCTCACGGCAGCCAAGTTAATCCTGAGTCAACTTTTGGAGGAACGCAACCTGACGTCACCCCGAAGTGGCCAGTCAGCTGACTGACCAATCAGAGCGAGGAGAGCCGACCAACTCTGCTGCCATGCCATTGCATTTGGAAACGTGCCACTGTTCCCATACATCTGTAAAAACCTGCAGTGATCGTCGCAACACCTGATTTAAAGGTTATGGGTCTGAATAAGCTCTTACTCCGGTGATATGCTGCTTCCTATATTACACATTGCACCCTTAAGTCAGGCTCATTATATTCAGGAAGTTGAACATACTACATCAGCCCCTGGTCACATCATCAGCCTCTCTGTGACATCTGTTACTTTGCTGAGCAAGCATATGGGAAACTTTGATGAAAGTGAAAGATTTAGAATTTTCTAATTGGCTCATGAGAAGTTAAATCTCTCGACTGAAATCACTGACGTATCGGAAAAAAATCTTCACGGTGCCACAGATGACTGCTAGCTGATTCCAAGTTTGCATGCTTAACTTGGATGCCGTTTCTATGCATCCTGCTACGATCTGATTGTGCAACCATATTTGTCATCGGGGGGTTCTTGTGCCCAGAGCCAATGAAAACATGGCAAGTGTTTTAAATACGAAGCCATTGGAGAGAAATCCTTAATGTGTAAATGGAAAATGCAAAAAAAAAAAAAAAAAAAAAAGAGCCGCTGCTGGAAATTGCACTCTGCTCCTCCTCTAAATTTGGCCCAGCTGAGCGTGGCTGCAAAGTGACAATCTCTTATCTTGATGTGCATGTATCGAAAGAGGCAAATAAACGATGTGTGCATGCGTGTGACCTGAGTTCACGGGTGCAGAGACTGCAGTACAGTATGGAAGAGCTAAACAACACAGAAACAGGCTCCAGAAAATGAGAGAGGTCGAGTCGTGGCTCCGCACTGCCTGGCCTGTTGAAATAACTGCCTCAAACGCAGTAAATATTGACTCTTCTGGGCCAGTGTTTACCTTTGAGGCTTCTTGGAGAAACTACAAGGCAACTCATTTCTGATTCGAGCCAATTTCACTTGGTTTTTTCGAAATGGAGTGTAACATTGTTAAACCTACAGTATGTTTTAGGGGTGTTTGTATGAAGTAATCCTCCCAACAAAGCTCTAATTGCACCGTACAGGAGCCACCGCGGACATGCAAAGGCTGCAGTCTGCGCGCTGTGGATGTTAAAATGCAGGAGGAGACAGTTTCCATTGTGCCTCTTCGAGTGTAAACGCAGACTTACACAGTGGCTGACGCCTGCCATCCCCCCAACCCCCCCCTACCCACCCCCCCCTTTCTATAAACTCAAATCCAGAACAGATAGCGAGTGGCCTGCCAAAACGCCAGCTCAGCGTTATCGTCCTAATGTCTGCTCGCTGTTATGTTGCACATATGCTCCAACACGCTCTTTGCTTTTTTAATTGTTCGAACTTTAAGGTGGAGCAGCTGCTTCGTTTGAAGGGCAGATGGATGAAAGGCGTCACTGTGCGAATGTCCTGGATGCCTTTTTTTTGTTCCACAAAGGTCTCTGCCCTCTGTTGACATTATCTCGCCTTAAGACACAGCAAGTGTTTTGAAAGTCACCGATGTGCATCTGACTTCAAGGACAATAACAAAATATTTTAGCATAGAAGAATACAAGGAGGTACCAGGTGGGATTAAGAGAGAAAAATAGGAAGAAAAAACATACAGCGAACTTGGGTTGTTATTCACCTGTCATCTTAAACAAATACATACCTGTGCATATGATGTGGAGACTCAGAACTGACTCTTCAAGTTGTTTGTTCTTTAACTCCATTAGAACATTAGTTAAAGAGAGATGGAGGAAACCAAAACAGACCTGGGATCAGAGTGTGAGTCTGTCAGGTCGCCCAACAGCAACTCCAAATAAATGCTAATGTTGCTATTTGCATGTAAATAAGAGAAAATGAATGAATACAGATGAATAAAGACAAAAAATTGCTTGCTAAAATAGGAATCTGTCGTTTACCTTCATATGTGAGTCACGGCCTCACACCCAGTCAAACCTTCATCAATGCTTATTGATTTATCTCCTCAATGATGACACTGTTCTCACTGAGGTTCTTCTGCAGAATGACCATGTTGCGTTGAAGTTGAAAGGACTTTGTGCACCAGGTTCCTAATACTGCACCGGCATTGCAACACAATTCATAAAGGTCTTGTCATGTTTGATTAAAACAACGTACGAAATGGAGACCTCTGTTTGAGTGCCAAAAAGCCTCCACTTAAACAAATAGCAACATAATGTATTCCACGTCTGAGAGGAGCTCATGAGAGGTGCTTAGATATAAATTCTTCTTGTTTCTCCCGGTGGAGGTCATCCAGTATGCTTCCAGATAGAAATGGATGGCTGCAGTATATCACATTGAAATTCCACTAATATGAAGGACTGATTTGCTTTGTCAAGGAGGCCGTGTCATGGTTTGATAAACGAGTACAAAGACTTCATAAATACCCTGGGAGAAAAGCAGTGGGGTTGGGACAAACGCCCAGGATCCACTTAGAGAAACAGAAAGATTTATGGTCCAGAAAGGGAGAGGAAAAGATAAAAGCTGCAGAGAGAGTGTGAAATAGAGGACAGGAGGGAAGAAAGCGACAATTTTCTTCCTTTAAAGTAAAATAAAAGCATGAAAAGATATGTGATGTAGGTGTTGGGACTCGACCATGTGGCTGGAGAAGAACAGGGCCTGGCAACTCACAGTCAAATGTTCAAAAACCTGCCTGGTTTTCCATTGGATGAGACCCACAGGAAGTCAGATGATCTAAGTGAACCCAGAATCCTCCAGGTTCGCTTCTATAAGTGAACTCAGCCCAGGACCCATGATGTCATCAGGGCCACAGAGATCCAGTTCCCTAAATCTCTCTGTCTTAACCCTGAAGGACAGAGGACGCCGGTCTTCTCTGGACAGAGACAGAACTTCTCCTGCAGCTCCTTTCCAACGCAGAAGCCTGCTCGAGGATTAATCAGGAGCAAACAAGTTTAATTTAGCACCAGAGGCAAGGACACGAGGTCTGCCAGCTGCTTTTATAAGCAACGGGAGACACAAAGCAGAGTCAGCATCAAGCTGCAAACCAGTGTGAGGACCAGACCAAAGCCACTCCACTTTGAGCTCCTCATGCAACACATATATCACAGACATCTGTGGAAAAGTCACAAAATTCAGTCTTTAACAGTCATCCACATGGGCACAAAGAAGCCATTTTTAAAGACACGCAGCTTGTTATTTTATCTTGTGGATCAAATTTTGTGACTTTATAACAAATTTATTTTACTAACCTTCACCAAAGTGAATCCTACACAGGAAATGTTGTGACTATTTATAGATTAAAGAGATGTTTTTCTTACCTGAAGTAAAGTGTTTTATTGTCTGAACTGAACTGAACCACATGCAGGACTGAAACTCTGGATTCTGGTGTCAGAGTCCTGCACTTTGTATGTCCAGCATCTATCCTGTCCTCTTTTCAGCACCTCTTTGCAATTCATTTACACTCAGTTGTGCTGATTGTCATGAAAATTAAAAAATAACAAAACAACTCTTTGTATTTGTACCCAAATCCTTATAAATTACACTTTTGTCACCCCTATACCGTACTTTTCGGACTATAAGCCCCACCCACTAAATTTAAAATTAAAACCACTAAAGTTCTTCCTCAGTGTTGGAATTTAACAGCCTCAGAATTACTTTGTCACACACTTTCTCGTTTATATTCGTCCATACATTAGCTGCATCATAGTTTAAGCCGCAGGGTCATAGCATCGGAAAAAAGTAGCGGCTTATAGTCTGGAAATTACGGTAATCTGTTTTGATGCCATGTTACACAGGTAACTTTTAGATTAAACTTTACTGGGAGCCCGTTCAGACACTGAAGGTACCTTGTGTGTCTGTCAGAGATGATGTACTGGGATTCAAACCCACATTGTTGTACTGCGTTTTTAAATCCATGCCTGTAAAAGTGAAGCTTGTGTGTGGTTGCATGCATGTTGCTCCGTTGCTGTTTTCATATCACTTAAACAGCAGGGTGCTTGTAAGGTGAAGCAGAGTAAGATTTCATGAAACTTCCAAAGTACATACACGGCGAAGTCGGATCACAGTCCTGCAAACAGCAATACTTTCCACACTGCATGTACATCTGTGTGTGTGTGTGTGTGTGTGTGTGTGTTTGCCACAGTTTCTGTGCCTGCTGTGTTTCCTTCACTAAATCAAACGAAACCCCACTGCTCTTGTTCGCAATATCAGGCTACAGCACCCAGCAGTAAATTAGCCTCCGGGCCGCTCTCAGGGCCTCTTAATGAATCATTTCGTATCCTCTCATGACTTCGTCCTCATCTCTTTCCTCCTTTGTACAAATCAGCGCGGTCAGAGTGGAGGAGTGAGAAGAGGCCGGGGAAAAGAGTGACAGCAATAAAAAGACTTTTGGGGTGAAAATGGGTTTCACATTTAGATTTTTTAAACTGAGTCATAGCTCATTAGACAAATGATATCAAGCGCTGTTCTTTTCTTGGAGGTGGAACGGAGAGAGCGGGTAAAGTAACGCTGAGGTGTCTCGTGGCCAAATGCATGTGTGGGTTGGACGACTTTTCCAGGAATCGGATTCTGTGATTCAGTGTGGGAATGTCGAATACCTTTTATTGCTCCTCTAGAAAAAATAATTTAGCCGCTTTAATGGCTCTTGATGCTTTTTGGTGTTCTGTTCCCCGGTTTTTTAACTCACTTTTCCCTTCGTCCACAAATCCTTTTTTGCAACTCTGACTTCACCTTTACTGGAATGTCGAAGCCCACACCCCTCCTCCTGTAAACGTCCTCGCCCTCTCGCTCTTCGCTTTCGAACTGGGAGGGATTCCCACACCTGACCTGACACGGCTTCGTGTCAGGCACTTTAGTTTGCTCTTCCCTCAGCCACTTCCTGCCTTCAGTTCCCCTTCAGCTACTGGCACATTGGTACCTTTGTGGCTCCAAAAAACAGTGGAGAGAGCTTCACCAGCAGGTTACAACACATTGTTCATTACTAAATATAACCAGGCTGATAAAGAGCTCAGATATGGGTAACGTTACGAGTGGAAACACCCACTGAAACCTCAGTTATTAGTCAAACCACCATATAGATTTCTCACCGTAACATAAATCCATGATCCCTGAAAGATCAGGTGAACCGGAGGACTGAGAGAAGAATGAAAGGGTGCCTTTGTAATGGGAGACGAGTTAAAAAATGGAGGATAACAGAGAGAGGACTGTGTTTTGAAGCTTTTGAAAGGGTTCAGTGAGTTGGCAATTTCTATATTTTTCCTCAGGCAGAACACAACAATTGTCAGGGAAACGGTTGATGCCTTCCAACTACACTTTTTTTTTCGTGCGTGTGTGTGTGTGTGTGTGCTGGAATCACATCACAAAGACATTGCCATCATAGATACAATAATAAAAAAAATATATATATTTTAATTGGGCCATCAAAACATCCCACATGTGGCCGTATGTAATCAAACAAACGTGGCAACTTTTTGCATTCACTCTGAGTTTAATTTATGAGCATGGGATCAGATCCACTAATTTCCCCCAGGCTGGTTGGACTTGTTCCACCTACTTCTATGAATTGTATGGCTCTGGGCTTGATGACTGTTTAAGCAACTCCAGCTCTGCTTGAGTGATAATCCACACGCATGCGATGTGTTGTAAGTTATTAAAAGCCGCAAATTTTAATTGCATTGCATTGTTTTGCTTGTCGAAACTTAACCTGACCTGCTTTGTGGCCAGTAAAGCTAACAAATACAACTGCAGAACCAGCTGGGGGAGATAAAAGGCTGGCGTGGCGCCTGTGGTGAACATCGAACCGTGAGGGATTCAAACATCGCCACACTGGCATGGATGTCAGTGGCTCGGAGCGGACAGAAGTTATGATCAGATAAGTTTGTAAGATGATGTGAAAGGAGATCTTAAATCATGAGCTGAAATCCAGACGAGGAAAGAAAACAGAAGACGCAGCCTGAAGCTAATCTAAAAAACACTGAGAGGAGACAAAAACTAGAAACAAAGCGATGGAGCAAAGGAAGAATCGAGAGACCAGCAAACACAGAACTGAAGAACAGACACAGACGAGCTGAGAAAAGAGGAAATAAAATGAGAAACAGGTAAAACTCATTAGCAATCATGGTGGGAAAGACCAAACAGACAGGAAGTGGAACAAAGTGGGGAGAAACTACAAAATAAAACAAGAAATGTCTAAAATACAGTCCCAAATCATGACTCCATGTTGTTTTATGATGATGTGAACAGTGAATGTGACCTTCTCATGGTGCTTTGTCCCATTTTAAAGGTTCTCTGTCTTTAGTCGCCAGTGTTTTATGGAGCAATGCAGCCAGAAGAAGTTCCCTGTTTTGTTTGTACGAAGGACACGGACACGTGCAAAAGTATTTATATGCAAGCGGAGGAGATTGTAGATACACATACTTGCCAACAGTTTCACGCTATTCCGCTGACTGACAGTTGGCAGCGTTCAAAGAAAACACTGCGACACACCAACAAACGGGAGGAAGAAGTTAGCTGATGTAAACATGGATGTAAACAATCCAGGACTTGGAAATGTTTTGAGGAAGGTAGTCTGACTCAAAGGATGTGGGCTGCTGGTGTAAGCCTGCCATTGGATGAAATTTTTTTTTTTTTTTTTTGGTCTGAATTCTTCCTTCCCTCTGCTTTCTCTGTGTGTGTTAGCGTTGAAAAGTCTCTGTTGCTACGTAAAACAACAACCTCCGAGAGGAAAGCTACAGGCTGAAAATTGAAAGTTTGACGAAGATTTGGCCTCCTTTGTTCTCCTGTCTGGATTTAACCACTTTAATGCTATGACTCACCCGCTCACCTGCAAACAAGCTGAGGTTTTTCTTCTCTCTTTACCAGGATGATAACAGGTTAAGTCAGACGTTTTCTCGAGTGCTGGCAAAGTGCTAAAGTGTTGTGGAGACGGGAGAGTCAGAAAATGTGTTTTACACCTCCAGTTTGTCTTCACACACTGCATTCTGCTAAGAAATGCTACATAAAAACATAACTTTATTTACAATAAACCACCAAACTTTATCATTTTGTTATTACCGGGTCGACTGATGCTTTTGTCTCCTCTCTTGCAAATATTCAAACAACCCTAGATCAAACAAATTATGCACTATGCAGTGCTGAACACTGTTTTACCAGAAGATAAATCAGACTAACTGCAATCTTTCCTAAAAACATGAAGCCAAGTGGCAAAGTATCAAACCAAACATCCAAAATTTTGATATCTCATAAAAAAAACATCCTTCTTCTTACATTGCACCTCTTTCTCTGAACAGATTTAATACTATTCATTTGGGGAAAGCCCCAACAAGGTTGAGCGGCAAAGCTTGCAGCCATCTGCCTGTGATTACAGCTTGGGAAGAACACTACAACAATGGCCACTTGGGCATGGCAAAAAGCAGGGGAGAGCCCGGCAACGATCGCACACAACAATTACTGGGAAACCAAATCCCCCAAGTCAGCTGTTAGTAGGAGTATAACCCAGAGATTTGGCAAGTTAGTGGTTGTGCGGTGTCCAACATGCAACCGAAGCCAAGCAGCACACTCCCGATCAGATCAGCGCCATGTGTGGTGTCACGCTTGTCCCTCGTAAGAGCCATGCATATTTATTTTATATACTGTACATCCACTCAGCACCACCGCAAAGCCTGTCGCACACCCACCGGTGAAACCGTGCCAGTTTATGTTCAGCCTCGCCTACACGTTAAAATGAATTTTCTCTCTTTCACACAGGTAGCAAGTTAACAATAATAAATGATCGATGTCTGATAAGACTTTCAAAATAAAGCTTGTTGGGAAACCGTGCAGGTGAAGTTCACAGTTATGTTTAGGCAACAAACTTCTTGGATAAGTTTAGAAAAATATAAGGTTTGGCTTAAAGTCATAAATAAAACCAGTTAAAAAGAAACTGTTCTCCTGTGTGACAGTTCGGTTTGTGTCCCATCAGTGTTAATATTAACAACACTGTTCAGTGAGAGTGTTTCAGACTGAGGAA
Organism: Acanthurus leucopareius; assembly: GCA_029814765.1. Taxonomy (NCBI): domain Eukaryota; kingdom Metazoa; phylum Chordata; class Actinopteri; order Acanthuriformes; family Acanthuridae; genus Acanthurus; species Acanthurus leucopareius. Next base: position 20,884,447 of record JAQMCX010000011.1, on the reverse strand, counting down.
AGCCACCCGGGTAGGTGAGACCTCGGGGCAAAAAGACATAAAATGCCGTTCACTTCTCAGGTCTCAGGTTTCAGATTAAAATCTAATTAATCTTATTCATTTTTATCAGGATCAAACATTCACCTCTGCCAGAGTCTGCTGCGCTCTGGGGGCCGGAGGGCATTACAAGGACAGCGTGTCAAGGTGCAGGTCATGTTTCTTGTGTGGGAGTGTTTATGTTTGCGTGCATGTCTGCAATAAGCAGGTGTCCCTTTCAGCATCGATGAACAGAAGCTACTCACTCGGTAACAGATAGCCTAAGATCATCACTGGATACATTCCACTGAACCCATTAAAAGCGGCTTGTGTAAGAGCGGCTTGGCATACGATAATACTTATTTGAACGGGTAGACAGGATTAAATGCCCTGATGCTTTGGTATGCCTGCGAGCAGACACACACACACACACACACACACACACACACACACACCCCAATATAGCCAGAGAGGGACTTCCCCACAAATCCTGGAAGCAGAGCGTTCTCATACTTTAAATAAATGCGTACACATCAACGCTGTCATGGGAAAAGACAGAAACCTCGTCGGCCAAAGTCGACACCTACACGAATGTCAAGGAAAGACAAACTGTGAGTCATGTTCATGTACATACAGGATAAATAAATCTGAGATATAGGATAAAAAAATCCATAAATATGAATACTGTAATAGCTCTCCATGTTTAAACTGCCAGGATGTATACGGCTTCTACAGTGTAATAGATTACACTGTAAAAAAAGGTTTTGCCAAGTCAGTCTGGTCTGGAATTTATTTCGCGAGCGCTGCTGGAGATTCAACTTAGGCAATATTTTGACACCTGCTTCAATATGTGATTTCACCCTCAGTGGGACAATTAAGTTATATGACTGATCATCTTCAGATTATAACTACAATATTTATGAGACTCCAACCGCCCGAGCAATAACATGTACATCTGTGGCTAATTGTAGATGGCCATATGGTCACTTTTTTAAGCGTTCAAAATTGTGGACCACAAGGGTTTTTGTTGGTCAGAGAAAGGAACACTTAGCGCTGCTGGGCTGTTTCCAGACGGAAAACTGGGCTACGTTGATGGGAATTAGCTCGTCAGCTGGCTAACACATGCAACCCTGTGTGTGTGTGTGTGTGTGTGTGTGTGTGTGTGTGTGTGTGTTATAAGTGAAAGCTGTGTGAACTCTTGAGTAGTTTAGCTTCAGGGTCAAAGTCCACACACTGATCAACCTCACACCCTCCCGTGTGTGAGGAGACAGAGCTAACAACCCATAATTACTCCATAAATTAAAAAAAAAAAACAAAATAATTAAGCGATGGCCGCAGCTGTTGTCATGCAGCTGCGTCTTTGTATTTGATGCATTGTCGGGGCGGGACGTTCGCTCCGTGCCTCCAGGTAACACCTGGGCCTGGAGTTTCCAGCATGTGAAGGTGAGGGCCTGTTACTCATGCTCCCTCTTGCTCCTGCTCCTCCTGCAGGCATGCTGAGCGTGAGGACGGTAACGTCGTTTCTCTTTCTTTCTCTCCTTCTTTCTTTTTTTTTTTTTTTGTTTGTTTGCACCTTACAACACCCACAAACCATCTCATCTCTCACACCTTAAACTAATGATACCACTCATACTCACACCCAGCAGTTTGTTATTGTTCAGTTATGATTAATTTGCTTCAAAAATAATGGAGCAGCTCCAGAACTTTTTGCTATGATCTTTTTGTTATTGTTTTCCTTTTGAGTTGACCCATATTCCCATGACCCACTGTCCACTTCTGGGCTGCTATTTCATCAGTTGGAGGCTGCTTTTTTTTTACCATCTAAAATATTGGGAGGCGGAGTCACAGTCGGAGCCAAGACTTAGAGATGAGTAAGGTCTAAATTTTTTTTAAATGTCACAGAAATGCTAGAATGTAAAGTGACTTCTGTTTCTCTTTACTCCCCCTCTCTGTTCTTCATTTAGTCTCTCAAAGCTCACTCAGTTTTATATATTTAGTACCAAAATATTGCTCAGCCAGCTGTGAGGTCACATATATAACAGGGTATGCAGTGTTTTTAAATCTTTATCAGAGTAAAAGTGACATTTTAACAGCAATTTAATTAAGTGTTGCATTAAAAATCTTTGGTTAAAGTTAAAATAAAAAAGTATTATCAACTAAATGCACAAAAAATATTAAAAGTTATCAAATATAATGTGCAGAAAAACCTCTTTTCATGCATTATTGTCTGTATCATTGCTGAACTGTGAATATAAGAGTGTGTTGACACTGTATTGAACATAATATACCTGTTAGGTGTTTCATATGAAGTGAAATCTTCATTAAGTTAAGATCTAGCAACATCCATCATCAAACATATGTAGTGAAGTGAAAAGCATATCTCCCTCAGACATGTGATGCAGTTGCTGATAAAGTACCATGATGGAAACATGCAGGTGAAGTACTTATTAACATTCCACGAGTGCAAAGAAGTATAATGATGTTAGATGTGAAAAGTATGTCAGCGAGAAAAATTCACTCTTGGTAGCAGATTTCCAGTTAATGTAGATAAAGTATTAAAAATATCGCGACACATGGAGGATTTATCAGAGTATGGTGTCAGATTGAGCATGACAGCATCTGTGGATGTGATCTACGTGGTTTTGTTTTTTTTCTTTCCTCCCGCTGATGGTTGTCTATAGGATAGTTTTACATTGTTTGACATTTGCCTAATCCTTGTGAAATGCCCCGCGTCAGAGAAGCTGTGGGTACCTGAGCTGGACTCTCGCTGACACACACCTTGGCAGTGCGAGAACAAGAGTCCATTCTCTTTCACTGCCGACCATGAAGTAAATACACGAGCGGTGTAACAGAAACGCCTCACATGATGAATTGCAGCGAGTTCATTGGTTCGACTCTGACTTCATGTCTGAGTGAGTGACATTTCCTAAGAGCTGAGCTTTTCAACTTGTCCTTGGTTGGTTTTTTTTTGTTGTTTTTTTTTGCCGCAGCCACCCACAAATGCCACTTGAAACTCAAGCCAACAGTTTCTATCGAACAATGAGTCGAGCACACGAGGAGCTCGACCCTCTTGTGTATCTATGGAGTGAAACATTTAACCCGCCGATGTTTTTTCACTTCTTATTATTCCGTGATTTCCTTCCATTACGGCCGAGTATCATGCACTCCAAAGTAAATCCTAATTTTTTAAAAAGCCTCATGAGTAACTTGTTCCCCTTTTTAATCATTAAATGTCAGCACGTAGTCAAAATGTCATATTGCCAGTCAAAATGTAAACTTACACTGAGTTTTTATGGGTTTGTTTTTGATTTTCAGTTCTTTAAAAGCAATGAAAAGCTTCGAACTTTTGCATGTTTTTGAGGTTAAATTATATCACATTATTGCCAAAGAGCCATACATTAAGCCTGCCCCAGCACTTAACCATACTCATAAAACTCATCTCACATGATGCATTATCCTGCATGCTTACTTATTTATTTTTTACTTTCCGTTGAGGTAATCTGTATGTTTGGACAACCAACCCTGAATCACTGCGGGTCGTAAAACCGTCATGAAATGTAATCAATAGGATCCACGTACTCGAGCACGATATGTGCAGTCAAAACAGCTTTAAAAGTGAGATTTTTTATCCGTGGACACAAATTCAATGCATTTAATTTGTGACTTTTTCACAAATACATGATTTTCATAACAGTCAGAACAAGAATCCTTCCTTAACTTTAATCTAAGTGCTTTTGTTGTCTGAAAATGCACCACAGAAAAGACTCAAACTGCTGGAGTCCTGCACTTCTCCATCTGACTCCATCAGTTTATAAAATGTATCATTCAATCATAAAAAAACATGGTGCAGACATGGATCACAGTCTCACTAAGAGTCCAATTCACGTCCACGGTGACAAACGTTAATAAAATGCAATGAGAACGTGTTGGCAAAACATTACAGCAACATGTATTAATCCAAAACCTCCTCGGTGTTGCAGGTGAATCCACAGTCACCGCTTGATTTGGGATGTTTGTTGAAACTGTACAAACACACGAGTCCTCATGATACTCGCTGCCTTCATTAAAACGCAGTGTGCACGTCTGCCGTTGGAGTTATTGTTCGAGAGAATGCACCCAACGTACACACGGCGCAGTTTCTCTCAGATTGAAACGGCCAAAGTAAATATTTAGCAATCATCACTATTTTATGATTTCTTTTCTGAGCCTGGTGATCTCATAAATATCCCACCTGTGCTCTGCACTTTACTGTACGAGCTCTCCTCCACTGGCAGCTCGCTACCAGGCGCAGTCCAGGAGCTGACTGTGTAATGAGTTGCTGCCTTACTAAATCAGGCGCAGGAACACACACAGATTGTGGCCACAAACTCAATGAAAATTGCAGTGCGCTTTTGCACAATGCCAGAGTAAATTTGGCCCTGGATGTGCAGGAGCTGCAGATGGTTAAGTAGGTGTAGAAAAAAATATGAATGAAAACTAACATCTAGTTGAAGGTAATTAGCACCACCGTTAGCAAGCTTAGCTCAGCTAGCTTTCTTTCAGGTGGATTATAAAGCTAACAGCATTACATAAGAATTATATGGGGGTTTTGTTGAGGGAAATGCTCAGTTTGCATAAAAACACAAAAAGGAAACAGTTTGTATCAGTGTTTTTTGTTCAGTTGCACATCAGGTCCAGAGGTTTGAAGCCAAAATACCACAAACGTACTTAAAAATGTATTTATAAGATTGTGAACAAAATTAAAATTAAAGACGATAATCTTTCATTATTACTGCATATTCTTTTAAACAAAATGTGAGAAATCAAAATTCTGTTTGATTTCAAACCTGATCTGCTCTCAGTTTCTCCAATCACATTGAAACACCTGAAGGTTTTTGGGCTAAAACAGCAAATCAAAAGAGCAAGTTCGACTCCCAACACCTAAAACAAGAATATTAGACGAAAATAAAGATGAAAATTTTTACTGTCGAAAATATCTGTCAGTCAGTTGGTGGAAAGAAAAATAATTGGCAATAGTTGTGATAACTTTTTTGTCAAGCACATGAACATTAGTAGCACTTATGTAGCTATATGTCAGATTTTACTGCAGCACTGTAGTTGACCAGGTGTCTCCCATGTGGCCACATCCTGCTCTCTCGTGGTCATGTGACCTGTTACAAATCAATCAAGATGTTTTCAAGAACTCACATTTTTTCCTCTGACCAGCTTCAAAAGATGATTTGCAGCCTGAAAGTTTTTTTTTCCTGCAGTATCTGTCAAAGTCTTTTAAATCCATGTATGTTGGAGTCAGAACTAAAGGTGAATGAGTGATCACTGAACATCAGAGCTGCAGAATTCCCAACAGATCAAACATCAGCTGCTTTTCTTCAGAAACAGAAGGAAGAAGCTGAGATGTGGGTGGATGGATGTTCTTCACCCTGCACCATCAGGTACTCTAGCTCCAGCAGTCAAAATGGACTGAATGAGCAGACGGTTAAACTGTGGAGTTGCACTCGCGGCCTCGGCTGCAAAAATCTCTGCAGGTTCTCACAGAGAACATCAGTGAAACTCAATCCCATCTGTGAGGCGGCCCAGCATGCGTTCGTGTGTGTGTGTGTGTGTTCATGAACTGTATTTGTGAGCATGCATACATGTTCAGACAGCTCAAATCAGAAGCACCATAGTTCATGTCGGCGGAGCAGCGAGGTGTTTATGGCTGCAGTGGAGCCCAGTTGTTCATATTTTCATTGTGCAGAGAGGCTGGCACACACACACACACACACGTCTCACACACAAAACACTTATTAACTAAACTGTGTACTTTTCTGACCACATTATAATTAGCATATTAATCATTAAGAGCAATTAAGACAATTAGAATTTCAGTCAAACTGCTTCAGATGTTATCGCAGAAATACAACTTGGCACTATGGAAACCTGTTTCCAGTCTACTTATCACTTAAAAGTATTTCACAAGTCTTGTGAGCGCAGTCTAACTCACACTGACAGATATTCCACCTCTTAGAGGCCGTGACTTCATCGCAGGATGAATAATAAATAGGTGAGATGGAGACACAGACACACCAGAGCTAAAATACAGTCGTGGCTGAAGCTCACTTCACTCATTCATTCACAGGTTGGTTTATGTTACATATCATCCCATCGGAGTTAAAAGTTCGCTTTTTTCTCATGAAGTCATGATTTATATCAAAACATTAAATGTTGCAGCTTAATAAAACCTTTTTCTTCAGTCATCATGCTGTGTATCTAAGTTTGCAGCCAATGTCTCTACTTTCTATCATAAAACAGAGTAATATATTTAAAGATTTCTCTTTTTTTCCTCTCGTACAGTGAAGAGTGCTATTAGAGGCAAATGCCACGTTCATCTTTCCCCCTGCTCGTCCCCGGGTTCAGATCGCACAGGCCTGGAGGTTCTGGTAAGGAGAACCAGAGTAGGTATGTGCAGAGAGAAGAATGATGCCATTGTGTGCGGCGGCTGGTTGCAGAGTGCAGAATCTTGTTAACCTTTGGAATCTGGCGAAGCATCAAGCTGGCAAGAGCACAAGGGTTGGCACCTGCCTCTGATGCGCCCGAACAAGGAGGAACGTGGACAACCTTGTGTCTCATGCACTTGTTTACAAACACACAAACCATTATTTGTAATATAAAAGGCTTTTATATTTATGACACGCAAACTGTCATTTTTATTCTCCCAAAGCAGCGTAAAGTTAGATTTTTGCGATGCAGCCGAGTGGCTTCAAGAGAAAAATGTTGTATTATAATTTTTTAATTCCTAGAAGAAGAAATGAAACCAGCCTGTTTATGTTGTTTTTTTTATTTTCTGTGGTTCAAGTGGATCACTGCTCATCTGGTGGATGATGTAGCAGCATTTTTTTACATTTCCAAGATTTAAAGCAAATCTAAAAACACAACATGAACAATTCTGAGCTTTTATGTTAATGTTGATGTCAACCACCAGCTTGTGTGTGTGTGTGTGTGTGCATTATTTCAAATATTCAGTGTGTGCAGAAGCATTTGCAGTGGTGCTCAGATATGACCAAAGTTTCGCCCCGTCTGTATCCTGTGATATGTATTTTTTTTTCTAGTCTGGAGCAGCATTTCATGGTCTACTGAGTTAAAAGCAGCCGAGCCCCCAGGGTGACTGTTTTGTCTGTCGGCCACAAGTGTTGAAGCTCGCTCATTTTATCATTTACTGTGACCTGAGACAACCCTTCGAGGCTACAATTGGTTACCAACCCTAAAAACGGGGCCAATCCTCTACACCATGGTTGCTCCCTTGTACTCTTAATTTCGCTGCTTTCGCCTTAATATTGTGCCAGTTCCCCTTTTATAAAACTTCCTCTGGCTCCGAGCCAGACTCGCTCAAAATGCCCTCAAACGGCCCCTGGCAGAGTGCAGCTCCGGCTCATCCCGGCACCGCAGGTGTTCCCACTGGCTGCGGCCATGACCTCACCTCCTTCTGCCCCTAAATGGGCACTTGCCAGCGGATTCACACACCCAGGGGGTCTGCTTTAGAATGATTGCACTCGGGCCAGGAATTGGACTCTGGGAGGGGGTTGGCTTTATTTTGAGGCCAAAGGCACAGCACTGTAGCATTGTGGCCATCATCTGGTAACAATGACACAGCAGAACCAATTGACATCAGTGGGAACTTAGACACAGCTGCAGCTACAGGCCCACAATGACACAGCATGGTTCTCCTGAGGGAACACGGAGTGCTCGTCCGATCCTTTCTCTCAACAACGTGGATGTGTGCTGCTGCCACGGTTCTTTGTACATGTACTCTGGTTCTGTTGTTGTCTAATGAAGGAGGCAGGTTCACAGATATTTCACTTTTTTTTAATGTCTTTGGGATAATTTTACTACAATTATGGCTTTTATCTATTTATACACAAAGACAATGATTTTATTGTGAAAATAAAAATATGAAAAATCTGTCATTATCTTTTAAAATCCTGTTATTCATATGAAACTATTACACATGAGTGATATAAGTTGATTTAAAAGAATTTAACAATATCCAAGTTTTGATGGATATTAATTATTGATAAAAATGTACTAATGTGCACATATATGTAAATGATGTATGTGAGGTATGTGAGGAAGGACTGGAATGTTTAAACGAATCGGTTTATTAATAGATGACTATTTCTTCACTTGATGTTGTTTTTTAAAAAAGAATGATAGTTAATTATTGACATTTATTACGGCAGTTTGACATTAAAAGAGTCTCGCAACCTCCAAGCTGTTTTTTTTTTGGTCCAAATTTATATCAATACACAGGAATTCTTCCTAAATATGATGAAAATATTCATAATAAGGTAATTAATTTTCATGCCGACTTGCTCTCTGGTCCAAATGGTTCAGTTATTTGACATTCTTGGTCTTTAGTGTCTAACTTTTAGCTTTTTTGTCAATACCAACTTGATGTGTACAGTTTGGACTCCTTGTGTTAGTTTCTGAAGCTTAAAGTATTCATTTCATGTCTCAGCAACAACAGGAGCTTATAAGTAACCACATTTTAAACCCATTTGATGCAATATTGGACAGTCGTAGCAACAGTTTGACCAGACAAAGGACAAAGAGTGAAAAAGTCCCATGAGGACAGAGTTTGGACCTGAAAGAAAAGGTCAGCAATCTTTTCCCAAACCAAACCAAGTTTTTTCTTTTTTCTTTTTTGCATAAACAAAAACAAACTGTGAGTGTTTCACAAAGTCAGACACGTGTTCAGAACTGTGACTGTCTCCAAAGGTTAACATGTGTTAGTGAAGCTCTGAGCTGCGCAAACAGACGCTGAAGGGAAACCCGGTGTTTCACAAAGTGACGCCAATGGGAGTCCTGACTAAGCGTCAGAGTGAGGCCAGTTCGGAGTGAGACTGAGTCGTCAACACAGACTTGCAGACACAAACTGATTGCAAACCTCCTCCGCTGGACATGAGCTAATCTGATAACACACACATTCGGAGTAAATCAAAACATCCTGTCCCATCCTGAGTGTTGTTTCCTGAAGCACATGTTGCCCTCAGACTGAAGTTATGCATTAATATGATCTCAATCAGTAAAATTTGTAACGATCACAGACGTAACAGGCCTGTAAGCACCTGCAGTGCTGCATGATCAGGCAGAAACGAAGCTGAAACCGTTGAAACGTTTTGTGCCACAGGAGTTTCTGAAGCCAACGAAAACAGTGGAGTGTGTCATTGTTAACGCTGTCATGAGGAGATGCTTGACATGTTGTACTAAATCCTGTTAGAAGCTGTCAGCCGCGCTGACAGATGACTTCCAAAAACTGACACTATTTAGAAAACATTCAGGAGGAGTTTCATTGATACTTAAGATGGTGAACGAGACTCGCTGTGAGTTTTATCTGGTTTTGTCTCAGATTCTCCCAGTTCATCCAGTTCAGCGTGTTACAGCCAATCTGCGGGTCCGTTGGCTGAATTATGTGTGACTGCAGCAGTTTCAGGGTTTGAGTATTTTGTCTTCTGGCTCACTGTTACACTGTCATGACTTAGACACTCAAAGAGGACAGATAATCATTAATGTTATTGATAACACCTGCTCTCGTCCCACCAACACAAGTCAAAATATCTGCTGTGTGAAAAGGCCCCATGCAGACACTGCAGGGTCACATGTTTACTGCAGTAACTGTAGTTACTGTCGTATATCTCCTTTTTTGCAGAAGATATGTTCTTAACTACTGTTAAGAAACTAGAAGCTACTTTTTGACTTTTACAGCAGCAAATCAGATCCTGATGAGATGGAGACCAACTCATGTTAGATCAGCGACTGTCCTTAGTGTCAAAAACTGAAAGGTTGATATTCTGGAGCTTCTAAATCTCACCTAAAGCCGATATGTAAGTGATCATAGATCTATGTAACTATAAATGGTGATGAGTGGTGGGACTTTATTTGCTTTGTTGTAACAGAAACTCACATATGGAAGTCAAGGAGCATCAAAGTCTTGCAGAGAACATCTGCACTGCAGCAGCTGGTGTCTGAAAGCTTCCCATGTCATGTGACGTGTTCCTCATGAAAACAAATGTCCCGTCCCATCGGACACACCTGACATTTTCATGCCATGCACAGAAATTCATTAAATCATCCACAACGGCATTAAAGGGTCTGTTGTGTCGAGTCAGCATTTCATCATGAAAGCATGTCAAAAACAATCAGCATCTGTAAATGTAGAATATTACGTGCAGTAATAAGTGCGTTTGAAATCATAAATGTAGATCTGTGTGTGTCTGTTTGTGTGTAAAAAAAAAACACGTGTACAGTACAAACACGTGCATGTAAGTGACTGTAAGCCTCCAAACCTTGTTCAGCGAGCCAAAGTGACAGTCAGCTAGAAAGTCTGATGCACCGGCTTGACTTAACATGGAGACGATCTCCCCTCCTGCTCAACCACAAACAGGCTCAGTGCTGACTGGCAAGCGCTCTCTGGACTCTGGTGTGTCGTCGATCATCATTATCACTTCCTTTTTTCTATCCAGTTGGCTCTTTGTCTCCAACTTAGAGCAGTAAACACTGAAGAGTCACACTGATGCACCGGGGTTGTTTGATTTGAACAGAATTAAAGTCATTTATAACATCAGGATCAAAGAGGGGAATCCAGCTGTTGTGAAATGACTCTAATAAACAAATTATTAATGTCATATTGAGCATATTAAGCATTTTTTCTCTATTATATAAGACAATCACAGAGGTGAGTCATGGTTAGAGTTCCATGACTCAGTATTTCCACACAAACCTGCATGTGAGCACTTTAGTACTCCCATCATTACATGTGACCTCTTGTGAGCTCTGTTCAGGCTCATCATTAGCAACAATAACGACCTGAGTGTGTTTCTGTCACCTCATCATGTATTAAACTTTTTGTTTGCTTAAGTCATTGTGTCAGAATAAGCGATGAGTCACGATTTCAGTTCGTAAGCTCCTCCCCCTCTGCTTTCTGCATGTTACAGGTTTGAAACTAACTAAAAAAAGCTGTGAGAGGCAGAAAAAAAAAGGATGCAAGAAATGTTTTTTTCTCTAGAATGACATCTTTTCACACTGTAAGTTCAAGTGGAGATCTGGACAGCGTCAGGAGTTTACAGAATGACCCCCCGTTCCTCCAGAGACGGTGATACAAAACAGAGCTTTGTTAGTGTCAAATCACTGAGAGTTACGGCACAAGACTGACCTCCCAAGAACACAGAAGAAGAGCTACGCAGGAGGGAAATATGAGCTGGTTTCATTTGTTCATTTTAACCCGTAATCACCTGATTTCATTGTCATCGTCTCACTCGTAGACGCAAACAGATCAGATGAATCCGGATATGAATAACTCAGATATTCCCCCTCTGTTTGTGTTGAAACGGTGCCTCGGCGTTGGTGTAGAGCATCACAGTCAGCTGCCTCAGAGCTGAGAAGACGCATGAGCGCAGCATCCTGTTTGCGGCAGAAGCCTGACTCACTCTATCTGCCACAAATTCCCATAACCACACAATGGCATTGCACATATCCTCTGCAAGCAGGTGCACAGGCAGAGTCTCCTGATGCAGCTGTGGCACAGAGAGCACATCTCAAAACATCAGGACATAACAGTTAAGTGGACATTTTAATATTTAATATTTGACATAAAGAAGATACCATCAGTATCCTCACTACAACAGCTGCTGCCACTTAAGTTTTTGAAAGCAAAATGTTCCAAAAAACACTGAAAAAAGGAGAACACAATGAAAACAAGAACACAGTAACAATAATAATAGTTTTTAGTGACAAACATAAGTATGAGTTAAGTTATTCCTTTGTTGCTTGTTTTTTAAAAGAGAAAGTGTCTTTTTCCCTTGTTATTGCCCAGTAAGTTGCTGCATTTCAAAATAAAAGCATGTTATCCACTAATAATAGTAATATTAATTAGTTTATTTATATAGCACCTTTAAAAACAGATGTTAACAAGGTGAGAGCAGAAAACAATTAATGTAAAAGTAAAACAGGGAGGCAAACACAACTATCTATATGAAACAATCAGTATATGAGAAGGCTTTTGTCACAGTGACAGAATCAGATTAGTGGAGTTAAAAAAAGATTAAAAGATGTTTAAAAGATGACATCAGAGGAGAAGAGATAAAACTGTGAAAAGATAAAAAATAGAGAATACAGAATGAATTAAAAAAAACAGTCATGTGACACAACAGATGCTCAGGTGACGTGAACGTCCTGCTCTTGGTGCAGCGTGCTGGTTTACTGCACCGCACTAACAAACTATGTGTCCTGTTTGAAGACAAATAGGGGTATTTTGACACACGAGTGCATTAACAATTAAATGGGAACTACAAGCATTAAGGTGAGTTCAGGCTGAATGCAAAGAATTCACAGCATGAGTTTCACCAACTCTGTGAAAAAAAAACTGTGAGCAAATATTTACTGACGTCTTTTTCCAAAGCAAATCAAAACAAAGACAAGACCTCACCAGCTTAAAAATGTTTCGACTGGAGCAAAAAATTCACACTTACCTCGAGGCTTTATGCAAAAAATGTATGTAAAAATGGAGAAAAAGTGGAGAAAAATAGCAACAGAAGAGTCTGAACTCAGCACAAACACACAGAAACACACAGAAACACACAGAAACACACAGAAACAGCAGAATTTATGTCACTGACTCGAAAATTTATTGACCAGAAAATCTGCTCTGTGTTCTGTTGACTGCATCTTATTACATATGCTGTAAGTATGTTGTGGTGCAGTTGTTGCATTGGCTGTTTTTGGGTGCACAGACTGTAAACACACTGCAGTCCGGTGGTTAAACACACAGAAACAATACGAGGTGAGAATTTCAGTCCGAACACAGATTTAGTCTGAAAACGTCATCGTTTTACAGTAAATGACCCACATGTTTTGTTTCAGAGTCCTAAATTATAGAGCTGTGTCTGAATTTACACCATCCTTCCAAACTTTTTCTTTTTCTTTTTTCTGTTTTTTTCTTTTTTTTTATTTGCCGCTTTTATTCTGAAGGCCAGAATGACATACCAGTCTTATTGTTGTTGGTTAAACCTACAGGCCTTTGGAATGAAGCAGTATTTGGTCAGGTTTAGCTTCGGATGCTTCACTGACACAGATCCTGCTCGCCTGCCAGTTACTTAATGTGTTGTCAGCTCTTTTACTTGCAATTCTTCATTTTTATTCTATAAATAACTCTTCTAGGTCACAAAGTGAGGAGACAAAAATAACAGCCAGGTTCTGCCTTGCAGGTGATGACACTTGTGGCTTACAGTATGCCTTAAATTAGATTTCACAAGGGAAAACTGAAGAAAGCCAGTTTATTTGAAATAGCGAGCTTGGCCGCCGCCGCTCCGTCCGGTCAATGGATGAAAGAGGATCTGAATGGTAGTTTCAGGGTCTTTTGAAGAGAAAATCAAACAAAGTCTCTCCTCAGCTGTATCATCATTGGAAGGCAGAGATGCAGGAACAAACGGAGAACATGGGATGAAACAATGCCTGCGGTTTATCTGCTCATCACATACTGCCAAACGTGTCACATGCTCTCATGTGGATCTGGAAAAACAGTTGACTCACTCTGCCGTATTGTTAATGTACCCTGCTGTGCAGCTGCCTAATATAGAATGATGAGCATGAGGAATCCTGCATTTCAGCTATGTTTTTTCCATTTCACCAGCACATCCACACTTTTCCTCTTGGACGCTGTTTTTTTTTTTCTCCTCTTACATTCACACTTATTCACCCAGTTGTTCCAGAAACATACGAGTCAACAAAAGTGGATGGCAACATTGACATTTTTGTGAAAAAACACACACACACACACACACACCAGAGGCAGCCTTCTAATTAAATGTGTATGAATTATACAGAAAAAAAAGAGAAAAAAAGGTCAAAGGAATGCACTCAAAATATCAACTCAACCAAACAAAATCTACATTTCTCCCCCTTTTGCAAAACAAAATGTTTGGTCTACAAGCTAGCACACATCGGCCGTGCTGAAAACTTGACTTAGCAAGCCAGAGACAGCATGTAAACAGTATGACAAGGTCCTGCACTCCCAAAGAAAGACTGTTGTTCCAGCGTGGACAGGTTCTTGGCTCACTCACTTTGAATGACTGATTGGATTCAAGTCAAAACCTTTTTTTTTTTTGGTTTGTTTTTTTTTTTTTTGTTTTCTGGCAGGGCTCGCAGGGAAAAAATGGAACAATATTGGGCGCTGTCAATTTGTCGGGGTATTCCATCACGCTACAATGGTGCAATGGATCAGATGTAAATATGAGCTGAGTCATTTGAGCTTGCCAAACAAATATTGCACTTTTCTAGCACAAAGTCAAATGTGATGCATGCATCTTGAGGTGAGAGGAGACAGCTTTGTCAGCTGCCTCCAATGATGTGGAAACAGTCGGTAAACTAGATATCTCCACTGCTGTGATTGAGGATGGATTATTAACTGATAAAATTACATATTAATACCTAATGTTGTGGAGGGATTCTGTGTCAAATCAAATCCATACACACACCTCAGTTGTCTTAGTTTGTGTTGTTCTAACAAGGAACATATTGCAAAATAAAATCATGTTTAATAAAACCTGGCTCATGTTTGTGACTGAATACAGTTTTATGTTGCATTTATCCAGTTATACAAGTTTAATTTGCAACTATCCAATTATTTACATGCAGAGAGCAGAGTTGAAAAAGTGAAAAAGTTTGCATACAAAGGAGGTTTTGCTGGATAAAAAGATCAAACCCAGGAGACAAAGACCCAGTTTGAGTCCAGTTTGATTGGTTTTATGCACCAAAACTACTTCTTTATATTTAGAAAACCAGCAACACACCAGAAAATAACATTAACATTAAAAATCCTATCGATAAATCAGAAGCAGTGATTGATATGAAGGGCTCTTCATTGGACACATGCTGTACATCTGAATGTCTACATGAATATCAGCGATCTGGGGATTTCAAGGCTCCTTGAACATGAAGTACAACAGGTGAATTTATGCTACGTTTGACCTCACGGAGATAAATCCAGTTTATAGCAGTCTGAGCTGTCGTTTCAGCCTCTTCTAACCCTGCTGCTGTTGCTAACCTGTCTGACAATACACTTGGGGAAAACATTACATGTGCCAGTGCTATCACAACATCAGCTCCAAGATTTACTTCTATTGAGTCAGTTTCACTCGCCCACTCAGCACCTGTCAGCCTGTCACTCCCCACGTGCACGCCCTCTTCAGCCAGGACTGAAAGGCTGAAAGGCTGAAACTGGTTCCTGCTACTTCTTCTTAAACTGAACTCCGACATCAGAGCCATGCAAACTTTTTATGCGCTGATCTCTATTGTTAGCGAATAATGAAAAAAGTGAGGCTGATTCAGAAAAAGCTTGAAATATACATTGCTGTAAATAATCCTGATATTATCAGGTCAAAGGAAAGAAACCCCTTTTAGCAAATTTTTCATTTTTAAGCAGTTGAACCTCAAGCTGACAGACACTGAATTTACTGGTTTTCACTTTCTGCATGCGTGTTTGTATTCTGAATGTTAAAAAATGACACATTGGAAGATAAAAAAGAAATATCCATTGTTCTTTTCACCACTTTACACCAATAATCATGTAATGTAATGCACTTTGGAGATGCAAAAATGACTATAGTGCCTCTTTTACCTGATGATGTTAACTGACAATGATTTTTAGTGTCCAGTGACACAAGTTAGTTACTCACTACTGAGTAAAGTACTCTTAAACATATAACAAATAGTTGAAGTTCTTCATAGGTGAAGTTCCACTCTGATCAACAGGTTTCAACAGAGTCATATTAGATCTCTCGTCATTATGTCATATGTTGTTTTTGTTGCTATAAGATCTTTTCTGTTATGAGAACATGGTGACTATTGACGACAGAACAAACTGTCACTGCTGTCAGAACGACGTTATATGGCTCCTCTGCGAGACGTTGCAGTGCTTCCTGGGAAACGAGCTCCTGGGACAGGTGATGAACATAGTTTGAAGGTGACACTGTTTGCGTTGTTATGTTTCCAACACTCACAGTTCAGTGGAATCTCGCATTGTTATTACAAATGTCTGCAATAAATTATTTATTATGAGAGGATTGTTATTAAAATCAATATTATTTCCTTCTCATACAGATTACAAATGTATTTTTCAAACAGGATGAGCTCAACTTGGTATTGTTCATCTATTGTTCAATAAAAAAGCAGTTTGAGGTTTTTCCAGGTGTTTTTTTTGTTATGTGTGAACTTGTTTTATGACGCCATCACTGCAGTCGTGACTGGTTCTGGTTATGTGAGCAGATTGAACGAGGTAATCTAAGGATCAATAAGGTTCATTGCTGCATCTCATTGGATCAGGATCCAGCTGGAGGCAGAAAGGTCACAACGATG
Organism: Acanthurus leucopareius; assembly: GCA_029814765.1. Taxonomy (NCBI): domain Eukaryota; kingdom Metazoa; phylum Chordata; class Actinopteri; order Acanthuriformes; family Acanthuridae; genus Acanthurus; species Acanthurus leucopareius. The sequence goes on along the minus strand of JAQMCX010000011.1, from coordinate 20,868,049 downwards.
GAACAAAGTTTAACAATTAAGACCAATGTGAATTCTTTTTCTCTATATGTTTTCATGGATAAAAGGACCCAACATAAGTGAATTGTTGGACAGTATTTTTACGGCAGCGACTCTGTTCCAAGCTTTTGTGACCCGTAAAAACAGCTGTTAACCGTAACTACGAACTCCATAGGTGATATTTTTAATGAACTGTAGCGTTGGCCAGTTTCTCACAGCTGAATCTTGATTTAAACATTTAAATATTAAACACACACGCACACAAAGAAAAGTCCTTTATTGAATCCAATGAACAGTTTTTTTTTTTAACTTTACACACTTGCACTTTCTGTCCATTTATTATATTCTCAATGCCTATAATTGCTACGTGATCTTCTCTCCAAGAACAACAGGGGACAGTTTCAAGCCATAAAATGAAATGGATATAATGCAGAGTAATCAACTCATTGTGTGCTTTGGCTGTCTCTGACTTCCTTCCCATCCCACCCTAACATTTCATAAACTTTTCATCTCATCAAACTGTTTTTAATGCCGCTTTGAACATTGAACATTTATGAGGCCACAGTACACGAGGTCATCTTTTTCAAAAGTGATGTTTGAAAAATGGTCAATTTTTGTTCTTCCTTCTGTCAAACTATTACACACATAAATAATATGTGTCTTAGGGGTCCATCCTGATGTTTATGACCCATCACATTCACTTCGAACGAATGGAAAGACTTTAAAACACTCTCATCGGGCCTCGATTTCTCCTTCCAGCGGCTCTTTTTTGTCCAACCCCTAGTTTCTGATACCTTCTTTAACATGTTTGTGATGAGCACAAATACATTAAATATAATCTTGTTACATAATAAATATAATTATCAAACAAAACAAAATAAGAAACAAACTACTAATACTCATATAAGAACATTTAGGTAAATAAAATACAAGCAATTTAAAAAAAAGGCTACAAAATAAATTCTACACAAACTTGTGTAACCACATTTTAATGTGACACTGTTAAATAATTTGTCTAAAGTTGAGTTATACAGCTCTAACACATCTCTAATTGCATGCATTCATTTTTTTTTTAATAGAAATCAAAAATAACAAGCCGGCACCATCTGAGAAGATGGACAATATCAGTCTTTAGGAAGTAAGATGTTAGATTCAAAGATGCTTTCCGTAATTTCCGGACTATAAGCTGCTACTTTTTTTCCAACGCTTTGAACCCTGCGGCTTAAACTATGATGCGGCTAATTTATGGACAAAAATAAACGCATATAAACGAGAAAGTGTGTGACGAAGTAATTCTGAGGCTGTTAAATTCAGACAGATTCAGATTCAAGGTTTTAGTTGTTAAATTTAGTGGGTGCGGCTTATATACAGGTGCGGCTTATAGTCCGAAAAGTACGGTAATTTTCTTCTGTCCAGCACAAAAAATAAAATTACAAACACTCAAAAGTAATTAAAAGCATTTTATTGAAAACATCTTGGCAGATATTTAACGTAAGAAGACATAGGTGGTGAATGTAGGCGAATCATTTAAAAGCTTCTGGCAAAGATGCTCTTAGCAGCAAAGAGTCCATTTCGAGTTATGACATTGACTGCAAGAATTTACATAAAACTCAGTAATAAGTCCCATCCCATGGACGGCTTGTACATAGAGTCTGAGTGAGAGAAGGAAAATACAGTAAAGTAACATCCCACTCTGGGTAAACAGAGCAGCCAAGCTATTTTTATTAGTCAGCTCGATCTCTATGGAGACTTGGGGTGGGGATGGAACTTCCTTTATCGAAACCTGGCAAGTCCTGATCAGAAACCTGTGGGGATTTCTTCGTCTCAAAAAGAGAGCTCCCATCATGACGCCAGGCATCTCTGAGCCATGAGGTCATCAGTGGAGGGAAAAAACGTCCCATTGATTTCATTCCTTGCAGAAACGTTATTGAACGGGAATCAAAGGTCAAAATGTCTTTCTCATGTTAAAACATTTAAAAACTTTGACCTCATCTGTGGTGGAAAGACGCTAAGTATTGAACATGCTTAAAGTATGTGTGGTTGAGCTAATTTTTATTGCTCGGAGGCACCTGAAACTAAAAGGCAGGGCCCTCCCACTTACACCGCAGGCATTAGACAAACAATGGCACAGCTGAGTGAAGCCAGGACGGCCTGCCATCGCCGGTGGGTCTGTAACTCCATAACCAGGCATGACAAAGTGCCTACAAAGAGGAACACAAACATGTTTCGGCACAAAAGACACAGCAACAGAGGGCCAGCAGATTATGAGTCAAAAGTTTACGTACAGAAAATGTGGGAATGATTGATGAGAGAGCTGTCACAGGAGGGGCCCCGGGATCACGCCCCCCTCCACATCAGGCTCAAAAAGCTGTCTGACATTTAGCACAAGCTGTCTCTCAAACTTCAGCACACAGGAATTTTGGAGTGAATCCCTTCTATTAAAAGTTATTCCGCTGTGGTCCAAATGTGAGAGGAAAATATGAAGTGCACATAAGGTTAAGCATATAATGTTGGGCTGAGCCTTGAACTCGCAGTACCCAGGTGAATTGTTGCAGCACCGTGCGTTTAAGCATGTTCTCGTGTGTCTGAACAAACATGCATGATTCTTTATGTGCACAAATATGGATTTGCCTCATTACACCCCGTTAATCCAGCTCTCTGAGCTCATTGTCAAACAATCCCGAAGACTCAAGAAGCTGCTTGAAAAAGACACGGAGAGAAAAACAACTGTGGGCGGCATGATTGACTCCAAAAATTCAAAACTACCAGTCACCTGTTTGCTGTCCAAAGGTAACAAAATTAACTTACCCCGCACCTCTAATGCAAAATAATAGTTCGACATTTCGGAAAACTTGATAATTTACTTTCTGGCTGAGAGTTAAATAAGAAAATGTCCTTCACTGGCACATCTGTGTGGTACAGCTGCAAATAAAAAGCTACAGCCTGTTAGCTCAGCTTAGCACAAAGACTGATTTCTGTTCATTTTGCTAAGCTAAGCTAACTGGCTGCTTGTAACCTTGTTTTACTGTGAAGACATGGAGTGCTATCAGTTTTCTCATGAAACTCTCTATCTGGATGTGAACAAGCATATTTTTGAGGTATAAATCTTTTATTCTAACACCATATATCTGTTTTATGCAATCTATTTTCAAACCTATGAGTAAAAACACATGTTTCACAGAGGAATTATGGGCCAGACTATTTCTTGATGTGGTGCATTGAGTTCCTGGAGTCATGCCGTCACCGTGAGGTTGCAAACTGACAAGAAGAGAATCAACAGACACCAAAAGTTATTGAAAGATGTGAAATAGATATCAATTTCAGCATTTCCTTCAGAGAAAAATCTTATATAGTCGACATTCTTCCATCGTGAGCTCTTCAAGTGGATTTAACAAATAAGGTTTATCACAATCTCCTATTGTTATCTTTACCACAAGTCTCAGTGAGGCTCAGGAGAAAGCCCATCACTGGCAGCAGCATGCCTGGAAATAAATGTTTACCAGCTCCGGTTGCAGCTCCACAGGCATTTGCTTGTGTCCCGTTACCTTCCCATGTCAGCAGAATGCTAATACGCTCGTACGGCTTCATCATGACACGCAGGGAATGCCGGGGACACCAGCCTGAGCATGAGCAGGGTCCCCTCGTGGAATGTTTTCCTAGGTGTCATTTTCTCATTCCTTCCTATGTCTCTGAGTGCAGAAGTTTAGGGGAGCTCAGATACACTGAAATAGCACCACACTGGATCCAGGACTGTGCCCTTGGCCTGAATCTGGTTGACCTACGGCAGAAAAAAGCCTTCGTCGAGTTTCAGATATAAATAAACAAAATGTAAACAAATGTCTGCTTGTTTTTGGCCGCTTTTTTATTTCCTCCTGAGGGATTAATCAATGCTATTAAAACCTATTTTATGTGTATATTATGTTTTTGTCATTAGAAAAGTCTTCACCATCTATTAGAGGATATTTCGCAAATGTTCGACATGGTACAACACTGTTATTAAGTCTTAAAAATACGCACCAAATGTCCTTCCAGCAATAGAACCGGTGCCACGAGTTGCCATTCGCTTTGTTAAATGTGGGTGAAAGATTCTTGAAGCCCGTCATCTCTAATTTGTTGCGTTGGAAAGAAGGAAGGTTGAGGCCATCGGCGGTTTTATTGTGCGTTTACGAGCTCCTGGCGCGGACCCATATGAGCCGGTGACCATCGCAGATCGTGTTAGTTTCCATGGTCATGTCACGTCAACATACGATATGTTTTCCAAATGTCTGACAGTGCTGCGAAAAAAAAAAAAAAAAACCAAGGCAGAGTGTGCGATGAAGCCCTTTATTCATACTTGATCAAGGATAAAGACACACAAAGCTCCTTCTCGAACTTGGAAACAGTCATAAACTAAACTGTCTTACCACAAAAACTTTTTGGTAACTTCTCTGGAGTTTTATATCAGTTCAAACCACAGCAGATGGAGTTAGCCAAGGTGTCATGCAAATCGTAAAGTTGTTCATATTTCTGTGTTCTGACCTCTTACATTGATTAAAAAAAAATGAGACCGAGAGCTGAGTTTGGTTAAATAAACACTCGTGCTTGCCAGGTCCGTTTAGCTGTTGTGGAGTTTTCAATTGTGCATTGATCAGCACAGAACATGAAGTTTTCTAGACCAAAAGCTGAAGATCTGATTTTTTCCAAAATGGCACACAGACAGCAGCTTGTCCTGGGCGTCTGGATGAAGGTCACACTTTAAAATGCTTGATGTTATTTTACTCAGTAAGACAGTATGATTCCAATTAAGTTTGGATGTGCATCAGAAAAGCACCTATCAAAGCTGACAACATGACTGAATGGTTTTTGTCATTAAGTGGATGTTCGTTCCAAATTTCCTTTTCTCACTATAAACAAAAATCAATTTGACCCAATATGACCGAAAATGCCAACACACACTCAGAGGAGATGATGAATAGAAAGTCTTTTTATTGAAACGGGTAGCGAGGCATGAAGGTGGAGAAAGTGGGGATAATCTGGCCTGCAGGAACTTGGATGGTGTTTGAGAGCTGGCAGGCTGGCAAGTATGTTCTTGGAAGTGAAGGGAGACAAAGTTAAGCAGGAACTGATGAGGAGGAGAAGAATCGTTAACTTACTGACAAAACAGAAGCACAAGGAACAGGTCTGAAGTGTCAATTCCCACTATAGGTGATAGTAAAACCAGAGCGGGGGTGTATTTAAACACTGCTGGAGCTTGATTAGGTGATAAGAAGCAGGTGTGCAGGTTGATTGGCAGCGATATGCAGGTGACTGGTGGGAGGAGAAGGATGAAGGACACCATAAAGTCAGTTAAAACCTTCAGAGACTCTCCTTGATAAGGCTAATACACAGTAATCTGCATGTGGCAGGTGCAGCCCACCTGGATACGATTAAATGGTTATATGGTCTCTTTCGGTGTGTACAAACCGTCTGTTGCACACCTGTATGTTACACACTGTCATTTTGCACAACTGCACTGTAGATTGGAAGTGTCAGATTGTATATTGTACTTTTATCTCTCTTTATTCTATAGTTTAGCACCTTGCATGCCTCTTTATCATACTATTCTTTTTTTAACTCGTCGAGCTGCTGGAAATGGGAATTTCTCTTGGAGATCAATAAAGTATCTATCTATCTATCTATCTATCTATCTATCTATCTATCTATCTATCTATCTATCTATCTATCTATCTAAAGTCTAAGCAGCATCTTCACAGTAAAGAGTAAAGAAGATCCATCAGTTCAGAAGCAACAACAACTTCTTTGTGCAACATAAATTAATTAATCAGACTATCAGCACCAATAATACTGCAAATTTCTGAGGCGTCTGAGGTGGAACGCTCAGAGAAAATGACCTGAAATGAGGTTCAGAAACTGAGCTCTCCAACATGGAAACACACAAGTTTCTTGCCTACAACAACACAATCTTCTCTGCCCATCTCCCCTACTGGCTGGATCTGGCTCCCTGCGACTTCCTTCGGTTCCCAAAAAAATGAAATTTGGTCTCTCGGTTGTAGTTTTAGACTCGAGTTTCAGGCCCATGATAAATCATAAAAATGCACACATATCAGTGAACACAAAAACATGTGTGACTCAGGTGCTAATGATGATTCAAGTGATGTAACTTGGAAAACCTTCACCTGCGCTTCTTTCCTGTGCAAACTGAGACCGTCTCGGAGATTTTTTCGATCGCACCTTGCAGATTTGCTTTCCAGGAGAAAGACACACCACTCTGTCTTTTTGATTTGGCAAAAACACGCAGTGGTTTTCATCCTTGACTATGGAAAACATAGTGTGTCTTTTTTTTTTTTTTTTTAAACGCTGTTTGGATACCGACAGTGCAGAACACATTCACCACAATTACTTTATTAACTACAGCTGATAAAATCTTTCAGGAATGGTTTTAATGTCAGCCAGGGTAACTGAAGATCGCCAAGTAAAAAATGAAAAGCCCATGTTTATTATTCCTCGCGTTTTTATTCCTTATACAGTGTTATTCTCATTACCGAGGCCATTTCAGCCTTGTATCTGCTGAAAACCTTCAATGATCTCTAACCTGATAAAAAAAAAACACAGCTTTGGCTCACAGAAGACGATATTAACCTCATAACCCGTTACAGGAGTTCAGTCAAACAGTGAAAACACTGTTAAGTCTTATTCACACAACATGACACAGCCAGTTTTCGAGTTTATGCAGAGTTATATTTATTCTGAGGTTTACATGACCAAAAATGACTTGTAATCACAAAGACATGTGCAACGGGCTCTGCAGATCAGCAGGGACTCATACGTTCATGCCACAGGATGGGGGGGTTAGGGGTGAGGGGGGTGGGGGGTAAAGGCCACAGCGTGAGGCTTCTGTCTATATGTTTGTGCAAAGTCCAGTGTGTTTGTGCACGCACTTTAAACCGCTCAGCATGTTTTATAGCACTTCTCCTTTTCATTCGTCAGATCGGTGCCAGACACAGTTTATATCTTTGGAAGTGACTAAACTCCACTATTGTCTTAAAAAAAAAAACAAAAAAAACCTGCTGACCAAAATTGCAAACATTACTCAGCAAGACAGTGAACACAGTTATTGTTCTTTGTCCTGAAACAACATAATTTAAGCAAAGCACTTGAAATGGGTCCATTTCTAGATAAACTGAAGTGTAAACATGGAGAGTGCATGCTGGGGGATTTCCAATCTATTCTGCTCCCTGCAATACTCTGCAAAGGTGGAATTTCCACTGGGGATGGGGGCCCATGCTTTTTTTGGCCCCCCCAATTTGTTTTTTTATTTTATTTATCATTTATTTACATGCCATATCTGTCTCACATTGTTCTCACTCTCACTCTCCAACCATAGACGTCCATAAAATGCTGATAGAGTCACCTTCAGTTATTATTGTCTGCCCTGTCGCCTCATGGGCTCCATACACGCTGCTCTGCATTGTTCATACACATACATACATGGGTCAGTATTTTTATGTGCAGTTGATATTCTGTAAGGATATTAAAGCACAGCGCTCTGCTAATTAATATATAAATTTGTTTTTAAAGACTTTAAAGATGAGGATTTTAAACAATAATGCAGTTTTTTATTTCTTAATGGGTCATAATGACATTTTTTTTATTGCAAATACCAGCCTGCTCACTTGTCTATAGATGGAAATAAAAGGATGCTGTTACACTTTCAGATTTTAAGAATTATCATGAAAAAAACTGTGACATACTGTATGTTTCCGACTTGTGTCCAAAAGTCTAAAGATGTATAAATGTGTGAAATAAAAAAAAGAACAATGATTCAAAGAACCTTCATGTACCTTCTCCTGAGCAGAAAGGAAAGATCTTTCCTCTTCATCACTGTGTCCAAAGCCATCTGGGAAAAAAAGCGGCCATCATTTGTGTTCTGGCCTGTCGAAGGGAACCCTAATAGCTTCAATTTTAATATCAACAACTCAGCTATCTGGTGCAGCGAGGAGGCAGAAACCAAAACATCTGGAAACTGTGAGCAAAACAAAAACATGAACCATGACAGTAAATGCTTACACGCTGACTGCCAAGCTGCATTTTATTCACTTCACATGTTAATTACCACAAATAATTACCCCAATGAATCACGTTCTGTGGTACTGAAAATACTGAATGTATCACCTCGTATGGCTGCAAAACTAAATGTTCTCGTCCGACCTGTTTCTTAGTGACCCTGGCATCATTGTTGAAGCTCTCCTCAGCTGTATTTTAAGCCCATGTCCTTGAGGCAGGATGGAGCTTGGATTCAGTGTGAGGTGGTTTGGAGAGGAAAGTCTCTACGAAGACTACGAAGACTAAATCAGACCCCGTAGGATTTTTTTCACCCCGGCAGACTGTGGCATCCTGCCAAACCTGTCAGACCTGCATATTTGGGGGAAGACAGTAACTTCTGCCTGCCAGGGTGTCTGCACATCTTTAAGAAGTCTTATAAAGCAACGAATTTGTGAGTTAAAGCCCTAAATTTAATTTACAAAGACCTTGAATATTTTCTCTAGCCTTCCATAGACAGTGTACTTTTCTTTTAACTTTTAAAAATGTGGTCAAGGACTGTCAGGAGATGGTATGCATCTATAAACTATAACAGAAAACCTGACACACCAGAGTTTAACTGAGGTGCTGATCACTGGAAACAGATTTGAGAGCATGAAGATGCACATTTTTCTTTCACTCGGTTGATGACTTTTGTCCCTCAGTTGTTCTTCGTGATCAGCGACATCTCTGCATCTGTGAACTCAAAAGTGAAAGGGATCGTTAACTGTGCATGCAGGAGTTTCAGTCTGCACCATCAGACCTGCACCAAACCGTGTTGTAACGGTGAACCACAGTTACCAGGTGGTCTGATGACTCATAATGAGCAAGTGTCAACCTTAGCAAAAGCTTTTCATTATGTTTAAATGGTTGATCTGTCCTTCAGTTCAACCTATCACACGTCTTATCTCAGAGCCTTCAAGGAATTAAACTTTAGTACACAGCTAGTGAACACGTGCATAAATTTGATGTGAATATAAATAAAAAGAAATACTCTGTTTTTGTTGTCCTTACAGGTCTTCTATCATTCTTTCATTATATAGTGAAACAGCACTAAATTGCATGTTTTATTACAAAATATATCGGTGATTACTGCAGAAATAGACACAACCAGGTGGAGAAAACCATTAAAAGATGACATCTGTGATCCAGAGCAACATGCAACAGGATAAAACCAGCAGTCCAGTTTATTACCTGAGCAAAGACTCTGCACCTGGTATGGATGCATGATGCAATTTTATACATCTCTGCTTGTTCTGTGTAAACTCTACTCCATCTCTATAAATGAAAGAAAACCTCGTCTGAAAGAGAACATTCTCATTGTGTTGTGAGTTCTTGTGGAACGGACAGAATCTATCTCTTTGGACTCAGAAACTGGACAGAAAAGACGTGCATGTGTGTTTTAAACACACAACGATTCTTAGGACTGCCAGTTCTGCCAATCCGACAAGGGAATCAACAGCCGGTCTGCAGCTCTTTGTGGCTTTTCAACCACATCCAGCACGATGACGCCTACCCCCTACCGCCTACCTCAATAAAGCCGATAATATCAGACAAAGCAAACAAGTTGCCGGTGAATAAAGATATGTCTGTCAGGAGTTAGCTGACCGAGCCACGGTGACCTACAATTTCACCATCGCTGCTACAACAACAACAGAACTGCACAGCATAATAGTGTAAATAACAGAGTGTTCTCGCTGTGTTTTGTCCTGCGGAAAGCCGGTCATGTCGGTGACGCAGTCCTGAATTATTATTTGAAAAGGCTGAAGTTCTGACAAACTATGAGCAAAGCCTTTTTTTTAAACAGTTTTTACACTCAAATTAACTTGAAAAAGTGCAAATATCAGAACTCTTTATATATGAATGTGTGTTATAAAAAGGGGGAACAAGAATTAGACTAAAAGAAAGAGAAAAAAACAAGAGAGAGAGAGTTTGGAGTAACTTAATGAGCGCCAGCTAATCCTCGACTGAAGCTCAGCTTAACCTGCTTTAATTTTTTACCATCTCTTCATATTGCTGTTGCGACCTTCCTTCCACTGTGAATTTCCCCTCCCACCCACTTACCTCCCTTCCTTCCTTCCTTCCTCCTTTCCCCTCCCAATTAGACGTATTTACTTCCCAAATCCTAATCTCTAAAACATCGGCAGAGGCTTTAGCCCTGGCTCCTCCGAGGCAGCTCTGCCCCTCCTCGCCTCTCTCTCTCTATCTCTTCTGCTTCACTCTGTCTTTTGTTCTGCCTGATGAGGTCATGTTGGAACCATTCCTCTTTGGGACTTCGTGTGATACAAGCCCAAACAGAGGGGAGCCAAACCTCTGTTCACACATGAGATCAAGATAGTCGGGGGCATGTTTCCACAGATTGCCCCCGGGGACTACGTCTGTGTAGGTGTGTCTGTGCGGGTGAGAGTCAGAGGTACACTCGCAAGACCTGATCATTAGCTTGTTATTATAATGACGATAATGATAATGGAAATGTAATAAGTCTTTCATTAGAAACTCTTTTGAAAACTCAATTGTGTCACGAGAAAGGAATCCTAAACATACTGTAAAGGCCTTAATTAAAGAAATATGGTACACGGTTATGAGGGATTCCAGCTGGGCGATGCAGAAGACCACATCTGCATAATTGCTGTTTTTTAAGTTGTTTCTGTTGATTGTTTTTTTTCCTCATAAAATGTCAAAATGTTGTGAGATATTGCAAATTTTTAAGTAGTTTTTCTCAGTGGGAGGAGTCGGTTTAATATTGGATACTGGAGATGAAATTCTCCTGTAAAATCATCAGTACAAAAGAATAAAAACTTTTTTCAGAAAATGTCAAACACAATATGAAAATCTGTTCGCAGATTCCAAGAACTTACTTATTTCATGTTGTCCACCACAAACTAAAAGCCTTGAGTACTTTAAGGTGCATGTTTGTAGAGATTAACTACAGATTAATTTAAAAAATCATCTATGAATAACATTGAAATAGTAATATAACTTTGATAAAGTTGATTTTTAGCTGATTTAAACTATAGAAAGAATATGAGATAGTCGACAGACTCACAATGAGGTCACCTTATGGTTTTCAGAGAATTGAACTGAACACTTGATTATGACCATCTCATTTATTTTGGCGTCAGAAGTGACCATATTTGGATAAGAGGGTGGAGCTTGGCATGTAACCATGCCAACAGCTAGCAGCTCCTCTTGATCATAACGGCCCCACCTGATACAATGCACAGCTTCAATCCTAAATAACAAATTACATAATTTGAATGTAAATAATTCATTTTTATATATATATATATATGAAATATCTCAGTATAATTTAAATTATAAAGAGATGTTTTAAAAGAACTCACACAACTGAGTCACTGAACTTGGCCTCTCTGCCTTCTTTGTGGTGTTGGAGCATTTAATAGATTTTCTCATGCAAATATCAGACAAATAATGTGGTTAATTGTGCATTTAATTGTACTAACAGACCCTTTAAGAAGTCTGCGCTCCACCCAGGCTTCACCCCTCTGGAGCTGCATGCAGTGAGCCAAGATGGCGACAGCTGGGCCGCAACACTGAGCTCAAGAATGGCTTTTCAGAAACTTACTGACGTCACGTCATCAGTCTGTGGTGTTTTCTCACTGAGATAACCTGCGGAGAAGTCGCACGTCACTGAAGACGCCTGTAAAACGGTGACATTTATCTACGTATTCAACTCTGCAGGTAAGAAAAGTACTCAGCGTGTCTTTGTTTGACGCCTAAACAGCGATCTCTGGTCCGGCCTGTTAACGGTGCCAGCTCCCTTTTCAACGCGACACACTGGCCGCTCTTAAACTCGTAATTTGTGCGTCTATCCCCGGCACACACCTATTAAAGCAGACTGCTCCCTTTTTGTTGTGCCCTTGTCCTTCACTCCCACGTCCCGCAAGGCCACTCAATGGGACTCGTAAACACTTGGTAACACATGTAGTTCTTGAATGAAGTGCAAAGTCACAGCCTCTGAGTAATAGGTGTTTTTTTTCTCTCTCTCTCTGTGGCTGCCTATAACATTTCGTCAAGTCTTTAGTGTGGTTTATTTGCTGTGACTTTTTTCTCCCAACAGAGTGAATTAGGAGAAAAGGGTTTGTCATCTTTAAGTTTCGCCTTCTTTTTTTTTTTTTTTCCGACACGCCTGCATTGGTTGTTTTGAATAACATTAATAGCAAAATCGCTTTGCTGACATTTTTAGCAAGTTTTAGCATGTGATAGAGCTGTATAGAATAAAGAATAATGTGTAGGCGTACGAACTTTTCACTCATTCAACCATCTATTTTTAAGCTACTACGCATAAGGTTGTGTTGGCAACGGGGCGACAGCACAATGGTAAATATTTAGGTGTCGGCTATTTATTGAGTCATGTCAGCAGCACCGACTCCTGATTGATATTACTTCACATGTGTAACCGTGGAAACTGCAGTTTTTTTGTGCATCAGCCCACAAACACGTGTTGCTGTTTTTTTTGTTTTGGTTTCCAGTCCGGGCGAACGAAACACATCTCAACAGCTTGAAGGCCTCGGCTGCAGAAAAGAGAATGAAGAGTGAGGTTGAGTGAGTAAAAGTGCTTAACAGAAACGAGACACCAAAATCCTTCCAACCTCCACTCGACTTTGAGCTGAAGATTTTGACAGATAAAAAAAAAAAAGAAAAAGAAACAGAAAAAGAGAGGCAGGCAGGCTCTGTGCTGTCTGTGCTGTCTGACACCATCTCCTATTAAGCTAGAGGCTTTGTCATGTGGCCCCTGCTTGTTCTGGTTCATTTTTTTGGAACTGACATCGGAGTCTTGGAAGCCTGCGAAGATTAAAAAATGCATGCCCCCGCCTGTCTCGTGTAAGAGCAAATGCATGTTAGCAGCGCAAACTCCATTTCATTTCACTGTAGGCGATCACCATTTTCATATCACTGACACTTAACACATTAATGAGATGTTGGAAGCAATTGGGAGATGTGAGATGACTGCATGGGTGTTACACCTCCCATCAAAATCCCTGATGTGGCGTTTGGCGGAGCGTTGAGACAGCGCCTGTCACGTCATTTTTTTTGAATGTTTCCCTGTTGGCGGGTGGTCCGCACCAGTGTGCACGGGGTCAACGGAGATGTGGACTGTCATCTCTCCGCTCGCACTGACACGGACTCTCCGAGACTGAACTTTGAGGTTTGACGCTAAATGCCCAGACCTGAAGTGAGGTAATCGTGGAATTATGCGTGTGCAGTCCAAATTTCAGCGATTCGCCTGACAGACCTATTCACCTAGCTAATCAAGAGATGCTAAGATCACCGCATTTACGGTACAGAACCAGAGACAGACAGAGAAAATGACTTAATCACTTAATGAGTCTTCAGCGGATTGGAGCTGATCTCTGAGAGCTGCTGAACGATGCTTTCTAACCAGATGTTGGAAAGGTGTAAATGCATCTGTCTCTTCATTCTAAACATTCATTCCATCAGACTGCAGCTACCACAGTGAGTAGCATGTGAAAAAAGACACATATGGGGTCGTTATTCTTAAATTAATTCCTCCTGTATCGTTAAAAGAGCTTCAGCAGATTCGACACATACAATCCAACACGAGTTGTAGCCGTTATCTGATTCCTGATCAGCACAACCTCGAAACGATCAGCTTAGGCCAGAACACGTTTATTTGCATGAGTGGAGAAGTGGTGTGATTAAAGACTTTTGTATCGCTTGTAGCTCAAAAAATAATAATTCATTCATGTCATTATTAGCCACCTAATGCTAGCTAAGCTGCTTTTCGTTCTAAAACAAACTGCTTAAGTGCAGAAGTACTTCTCACTCTGTACACAAACAGCTTTTGTGTGCACAAGAACCGTTGTCTGAACTGGAGGGAGGCAAATTATGACTTGAATGTATCCCAGAAAAATGTAGAGGGATTGTTTTCTAGCCAACAGACACGCATATACAGGTACGAGGTTAAGGATAGAGTGCATCGAATTTTGCGTCATCGAGCAGCGGGTTGCAGATTAAAACCAGCCAAATATCCCTTCACTCACCTTCCCAAATCCTTTTGGGGAACCTATATTGATTATAACACTTGCAAAGAGCCCCCATTAAATCAGTGCTCTGTTTCTGGGCTACTGTAACATGACGCTGCAACCTGACGTACATCTAAAGTACCAAAAACCCACATATTTTTGATTTTAGGTAATTGTTTCATGAGTGACAACATAATTCTGATTATTGTATTTCTTTTCTGCAATTTTCTGCTAATAGATCTCTTAAGATTCTGCACTTGACCTTTAAATCTCATCTGGATTCGATAAGAGACACTGGAAATAAAAAATAAAGGGGCCGAAGAGACAAGACAGGTCTGAAAATGGATTGGAGAAGGACTTTTTTAATAACAACACATTAAGTGGGGTAAAAAAAAAGGCTTCATTTAGGCCTGAGAGCTGAGCTGTGCATTAAAAAGAGCTGAGAAAGAATCTTAAGCTTGGTATTCTGCAGCGGGGGGGGAGGGTCTTTGTCAGGTTGGCACTTCAGTGCAGACGGCACATATCTCCATGTCAGCAGTGGCAGTGTTTGTTTTGGATACTATCCGTATTAAATAGGCATGTCCAGCAGCCAACTTTTCTTGGCAATTAGTGACATGTAAGAATTTTCTTTGGCACCTCGACAGCTGATTTGTTTTTGTAGCCTCGAATGAAAAAAAAGCAGACAGATTTTCTTTTTTTTTTTTTTCCAATCCCAGAAAAGATGGGACGGTGTGATAACAGTGTGAGAAGCAGAACAAAGTTTTTATTCTTTGTGTGGGTTAAATCCCAGCAAAGTTTCTCCATCTCACTGCTACATCAGTCGTAACTCATCACAGCCAATAAAACGAAACAAAAAAAAAGGGCTCTGCTAATGTTTAAAGGCGCTGCTGTCTGGAGACAATGGTAATATAACACCAGCAGTAACATGGTCGTTGGCACTGCTGGCAGCGGTGCCAGCACGGATAAACTGCCTCATAACCACTGGGAAGAGTCGTTCAACTCAAGGACGGGCAAAAAGGATGTTGCTTTTGACCAAAGGGCGGAGGGTGGAAACCATGCAGGAATTTAAGTCAGTAAACTGGCAAGATGGACAGCGGTATACTGTTTAATGGCAGTGCCCCTGAGGAATCCAAGGGTGATGGTCAAGAAAAGAATGCGGAGGTTGTGCCAAGGAGCCTCGGTGGCGGCGAGGTTTCCACGCCGCAGAGCCTGCCAGGCATGTGCACAGATATGCCTCTTGGGGGTGAGCGTGACCTCTTATCCCTTTGACTCCTGAGGGCCTTTTAACATACGATCGAGCGACGACACGAACATCGCAGTGCTGCTGCAACATTAACGACTCTGTCAGATTTCAGGGTTATAATTACACCAGCAGTGTAACAGAGTCATAACGACCATCTCTGACTTTCACATCATGTTGTATGCAAACACACACACACACACACACACACACACACACACACACACACAGAGGCCCATGTGTAATTTTTACTTCAACAGCAGGAAAATTACTTCAAGGTTACTCTGAAAACACACAGTTAAATGTCATCAGGGATGAAGATTATAACCAATATTTTTACAGTAAAACATGCTGTAAATTTGCAGCTCACCTCTGATTGTTTAGTTAAAACTTCACTGTTTCTCTCTCACTGCTTTCATATCATAACATGCAGCTGTTTGCAGTTTCAAAGCTCTCAAACTTTGTGTGCTTGTATCTTCTTAACAGCAAATAGACACCTTGAGTGACAAACTGGTTAACATAATGCAGCTGAAGAGCCAGTAGAGAACAGATTAAAGGCCAGGTGGCCAAATGTACAACTCCAAATGAAAATGTATGCCACGATTTGCTGAGAAGTTTGCTACTTTCCACCTAAAAGTTGATGTGAAACCTCTTTGTTCCCAACTTGTTCTTGAAAAATCAAGGATTTTCTCTCCAAAGGGTAGTTAATGAACAGTAATGCAAAGGTTTCATGAGGTTTGCTCTGATTTTCTGACTCTTCTGATTTCACTCTGCATGTATAATCATGTGATAAAGATGTATTTTTCATAGAAAACCAATCCCCTTTAAAATTGTACAAAGTGTGATTAAAAAAATCATGATATAATGAGGCCTGGTAATGCAGGAGAGTCTGATCCTCAGTTTTTCACCACAGTTTCTTACCAGTTTGATGCATTTTGCTGGATACAAGTTGAGGGCAAAGTTAGAAACCTTAATCTTTCCTACAGGTTTTCCACACATGCTCACATTTACTAAACACCTGCCACATGTTCAGCTGCAACATTAGGTTGATCTCATTCACTCACTTCTCTACCTGTTGGATGCTGCTCTGCACCGTTTGGGGATGAAATCTGCATCTAAGATTGATCAACTTTATGAAACATTTTCTTCATCAGATTTTATGTTGAGAAACATTCTGCCTCACTGCTAAACTTTTAGCTGCAATTTCCATTTCAGAAATCCCAAACATTTGCAACAGAAAATGTTCTGCAACAGCATTTCGAGGTTGAACTCAAAGAAAGAGCGTTAAAGTTGCTTTCACAAAATTAAGCGTATTTAATTCCAGATTCTTCTAGTATTTTTCTCAAAATAAGGGGATTGATTTTGATTAAAAAATTCTCCATGCAACCAGGATGCTGACATCACCATAACTTGTTTGCATAATAAGCATCACATCCGTGACCTCAACCGACATTTAAAAACAGCATGGGATCTGCTGGTATCGGTTTAATCTGACGTCACCCCTGTGAGATTACGTGCAGTAGGTCAGCAGATCAGATCCTGATCTCAGCTGGACTTGAGTCATAAAGAACAGGAATAATATGGTTTTTCTGTCATCCTGTCTCCTCAGAGACCTATTGAGCAAAGACGTCACAGGATGGGCTGAGTGAGTGTATCCAGACACACCTCCGCTAACACAGGACATCCCTGGGTGAACTCAGTCTTATCAAAATAAGTCAAAAGTTGAGTTGTTCTATCCGTGGACGGAGTGTAATTGCTGGATGATATCATTGTTTTTAGAAACCACAATATGGATTTGAACATTTTGTTCGTTTTTTCTTCTTTAACCCCACAACTGCCAAATGATAACATGAAATAATACACAACATTTCAATACTTTCTATGCTTCTGTGAAATAAAAATGATTATGATAATGCAATTATTGTGGATATTTTTCCATTTTCTATTTCTGGACATGTTTGCAAAAGCAGAATATCATGCAAATCTACACAGCCTGCAGGGTGAAAGCAATTAAGCAGAGCAGCAGCAACTTCATTTGTCCATTGATGTCTTATGACCCAACACACAGTCACTGTAGTTACACATGTAAGACAGAAGTGAACCATAAAAATGTGCTTTGGGTCCTGTTTATGCATGCAAAGCTTGGGTGAATCATTGCGAGGCCTGTATAGACAGCTGTAGTGATAAAAAACAGCTACGTCTCTGTCACCAGACGTGCACGAGATGGACGACGCAGCTGAAACACCTTCTGTGTGTCAAAATAACAGCATGCATATCGCGTATGGACAGATAGTAGTTTAATTCCCATCTTAATTTTACCCGTACATAAGTAGTGAGGTTGAATCGGCTCTCTGCTGGCTGTGAAAGAAGCTGCAGGATTGTTTGTGACAGAAAAGCAGATTACATCTTACAGTTACTGTTTTGTTTCAGTCTCATCTTTGCTCCCTCTAACACTGTGGCCTTAACTCGCAGTTGCAAAATGGCATATTGCATTACTAAACATCCTCAAAAGGTATAATTACAAGATAATTATACTGCATTACATCAAGACCAACCCTGTGTGTAATTGAAGTCGAACCAGAATACGAACAGCTAAACAAGCTCTGCAATCCTTATCACAACAGTAATCCTCTAATTAGATTTACTGTAACCCAAAACTCGCAGCTATTTTCTTTTCATCTGTTACAGCAGTGCACAACCTTTGTGTGCCCCTCACCCCTCCACCTCTGCACACCCACACACACATACACACACACACACACACACACCCAGACACACACACCTATTCCGCTCATGTGGGACTCCCGCACCTCAATTCGCAAGGTTAGAGTAACAAACTTTTAGCAATGTAAACATCCCGTCCGCACAATCACTTCCTGCTCCTGTCCTATGACTAGATTAACTGGAGATTTGTCTTTGTGATTTCAGCAGTTTCCCAGAGTGGGCGGCAAAAAGGGACACCCCCATTAACATCACGCTCAGTTTCCTTCAGTACAGAAAGCTCTCGACTCCTCTCTGTGCCAAATGTACTCTGTCTGGTTTTGTTATTTGAAGTAAAACAAATGTGGAGAAGAACAAGAAAATAATGGAGTCCCTGCTCAGTCAGGACTCCCGCTGTGGATTGATCTACTCATGCAATAAACTGAGCAACTGAGCATCTGTATTGTTCATAAAAATAAACTTATGAAACCTTATTCTCTTTACATACAGATGGAGCAACTCACCGCAAGAGCCGGAGCAGTGGGGTACACTACCAGGCTCTCATCATAACAAGATGTTTCTGGATGTTAGTGGGGTCAAAATACCAAATGTATAATCTAAAACTCTTGTTAACATGGCTAGTTTAGTTTTTACTGTAAAACGGAGCCTTTTAAACTTTAATATTTTGATGTTTTTATACATGAAAACACAAGTAAGAAGAATAAAACTAAAGTTTTATTTCACTCAGGTTTCTTTTTGCTTCCCTTGCCTCTTTCTGTTGGCTACCTGAGGTTTATTCCTGAAATCGTGACGTGACAAAAAGTCGTTTTTTCTCAATGAAAAACATTTTCTACTAAAAGCTTGTGACAAACTGTCCGTGACAAGATGCTGCAGGGAAACTCAATTTTCCTCGTGCAGTTTACTCAAACAATGAGAAACAGTCCCGGCAGCGAGTGATGGAGACAGAAACGCATGCATGCATGCAGCACCTGTGGTTGAAGCCGCTCTCGTGAAGTGGATTAAAAAAGGCCGGTTACGTAACGCCCCCCCGAGCGAACCCCTGGTGAGGGAAAGTCTGCACTTCATTTTTGGAACAGTTTAAATATTCAGTAATAAGAAAAGCTGTCCAGTTTATTACATTACAGTCACGCAATAAATATACATACGTTAACTACATGTTTGTCTGCATGAAAACAAAGAAAAAACTGGTTATAATTATGATGCACTCACAGTGATCACTTTTATCTAGAGAGATGTGATCATGTTTTATATTTTTAAGCTCTAAAACTGTGCATGAAGTGGTTTCTGACAGATATCATGACCTTATTTCATTGTGCTGGTAGAGCAGGAGTGACCGAGGAAGCTGGAAACAAATGACTGTTCCTGACAGACGGAGAGGAAACGAGTGTGGGAGAGCGACAGAAGTCCAGAGTGGGAGAGTTTGACCCGCAGGAGGAACAACCGAAACAAAGGAAGAGAGCATTGGAGAGACTGAGACAGTTCAGAGAAATGATGGGCGAACAGGGATGGTAGAAGAAGAAGAAGGAGGAGGAGAAGAAGAAGAAGAAGAAGAAAGGTTTCGGCCTGGGAACGCCGGCTTCCCATCGGACCCCCGAGTTTGGCCGCTGCGCTCGAGATGACTTCACAGAACGCACCTGAATACACAGATTTACACACAAGCCTGGCCGGAGCTTCTGAGCCGGAATATTCGACACACTGCCTACTGACATCACTACAGCTGGTGTGAATTTAGCAGAACTCAGCTGAGGGCCGCCTCTCAGAAACCGGGGGGGGGGGGGGGGGGGGGGGGGGGGGGGGGGGGGGGGGGGGGGGGGGGGGGGGGGGGGGGGGGGGGGGG
>JAQMCX010000011.1:20822668-20848088 GCA_029814765.1 Acanthurus leucopareius | reverse complement strand
TAAAGATGACGAGGTTAGC
This sequence comes from Acanthurus leucopareius, assembly GCA_029814765.1. NCBI lineage: Eukaryota > Metazoa > Chordata > Actinopteri > Acanthuriformes > Acanthuridae > Acanthurus > Acanthurus leucopareius. The sequence goes on along the minus strand of JAQMCX010000011.1, from coordinate 20,848,069 downwards.
AGTAGTAGACAGCAGTAAATGTGATTAGATGAGATCCCAGCGAGGGCCGCCTCTCAGAAACCTCCCCCCCTCTCTTACCCCCCCCCCCCCATAAATCCACACAAACACCTACCCGCACCAACTTCTTGTGTATAGTCCCACCTCTCTCTCACACTCTTTTTGGCTTTCTTTCTTCTTCTTTTTTTTTTTTTTTCCTTTTTCTGACCCTGGAAAGTTGAGCCGATTAGAACGGCTCCCAGCAGCTTAGTGTGGAGGCTGATCTGCTGTGATCTGTTTGATGTGAGAAAAGTTGTGATTTCAACAGCAGATTATTCATCCCCGGCAACGTCAACGACACTCTCGAGCGCTCCGAGGCGAGAAAAGATGAGAATTTCATCTTTTTATTTTCGTAGCTTCCTCACATTTTAAAAATAAAACGTGCTCTCATTTGCAAACAGACGTAGTTAAATGTCTCTTCTTAGTCACGTTCTTTCAGGGTTTTTAAGTCGGTACCATCTGCATCTACTTGTCGAGAATTCTCTTTAAAAAAAACACACAAATCACTGCTAAAAATTAAGATCCTTTCGTATTTTTCTTTTGCGTTATATAGTCTCCAGTCACTTATCGCTCTTTGGCGTGTAAAACGCTGAAATCACTCACTGAAAAATATTGGTGGGGCACACGAGCCTCATTTCTAAACAAACTTTCAGCTCCCTCCCTCTGTCAGACCTTTTCCACTGCAGGGATGGATGGTTATAATGAGAGTTCCAGCGTCCAGCTATTTTTAAGGTTTGGGACGGGCTGTTATTGCGCTGGAGGTAGCAAGGCCTTTGGGGTGGTAGATTATTCCACAGACCTGCACTGCAGACTTTATGGGTCTGAAAATAACTGTCCTACCTAGCCCTCCCAGCGCTCACCCCCACCCTCCGGTAATCACAAAGTGCAGCCATCCATAAATGAATGTGGTATCTGCTTAAACTGTCATCTCACCAATATTAGGTGAACCCAAGTTCAAGCAACTACGTCAAGAAGTGGGGAAAACAGCTCAGATGTTTGAGCGTCGTCCCTTTCTGAGAATCTCTGGGTTGGATTTGCTCGTTCATGCTTCACTGACGTGCTTACAACAGAAACAAGATGTCATTCAGTGTCGAGGGCGTGCCATGTGGTTCTCCATCAGGCCAATAGTTCATATTATCCTATGAGGCCGTTTACTTATTCACACCAGTGCAGAACCGGTGACAACATCATCAGCAGCTCGCTCAGAGGGGCCTCAGGCTGTTTTTATTTTTAAAACGGTGTCTTAAATTAAAATTAAAAATGATCTCAGTATAGATGAGCACTTTAAAAAGGTATGTGATGTAGCTTCCCATGCCTGAAAATGTGATCACATGACCATTAATGTACACTGAGCATGTGTGTGTCTGTATTCGGTGCTTTACTGTGCATGTCGGCAGTAGCAGGACTAAAAAATGCAGCAATTTTCTGCAAAACAGCTGCTAGCATAGACAACAAGATGAGCAATGCTTATCAACCTTTATCACCCCCAACACAGATCACATAACATCTTCACTTCTGTAAATTAGAGGAGCTACATCACAGGTGCATGCTGACAGGACATTAGGAAAGGCATTAAGGCATTAATTAACTTTTCAATAATACAATTTTGCTAAATTCTTTTTACCCAACATAGGCAGCTTTACTTATCCCGTCGTTTAGTTTCTTATGTGATGTCGTCTGGGTTTTTTGTTTAAGAGACAGCCTGTGATTCAAACTGCAGATGTTGAAATTGAAAAACGAGAGAGGATGTAACAAAGAAGAAAAAAAAATGTATTGAATTGCATTAAAGGAGCTGTAGGAGTCTCTCCCTAAACAATATCTGCTGGGGTCAGAAACTTGTGGGTGAGAAGCTGTCTGCTTCTCCAGGTTTTGTTCTGACACATTTTTGAAGCGCATGTCCACTGCGGGGGAGCTGCACTAATAATGTGAGCTGGTTTTCTTTGTTATTTTAACCCGCAATACACAACTATAACTTCACCTTGACACTGTGAAAAAAGCTTCAGCAATAAAGAAGATGGAACAGTTTCATACTGCAACAGAGAGGAACATTATTTGAACATGGACCCATTTTTCAGAAATATAAGAAGACAGAAAACAACATGTATGAAAGTTAGAAGGTCAGTAAGGAAAATAAATCCAAAGATCCTCTCCAGACATGTTTTAAGAAGTGAATAAAAACTACACTTTGACTACTAAAGCGTTTTCTGTTGTGTTTTTTTCCACAAAAAAGGTGCAATTATCTTGTTAAAATCCTCACAATTACATTATTTCTTCTCCACTCTTATAAAACACTGACTCTGATGTTGCAAATTTGTGTCATTTCGAGATTATTTACCTCACAGGACGTGTCTCCTTACTCTTTTAAAAAGTCCAACCTCATACATGTGGGGCTTCAAGTTTCCCCATCACACTTTTTCAAAGTATTTTTGATGCCACAGATCTTGTTTTGGACCGCTTTCTTTATAACTGGACTTTCAATGAGCTCAACTTTCTACTTTAAGCAGATGAAAATGAAAACATCCTTCCAGTGTAAATCACTCTGCACAGTTCATATGTTCAACTGTACAAACAAAAAGGAAAACGACGTATTTTTGAGTTAAAAAGCATGTTAAGTAAAAGCTAAATGCAGGAAAAAACAGTTAAACTAATGTAAATTATTTTGTTAGTGGTACTCATGATTCACAGTGGAGCAAAAATAATGATTAAATGAATCTCTGGCAGCACCTAAGCTTGAAAAACATAAAAATATTGTCAGATAAGTGACTTAAAACACAAAGTATTCATCAGTTTCTAAAACCATCGGACTACATGAGCACTGCTCTCAACTGATGCGTTAACTCCAACTAAAAAACTGAAGGTTTGATATGAAGCACACAGACCTGAGAGCAGCGGTTCAGCTACAGCCACAACAGTCCCTCCAGCAGGCATTGTCAGAACACTCACAAAGGATGATGGGAGAACACAAAACCAGCAGGGCTCTGATACAGTCCCTTTGAAATCCTTCCAGCTGCCTTGTTGTGCCGATGGCCATCAGACTGAGTGCAACAAAGGGCCTTGCTTCTGTGTTTCCTTGCAGGAAATAGCACCTGCTGTTTCTCATTTCACATGTAATTCAGTTGCTCGATTGAGAGCCGAACCCACCCGATTACATTAGTTCATTTCGGGAATGCCTCAGGAGTTTGACCCCGAGGCCCTTCGGGTTCTGATTGTTTGGCTCCCTTGTTCGACCGGAGGAAAAGGTTGTCTGGATGCCGAAGCAATTTGTCTTTCGCTTGATTTAAACAAGGGAGACTATCACTCAAATGGATCTGTGTTCTGTAATAGCATGTCACAGGAGATTTAAAAGAATTGAATTGACGTTTTCATAAACTCCATTAAAAAAAATAAAAAATATGCTGCAGCTGTAAAATACCAAATTTCTCCTCCCTTCTTTTTAGCTTTTGAAATTCCTTAAATGCCTTCCGACAAAACAAGTTTCACCAACAAACACTTAAAACTGGCCTTAAATGGAAACTATAAACAAGTAATCAAGAAAGATAAAATGTTAAAAGTGAAAAGGTTGATGGACTGAATTCAAACCTGTTTTCAATCATAAGTCCGCAGAGGTTCCTTAAGTTTGTTTAAATCATCATATAAACAACATAATGGTGCAATTATACGTCTGGCTTATTACTCTGAAAACTAATCAAAAGACTCTTTTTCTGTTATCAATAATGAAAAAAAGTTTCCCCCGGTTTGTTTATGGAAATTGTAATTCGAACAGACAGTGATGGACCAAAAAGAGCCTCTGCCCTTGAGATGCGTTTAACATTTAAAGTGACTGTCAGTGATGTTTTCCACCTGCAGACTAAAACCAACGCAAAAACAGCTTAAGAAAAGCTGCGCTAAATGTCTGCCTCCATAGTTTACATGCATGATTATTGGATAAGGTCTTGAGTATTGCATTGCAAGTACTCTATCCATAAAAAAATGATATTTTTATGATTTAAATTAAATATATAATAGTTAAAGATTTAACGAAACTGCTTTTTTGCGTGACAGTAATACACTTTAACAATTACTTGAACAGGTCACATTGAAATGACCCTTTTAGACAAATATTAAGACAAGTATTTTGTCTTGTCCGTTACTCATTTGTTTTATCAAAAATACAATCTAAATTAATCATTAGCGTATTTTAAATCAAAAAATTAAGAATGAATGCCGGAAAATCCGTAAGGTTGCACTTCAGCAGAGCACAACCACAACATTTCCCCCTGAACTTGTCTTTTTATTTGATGTTTTAATCTCACTGTGGCAGAAATCGTTAAGTCACGTGATCACCGGAGTCATTAGGATTCATCCTCTGGGCACCGTGAACGTCTGCAAAAAAAAAAGAGTCATGACAAACATCCAACAGCTGGAACGATATTTCAATCAGGATTAAAGTGTTGGACTCTCTGACCGGCTAACTGTTATTTCCATTCCTTTGGCTCGACTGTGACCACAGAAATAAAAAATGAAAAAACGGACAAAAAATACACCTCTTGCCTAAGAATCCATTCCTTTTTCTCATCTAACTGTTGAAATCCTGTATTCCCGCTGAAGTGAAGAAGTGCAGCTCAGTTCATCCAAATTTTAGTAGGACAATCACCAAGATTCCACAGCATTCCCATCTTGCTTCTGTCCTGGCTTCGCTGCCTCAGCCCTAATCAAATTTAGCAGTGAACTTAAAATCCCTCTCAGTACCTAACAGGCTTTACACAACTTGGCTCCACCTTTTATCAGCAAATTTCAGATCCTTTTTAAGTCCATTAGGCCCCGGAGACCCTTTGAGTGAGGTCTCTTAATTGCATTGCATGCAAAGATTCGTATCCAAGTGACTAGGTTTTCTTTTTTACTGTGGATCAGAACATAAAAATGTCAGGGGAAATAAATCTCTTTTTTGGGAACTGAAATCATCTACCAGAAATTTTAATTGGTTCCTATTTGTTTGGTTTTAATTAGTCTTTGTTTATTACAAAAAGAGATGGTGCTGCATTACGGAAAAAATTCTGGTTTGCTAATTGTCTACTTGTGTACGACACAATATGTGGTTCAAAAGTTGTAGTTTCCAAACCTAATGCAGGCAGTTCCATGATGTTTGACACTTTAAAAGAAACTATCAGTCACCGCTTAAAGGAATGTCTTTGCTAATTGCCAAGTTGACATGCGTTACATGTTCAGATCGCACATATGTGCAACAGATCTGCTCTTGGCCCATTTGGGCAGGAAGCTGGATGGAGGAAATCTGACGAGCAGAGGCAGAGGGAGATGCTTACATCACTGGAAAAATGAGCGGTGTCAAGCTGTTAGACAATTTCATAATTTCATAAACAGACAAGATAATCCTTTACAGCACGAGGTAATCAGGCCACAAACCAAGCGCACAGCGCATCGCTGAGCAAAAGGAATGCCGGACAAACACAGGTGGTTTCCGTTCCAACTTTCCAGCTGAGCAGAGAAACACAGTTATTTCTATCCTTTCGGCCGCGAAACAGCCGGAGACACGAATGTATCTGAGATCATGACATATAATTCAATCAGAGATGGGAGATTTTTGGATGTGTAGTTTTTTTGGACGTAGAAGGTGGAGTTTGTTTGATAAGTTCATGGTCTGAGGTGGACGGAGTCGATTCAAGAAAATAAAGGCTGATTCATTTTTTTTAACAGAGTCTCCTCCCACATTCACACATGTCTACAAAGAAGGGATCCATATGCTCCATGACTGCTGGAATAAATCTTGTAACTCCTGAAAGAGGTCCACAGCAGCAGTGACCTCATCATTACTATCAGAATGGTAACCACTCAGCTCCTTTTTTTCTTCCTGGGGGAGAGATAGCAGTCTGCAGGTGCCAAGTTCGATGCATTGGGCGTTCCTGCATTCCCGAATGGCTGCACGAAGGCCGGTGTTGTCCAGTGTGATATTTTAAGTGCCCGAAACAGAGATATTACAAAAGTTAAGAAGCTCAAACTTTCTACATAATCACCTAAAGAAGTGAACTGCATGTGTATTTAATTAAGGCTGTATAATTCATTTCCTTCAATATTTAGCCATGAATTTATCAATCAACCAACGCACATGTGATGGGTTACGGTCTCTGTTGTGGTTTGCAGTTTAACTTCTCATAAGAAAGTGAGATTGAGTTCAATCTTCTAATTAGCAACGCGAAAGTGGCCACACAATCTGTCTGGCACTGAAACTGTTGTTTTAAAGTGTATTGAACATTGCTGACCTGGTCACCTGATTAGAATGGGAAGCAAAAACAATGGAGGCCTGAAACAAGAGATAGCTTTGCTTACCGGTTGCTGTGGAAACATAGGAAGCAACCTCCGCTTAGTGGGAGACCCCGGTGGCGTGAACGCGAGCGAGGGAGTCACTGGATGTTTGTGTTGATAATTGGTTAGCTAATCATAACATGCTATTAATGCGGCACTGCAATATGAATTTCCTCTTTCCACGATGTATTTTCAAGGGTTTGCAATGTGTGCAGCCCCGCCGAATGACTTTTGCAGAAGCTGAAATATCCTGACAACAACCTGGTTCCTTCCCGTTAAAACATAAAATGAACAAATCTCCAAAGAGTCACATAGCAAATTGGTTTGACTTTTCTCTGGCAGACGAACATGACAAGTGGAACATTGGTTGATTAAAGCCACATTCAACGCGTTTGTAGTGATGAAGCGAGCAGCTGGGTGATAATATCATGGAAATGAATCCTTGTGACGGACTTGCCTTCACAGCATAGAGAGGCAGTTCCTTGAATATGCATTTGTTCAGTTTCCAAAGACAAAGCTAAATGTGTATATAGTGTAATTCTAAGTGAGCACTGTCTAATTTACACTGCATCGTGTAGCTTTTTTTGCACATTGTTGTTAGTTTTTTTGGGCTCCCACAGTGTTCAATTACATTGTGCAGTCACACAGAAGTTTGTGGATTAAAAAAAAGCAAAGCATTTTCTGAACATTTGCTGCAAGTTTAACATTATTCTTTTAAATCTGCAGGATAAAGGTGGGATCACTTGATAAAATACACTTCTCTAAATTTATGACAGGAAACTCTAATACAGGATTAGTGCGGTCTGATGCAGTTTGAGGGCTTTGCACTCCAAATGTTTGCCCTACAAAGGTAAACTGGATCTGGGACAGTGCAGATACAGTTTAGTACAAATAGTATTACATCACCTCTCAGCTTAAAGTGCATTCCCATTAACAATTTGTAGAGCATTTCCAATTTACTAATAAAAAAATGCTTAGACGCTTAGCTGAGGTGGAAAAGCTGGTGTATCTAAGTGCAATGGAAACAGTTTTGCATGTGACTTAAACATCCACTGAAGCCTCTGCTCCACCGGAGAGACTGAAACTGTTGGCAGACAAAAACATCATTACTGTGCGGAGCAACGGAGACCGTAATGTTCCTGCAATGAGTACACGACATGCACATAAATGCCATATGTCCATTATATTTTCTACATTTCTTTTTCACATCCTTTTTTCCTTTTTCTTCTTCTTCTTCTGCAGTGCTTTAATGGCAGCCAGCAGGAGAATCAACACCACCAGCTGTTCTCGATGCATCCAACTCGTAATATTCACATTACAGTATGGGAGATGGATATGAGCATTAATGTAGTTTGTTTGTCCAATTTACATGAAAAAAAGCTGTTTTTTAAAATTAAAAAAAGGAACATTTATGAACAACAAATGTGCTCTGAATAAACTAAAAAAGCAGGGACAATCACAAGAATTTAGGCGAAAATAAGGCCAATGTCAGACTGTGGTTTGATGAGTTTTTAATACAGCTGCTCACATGAACATAATCACCTGAATTATTGGTCACTGTAATCATTCTTCCGATCCATTCTGCCTCTAAAATAATCTCCCCTCCTAACTTCCTTCCTCACTTTTGTTTAAAAAAGCCCTTTAACAGTTCAGCTGAAGCGATGATGAGGCTTTATTGCCAGTCTCATGTGAAAGACAGTTTCCTTTTGAATAATGTTTCCCACCCATGAGTTTCCCAAAGCATTCAGTTCTTCTGTTATTCTAAGGTTGGGCAAAGCGAAGGTAATTGGTTAGGGTTACTGCGAAGGTTGGGTTAAGGTAGGTTCAATCACAGTCAATGGGGAGACAGATTTGGACACAGCATGGATGTTTTTTTCCTGGCAACAAATCTGCGCAGAACTACCAGGAAGTATTACTCAGCCGTCCAGGGAAACACAAGGAGGTTATTTCCTATAAAAGAGAAGATGTTAAAGTCAAACTGCCGAAGCCTCATATTGGTCAAACTTTGGGGGAAAAAAACATCTTAAGATGGAATGAATATCGTTGCTTTTTATTTCTGACTTTTTGAAATGTGGAATATTTTTTAAAAAGAAAATCTTTATTCTGTATTAAGTGTCTGCGCAAACTCATCGGAGAAAACAGGCTTCACTTACAAACTACACAGTCGTTAAAATTCACACAGACCCCCGCAAGCGAATGGAAAACATTTACACAGCGAAGACTTTTACAGCCACTTTGAGACAAACATAAAAACATGTTTTTACAGTCTAGTTACAGTTAAAAGGGATTGATTATGGCCAGAATGAACAAGAGAGATTATTTTTTCACCCGATAGTTCCACCATGTAATTATGGGTGATTTTGTACACTAAAAAAACACACACTTTTTAAAAAATTAGCCCATCCATCGAAGTATTTAAATGCCGCTGACGGTTCTTGACACACGTGACAAAATGTTGTTCATTTAACCAGCAAATCTGCCTTGAATACAACAAAAACAACGACAACATTAAAAAAAGGAACAATTAACCTCATTTGGCCTTTTGAGTGAAACAAGTTGGGACATACTTCAGTTTGACTAAGAATCAAAGTTTCACAAATAGACCTAATTAGGAGCTTCTCTTACTAAAACGATTAGATCTCTTGTAATACTCCCCATCTAGATTAATGCGACTGGCAGCGTTTCACTGCAGTTTAGTTACACGAAACCTCTGTTCCTGCTCCAACGTAATTAGAGGGAGTCAGAATTTTCTGATTAAAACGAGGCCTTTGCCAGGATTGTCGATCTTACATCATGAAAGTATTATGCAGCAGAGGGGTCTTTGGTGGGATTCGGATGGATTTGATGCGAAGTTTCACATCGTCGGCAGATGTGGATAATTAGAATGTATTTCTTTATCTTACGTTACTGGCTGCAGTGTGTGCAGTGATCTCTTCACATTTTAATAAAGTCGCATCAGCTCGACACAAACCAGTGAAGAAAATGTTGCTTTAACCTGGCTGCTAATGTGCTACAGGATGCTAAATTAGCAGAATTAAATATGCTACGCAAGCTTAATTATCTTGACATTGATAATCAGTAAAATCAGTTTCAGAAACCAATTAAATAACAAAATTCCTACTAGAAAATAATTAATTATTTAGAAGATGTGTTTCTATTTCTTAGTCTCTTACACACAAACACACACACAATAAAAAGTCCATTTAATTTGCATAATATAGTTGCGTTGCATTTGTTTGTTTCATACACAGCTGGTATCAAATTAGCATTTCCCATCATACTACAAACAAGCATCCTTTCAGGCGACAGTGACAACAGGAAATACCTCGAACTGAACGCAGCCAAGTGAGACTAATACAGGAACACAAAAGCACCATCAACAGTAACAACTCTATCAAAGGAAGAGCTGTGATTGGCCGAACTAAATAGTAAACTGTGTTCTGTTTCATCATCGGAAATCCCCCTGCTGAGCATGATAACGTCATGTTCCACCAAGAAAAAAAACAAACCAAATCAAAATAAAAAGAAGACACGACACACACACACACGAAAAAAAACCCATCACAATAACAGTCGTTTTTTTGGATGTGTTCCCAAAAACTGTTATCAGTCTCCCAGTTTTCACACACTTAAGCCCCAGCCAGCCAGGCCCCGTCACTCGCCATCTTGTCCTGAGTGCTGAGAGGCCCGTGCTTCTGGTTTCCAAAATAAGTCATCAACAGGAGCCTCTCTGTGGGACAAGACAAAAGGAGGCTGATAGGAGCCCAGAGCTCTCACATTATGGCCCCCAAACAGCTGAAGACAACCGCAACAGGCTGAAGCTCCGCCGGACTATAGCGTCTGAATGGGGATATTGGACTCTTAAAGCACTTCTAACCATGAAAAAAGCCTTTAAATGCTCAGCATCAGGCCAAAACAAGTACAGTACATTTTGTTCCCAATAATTCCCCCCCCACCCCCCACCCGCCATCCACCTCCTCGTGTCATTGGACGTGAAGTAAGAAAGGGATTACTGGTACACCCGATCTGAGGTCACTCGTTTAACCGTTTCAAGTCTGCTTTGTCTTTGAGTGGCTTGCTTTTTTTCCCCCCTGAATACCAGGTGTGATCAAACAGTTCAGAAGCAAGTTTGTGTTGCGCGCCGCGTGCATGCACGCTGCGATGAGCATGCAGCAGGCGCAACCAAACCAGAACTTCATTCGGTGTGCAGCAGGAACAGTCTCGGGACTTTTTTTTTTTTTTTTTTTTTTGATCGCACCTCGTATTACCTCATATTATAAATTAAGCTTACGGCTGCAAATAGTTTTGACATGCAAATGCAGCTTTTAAAAAGGTCAGAGTATACAGTTATACGTCCCGCTCGTCTTACACTGTGATAAAACATACAACGTTACCGCATGACTCATTCCATATGTGACATTTACCAAAGATGAGTGTATGATGTGCTCCATGCGATCCCTCTCCCCCCCGTCCTCTGACACGAAAGCTTTACTTATAAGATTAAGTTGTAAATTCCTCTCATGGTTGAGACACCAAACTACATGAAAGGAGACAAAATGATTGGCACAACGTTACATTATCACATCCTGAGAGAGATTTTTCCCTCAAATACCACAGAACACCAAAACTAACGCGTTCAGTCTTCGGAGGATCATTGTCTCGTTTGTAATCACAGAAAAACCTGGAAAGCATCTTCAGACACAGCTGAGATTTTTTATCCCAGTTCATGAAGAATCCTGGTTCCAATCCATGATAATTTGTTAGAGTAAGGAAATAAATCCATCACGGAAAACTGTGGAATATTTGTGCTATTACATAATATAAACGCAAGCTTTAACTGATTCTGGGGCATTAGGGCAATAAGACGACTGATGGCAGAAAAAAACACAGCAACTTATAGGATGCTGAACCAAACTGACTTCCTGTTCTGAATGAGATCATTTTTGCACGTTTTTATGATTTTAACATGTCAATCCTGTCAACTCTGAGGCCACAGCTGGAGAGCTTCAATCCTAATTTCATAAAAACCCTTCACAAGTTTTAAGATAAGCATGATCAAATGGTGTGAAGTTGGTACAGTTAACCAGATGTATGTTTACTAAATCAACCAGTGAAGTTCGGTCTTTTTTCTTGTACACCCAAAACCCAAAATCTTACCTCTGTGTCTCTTGTCAAAGTTTGTTTTTAAGCAAAGAAAACCGTCATGGTGCCCCTTGTTGTATCTTAACTGATCACAACTGCGGTTTTTCCCTGAACAGTCGAGTACCAGCGAGTGTTTTCCAACTCCTCTGGCCTCAGAGAGCAGAGATGAACCCGTTATCATATCATCATACACCACACTGAGGCCAAGAAGATGCAGCACTTGAAAAATTGGCAGGATTTTACCTTATTGGAAGGAATTTCAAGAAGCACTTTTTGACTCCACAAAACAGAAGACTTCATTAATTATTTTTCGTCGAATATACATCTTATAACGTCCTCCCTTGGTCAAAGACCAGGACGCAGCCGCTTCCTTGAGTTTTTATGTGATGGGCTTCTCGAAAGAAAAATTAGATTTCTTCCACTGTCAGTACATTTACTTTGGCAGCCAAGAGGAAAGACTCTTGGAGATAAACAAAAACGAAGGAGCAGTCAAGAAAAGCAGAGCGAAGGCACCTCAGAGAGGAAGCCAGACACAGCCAGATAGAAAGGAAAGAAGGGGAGAGATGGTTCAAAATGAAGAAAGAGACCGGGAGGAATGGCAAACGCTGAAGAAAATCTCAGGACGGCCGCTCGGAGACAAAGAGCAGCTCCTCTCACCAAGCGCCTATTTGCTCTGGTACAAATCACTGCTCGGCCCGGCAGGCCCAGAGGGGAAAGCACTTTTCTTCACCTCATCGTCAGGCCTTGGAATCCCGTTCCACTTTTCCAGATGGCTTCAGCAGCAGCGGCAGCAGCAGCAGCAGCAGCAGGCTGAGCTGGTCCTGCTTCCTTTGACCCGCCCAGTTATCCCATCTGTCCAACCCAAGCAAGCCAGTCACTCTACGGGCTGCAACAGTTTGGGAGTGGGAACTTAATCCCAGGTAACTCCATCTCTGGTCTTGGTTCTCCGGTGCCCAGCTAATACCCTAATTGATTTATGGTTAACCAAGCAGGGCAGACGCAGCTCTCATGACCGAACAAAACGTGAATTTTAAAGGGAAAACCATTGCAGACAAACACCCTGTTTGCACGAAACTCGCATTAACAGGGGACTTAGTGTGATTTAGACATGATCCCCCATGTGTGTGTTTCATGTAGGGCATTCACACCAACCCAGTTCAATCAGTGATTTCACTCAAATATCCCCTTCGACAGATCTGCGTCAACTTTTCCCTCCACAGTCACATTAATATGAAAGTTTAGAGTTGTTCTGCCAAATATCTGCATATGCTGAAGGCCAAAGAAATGCATATTTTGTTAAACAGATACTCTGTGGTTGTATTTGAATGACAAGCTTTTATTGCAGTTAACATTCTTTGTCTTCACTAATCTTAAATGCAGCTGTTGACAGCTGTTTACCATAGTATGACACTCGATCTAATTTCAAACTCACTCAGTTGTCTGAAAACTTAAAACACACTGCTGCTATCCTATGCTATGCTATGCTATGCTATGCTATGCTATGCTATGCTAACCTGAGCTCATGGGTGATATAAATTTAGGGCAAGCAAACTCGTTACTGACTGCATCTCCCAATCTGAACTGAATTCAACTTGAAAATGTTTCCAAACTTCTCAGATGTGTGTAATATTCCATATCTGAAGGTTTGTGTGTGTGTGTGTGTGGATGATTCATCAGCTTAGTCAGGTTACTGTTTTAGTTCAGAGCAGATCTGTCAGCTTCTTTCCATGATGTCGTCCTTCAGGGTCTCGCAGTGTGTCGTCCTACATTCATGTGCGTCGTCTCCAACTCGAATAAAAGAAATTCTTCTGTCTTTCTCTTCTTGCTGTCTGTTACAGCCTGACAAAACAGTCACTCAGTGATCATTACACCTATTTCTACAAATCACTCATCTTAACACATACACACACATTCCTAATTACCTGAAATTACTTCTGTGCAGCTGATGAATCGGCTCTTGTGCCAAATAAACACGGACTCTTTACAGTTTCTCTAAATTTGCTGAAATGAAGCAAAAGTGGGGCACAAATTTAACCTCTTTTTAATGGCTGGTTGCTGTTGTTAGCTTGCGGGTGGAAAGTGACTGAATCTTTGCCCCATTTGCTGTTATTTGATTCGGTCACATAGATTTGTGGGGAAAACAAAATCCAATCTTTTGCTTGTTATCCAGCAGCAGATCTTATCTTCAGGGGCACTTTGGTGATCTCACAGACGTCTGCTCGGATAAATCGGTTTCTCGGGGTGAAATCAAAGTTTAGCTTTGCTCCAGACTGTACTGTTCTTCGTAACTGGAACATACGTCAAGACTGAGGACGTGACGGACTTGAATCGACTGAACTGAGTTGATTTCAAATGTAAAACTTTTATCTTCCTGACAGACAAAAAACATCTGCGAGACAAACTCGCCATTAAGATTCTGACTATTTGGGTGGTTTGGAAAGAAACGCAACGTGACCGAATCATGAAGGATCGAATGGTGCGAGGAGATTCCAAACTTTGCTAAACATCAAACTTCAAGGACACTGTTTTACGTATGAAGGAGCTCATGTGCTCAAAAGAAAAACAGCACCGGGCCAAATGACTGCATTCTGGTTGGCACCAGGTCTTGACAAAAGCAATAACTATCCAGGTGACACTCTGCATACAGCAGCTACTGTGTCACAAATGCTTAATTGAGACGGCCCTCACCACTCTGCATGCAAGGACATCTGAGACTATTTATTGAAGGTTTCGGGGCTCCAGGAGTCCTCTCACTTTCCACTAACTGAAAAGGACTTTCCAGTGAGATAGGAGCAGACTGGAGAGCGCCGCCAAGTAGGAGCCAGGTTTTAGACTGCAGGCCAAAAACTTCCCCAGCTGCTTCCACCGAGCAGTATGCAGATCCAGGTGTTCAGACAAGATTTGAAACTCAAGCCCGACAGTTTAACTGTTGCACAACCTCCGATCCCATATCTTCCCCCTGATTACCCCTCCACAACTGCTTTTACCCCATTTTTTTTTCTCCTGAACGACACAGTTGGCTTTAAACTTCATGTATTTGTTGCATTTGTCAAAAAGTTCACAGTCTCTTCATTTCTCTGCATTCTTGTAAAGCGTTTTAGTTTTTATCATAATCTAATAACTTTCTTTTGCTTTTAACCTTGAAAATGATGTACTTCGTGATGCACTGACCTGCATGAGTGGAGAGATTTATATGTAATAAGATTCAAAGCTGCCACTGCCAGATGTGTAATGTTAGCAAATGTAGCTTAATAGGTGAGAAGTAACAAGGTACTAACACTTTGTTACTAAAAGTATGAAGTTTCTTAAGGTTCTGCACTTGAGTTTTGATTTTTCTTACTACTTTTTACTTCGACCACCTACATTTTAATACAAATATCTGTTTTCACTCCTAAAATTTCATGCATTTGAGAGACATTACCAATCATTTTTCTTCAACACTGCTCTTCTAACCCCAACGCTTCCCCACATCCAGACTGATGTTACATGACATAAAAAATCAGAAAAGGAGGCGAAGAGAGTCTGTAACTGTAACTGTACAAAGGTTTAAAAAAAGCAAAACAATATCCGGTGTATCAAGCTTAGCAAGCTAGTATTCAGATACTCAGTTCACTGTTTTTATGGCTCTCATTTCATTGAGTAAGTGTGACACTAAACTTCTGCTTGTCATTGATACATATTTCACTGGTTCCCTCATGAAGGTGAAACAAGAATAAAACACCTCGGGGGGAAATTGTTTCTTGCTTGATGGTTCATTCCAGTCGCTCTCAGTCAAGTCGTCTAATTCAGGTTTTTCGAAGCGAAGGAGCGTTTTTTTTTTTTTCCACAGAAGACATGTTGACATGTCTGAGTAGGTAAAGCATAAATAATCAAATTATGGTTAAATTCCATTTAGCTGATTCAGTTTCAGGGTCCACTGATTCATTTTAACACTGTCATGACCCGCCGGGACGCATGAATATAACGGACCAATCGTTAAAGTTAATTCAGTAACATCTGTGCTTTTTCTACGTTGTCAAGTCAAAACGTCTGCTGTAAAAGAGGAAAATCTCAGTGGGACATTATCCCACCATCGCCACCTTTTAAGTCCATTAAAATACATAAAGAAGAGAGAGAGTGTGTGAAGTGTGTTCCATGAAGGCCATTAATTCATAAAGCCTGTCGGGGCCGGTGTGTGTGTGTGTGCCAAAAGCTCTTCTGGTTTTCCATCAGGGGTGATTTTTGGGTGTGCGGTACTTTAAGAAAGTTCTCAGTTTTATGGTTTTCTCTTTATGTAAAGGATATATTTGGCAAAAAGTCTTCAAGACAATCAGAGAGCAATATGCTGACAGACATATTTAAAACTACAAAAAACAGCAGCTGGCTAATATCAACACTGTGCCCCCCCACCCCACTCTCTCTCACACACACACGCACACACAACTGATCAAAGGAATAAATTAATTAATTCATGCAGGCAAATTAATTCCAGGGAATGAATTACTAATTCATATATATAATACATTCCATCTGGAATTAGTTGCATGTCATGTGTCGGATAAAGGAGGTAGTAAAATGTATGTGTGTGTGCGTGAACATGTGTGTGTGTGTGTGTGTGTGTGTGTGTGTGTGTGTGTGTGTGTGTGTATTAAGAGGGGATTTAGGTTAATGAGAAAAGTTCACACAAAGTCCAACCTCCCTGATTCCATCTTCGGCTTGTAACACAAAGACGGGCAGAGTCCACATGCAGTTGCAGGGAAGAAAGACGAGGTGACAGGTTCAAAAGTTCAGGCACCGCTTTAGACTCACTTTGCATGTCACTACCATTCGGCACACACTGATACTCTGGCAACGTCAGGCGAGGGAGGGGGCGGGAGGGGGGCTTCATTTTGCTGTTCTGTATTAAGCTCTGGGTGGCAAGAATGTCCATAAGGGAACGCCGAAATGGGAATCAAAAGAGAGAGGGGGTGGATGCAAAAAAAAAAAGAGCCCTGTCTTTTCCTTGTCTTCCTTGATGAATTTGTAGAACAGATCGGTGATGTCTCTCTGAAGACAAGTCGTGGCATGGCCCCCTTTTCAGATGCGCTAATCTCTGAATGGTTGTTATCGTCACATGAGATACCGTGAAATCAATTCCTTCACCTGTGACCCTCGGAAAGCTGCAGGACACCGAAGTGCCACAACAGGAAGATAAAATCAAACATAACTTCTCAGAACTGAGCTAATTCCCCCTTTACACAACACCAATGCTTATGTTGTATAATATAAAAATAGTTTTAATATTCAGCCTTGGCAGACGAATATCAAAGAATCTCAGAACTGGACCCTTGGTAAAAACCAGGCAGCTCATTTATCTTACTGCATGCATATTTCTGAATTCTCAGGTTAGCAAACAGATCCAGCATCTGCTTTGGAAAAAAGCTGTTATGTTCCCATCTGTCCAGCGGTGCTTTGCTCTGAAGAGAATTTAGCAATTTAGTATGGCACTTGCATAAGTTTGAGGGGCTTGTAAAAACGAGATTGTAACAACATGATATTAAAAAAAATCGTAGCCAAAGCCAACATTTTTTTTTTCCTTTAAATCCCCATATAAAAAGACAGAATCCAATATGTCTCATAATGCAGTTTAAATTGCATCTTTTATTTCACTGACTGAGATTATTTGAGAAAGGTCAAATCCCAACGGAGCCACATAAGACACACAAACTATACATATCACACACCGCTTTTTCACAAAATAAGTAATATTATCTGTGACCAGTAAATTGATTTTGACATGTATGTTAAATTTATAACTTATCAACACTTAATCCTTCCTGCTTGCCTTCAGTCAGAGCGGTCAAACGTGAGGGGAGGATGGGTGATTTAATCCAGGTGTGGACATGTGCGTGAACATCTGCATCCGTCACACTGCAGCTCTGTGCGAGTCCACATGTGGTAGCGAATTAAATGGGGAGACGGAGCGAAGAAGAAGAAGAAGAAAAAAGGAGAAGAGACCTGAGGCCTGAGGTTTCCGTTGCTGTGCACCTCTTCGCTCAGAGGAACGTTGCCACGTCATGGAGCTGTTGCCGTGTGGCGTCTCGAGAGCCTTGGCGAAGTCTCGGGCCTCCTGACAGCCCGTGACTCCATGCATGCGGAGGCTCCCTGCCCACCGGCTCACTTTTAATTATCTTTTAAGTCGAACCCACTCTGAGGAAGTCCAGGGGCATAGTATGAAAACCTTCTGGAGGATTTTTTATCCCTTAACCCTCTTCTTCTTCACGTTGAACGAGCCTCACAAAGCCGTCTTCATGACATCCTGCTCTGCTTAAAGTTTAGGATTATGAGACCATTTTGTATCACATTTTATTCTCTTTTTTAAAAGGTAGGTACTAAAGTTTCCTCTTTTTTTTTTTTTTGATTGCAATACAAGACTGCCTCAGCCCCCTCAGGTTGGATGGACATTATGTGGCTCTTAAAGAAGAATGTTGGAGTAAAACTTGCATTTTGATTTATGATGTGATATGTAACTTTGACAGTTTTACCGCAGTGCTACTGTCAGGGCGCCATGGTCATTAGGCAACAAAAGTCGGCTCAGTCAAGTCAGACTTTATGACACTTCGCTATATCCGTCCGCTATCGGACTACGTCAAACAAAGAGCTCCATCTGTTGTGTTTTATGTACCTGCACAAGATCCAACTTTGTAGAAACTGTAGGTCATTAAAAACATCTTGTATCAGGACAAACGAGCGTGATTTTGGGACAAACTTACGCAGATGCAGGAGCAAATCTAAGTGGTCGTTATGTATTTTTTATGTGTATGACATCAGTCCAGGTGACAATAAATTCTTAAGTGGAGGATTAATTTCATGAGGAGAGATGCCTCATGTAGTTTTGTCGTGGGAGGAGAAGCGCAGTGTTCTGCAGACACACTGACAGCATGAACATCTGAGAAATAAATGGGGGGTAAATCAATAAGACTTTGTGTTGACGCGGGGTTAAGGTCTGATGCTCACTGAGTCATCCGTGCTTTGCTGTGCCGTTATAAAATACTCCTTTGCACTCGCCCCTAGACACACAAACACACACACTTTTTTAGCCCGTCTTAAAAAAAAAAAGGGTTAGGATTAAAGGCAAGTCCTAACATGCGACGGGGAACAGCACTTTAAACAGACTCAACATCAGACAAAATAGCAAAACGTTAAAAACATCCACAGAAAAACGTGCTTTTTATTTTTTTTACTGTTAGCACGTGCTATCTTTTCAGTGAAAAACATATTATTAATAACTCCCCATATTGTGTTGTTGACAGCGAAGGGCTCTGAGAAACGAACACTATTTTAAGTGCTTTGGTATGCGGTCGGAAGGCCAATTGGACTGCATGTGTCATACGCTGAAATCAAGCAGCTGCAAAATTACAGTAGCATGCCTCCACCGCAACCGACTGGAGCTGTGCAATTAATCAGAGGTTAACCCCACAACCCCACAAAACTTGCTTAATCTCTAATTTACGTACCATCTCTCTCGACATGCACAAACATACACACACACACACACAAACAGATTGAGACACCGAGGCCTCAAACACAGACAGACTGGATTATCCCCAAAACAGAATGTGGGTAAACATGTCCCATAAGTTGATGTCATATGTTCTATACGAAGACGTCAAGGCAGGAGCTCCCGAACTTTATATAACATTAGCTTACAGCCGAGACGTCTTTAAAAAACCATTGAAAGATATACGACAAATGTTATATATAAAAAAAACAGCCTGTGGCGGTAAATCCGTACTTTAAACGTGCTGCCTCATATTTGTGACTTTAACTTGGGCAGGAGTGTCTTTTTTTTTGCAGCTGAGTATTTTAGCTGCTTATCAGGTCTTTGTCTTTTTAAATATGTTACTATATTTGCCAGTTAGCATCAGCTAGCTACATGCTAGCAAGCAAGTTAGCGAAATTTAAGTAGCACAGCAGCTTTGTGGCAGATGCAGAACAAATCAGGTTAAAACTCACAGCAGATGTAAAGATTAATGTTTTAACTTACAGGTAATAACAAAAGTGGATATGGTGACTTTTATTATGTTATAATAAATCATATTTTTTAAGTATACACATGATTTTGGTATCCTCTTTGAAATTACGCTTAATTTTCCCACATCTTCACTTTAATTTTCCAGGCCCAAAGTTTAAAAATCATGACATCAGGACATCAAGATAAAAAAAAAGTATTGGGATGTATCATGGAGAAAATGATATTGTAAATAAATAATATAAATAATATTTTCATACAAACATACATGAAAATTACAAAAGTCCTGCAGCAGATTCACAAATTAGATGCAGATTTTCAAAGCATCTCCTTATTGTTTTAAACTTGTTAGTGTTTGTTTTGCTCTTCATATTCTTCACACACAGATTCATTAATCATTCCCAAGAGCTTTGTTATCTTGGTCTCACCTTCCTGTATTCTTTGCCTTGTCACTCCAAAGCAGGAAACTGCTGGACAAAACCCCTCCCCCCATTTACAAAGCATCTGAAATTAACATTAACAAGTGTCAAGTGTTCTGCAAACACAAAGCGGAACAACAGGGATTGTTGTCCTGTTCAGGTCAAGGTCAAAAACTTTACGGGATGTTAATTAGAGGAGATAATCTGAAGGTCATAAAAGTACATGAGTCTGACCTGATGATGGTGCTGTATGAAAAGACAGAGGATCACCACAGTTTTTACAAATTATAAAGAGACATATGATGTAGTCACATGATATACTGTTGAGAAAAGCTTTTTAAGGCTTTATTATGAGTTTGTTATTATAATTAATTACTTAGTAGATTAATTAAATTGGATTTTAAATGAGGTTTTCTTCTCTTTGGAACAGAGCCCTAAAGTTCAGATTTCCTTCCAGCTGTACAAAATGTTCACAAACGTACAAACTCAAAGAATCAGACAAGTGCATGAAAACAGTGAGCTGACTGATCACTTTCAAAAGGCTAATATTTGTCTTTTCAGGCCTGTTCTCCTTGAAAAACGCATCAGCAGTGATGTTTTAAGGCCACATCACTGTTGCACCAAATCCCTTGTTCCTCCATAAAAGCCAGTCTCTTGTGTCAGATTGCACACAAGCTTCTCAGTTATGCATAGTTGACACCATGACCTCACATTTTTCATCCATGATACTGGTGTTAGTTGACTTCACGCCAACCAAACAGCACATGAAATGCAGCTGCTGAGCGACGCTAATGGCAGCGGAGATAAAAAAGACGGAGTAATGAGCTCTAACCTCGTATTGTTTGAGCAAACTCTGGGCGAGATGGCTCGGCTTGGTATCGCTCTCTGTATGCGTGGTATGCAGCCCTTACTTGTCCTTGGAAGTACCCGTGTTTGAGTCAGGGATTCTTAAAAGCAGTTCATTTCAGTTCATCCTGTTTTGGAAGAAAATCTTAATCTCTCCTTTTCTTCAAGTTGGTTTCGGTGATGGCCCTTGTTCGTTTAATTCTATCGCAAAAAGGAAGGAAGAGGGGAAGATCCTTCAACATCCTGGTCATGGATTAGGTTCTTAGTGGATGACATCATTTTTTGGGGCTTTGCCCTCGCTATGTAGCATTGTGCTGGCCTTGAATAAGAGAGAGCTCTGGCAGGGACACACGAAGCAACAAACAATATCAGTCTGGAACAGAGAGTGCCACTTCTCAAATTTTCCTGTGAGCCCAAAAACATATCAGGACTAGTTTTCAGGTTGTAAAAGCATATCGATTTATTTCCCCCAGATGACTTTTTTTTCTAAACCAAAAGAGTTTCCTGATGTGAATATCATCATTCACGGGAGATACTTTTGATGAACTTGGACATCTTGTTTTCCAGAGGATTTAATTCAATAGAGTTTCATCGAATGACTTGAGCAGAAACACGGAGTTCGGTTATTGATACCGTTCCATGTAACTCACTGTCCTACTTTACATTCACACCTGTGAGCTTCCCCGTGCAAATACATCACTTTACTATTGGCCAACAGGCGCTAAAGATCTACTGACTTCTGGTTTCCCACTTCAGGGAGCTCATGTGTATTACCAGAGGAAGAGCAAAATCAGGCTATCTGAAATTGCAGGATTAGTTTTAAGCCGTTACTGAAATCCAGTTGTGCAAAGCTTTGTGTGTGTATGCAAGAAGTGGCTAATGAGATAACGCTCCCTTGTGAAATGAACTTTCAACCTACAGATGCTACTGAGTCATGGGTTTGACTCAAGTTTGAACTGTGGGGTCGGTGACATCATTTCACGGTTTCATCATCATTTCTGCGCGCTGCCACCAGGCTGCGGGCAGGTTCTCTCTCTCTCTCTCTCTCTCTCTCGTGGCTGCAGAAATGTAAACTAATCCTTGCTGTTGTGTTTGCGACAGAACGACTTCCCTAAATTTAACTGATGGTTTTCGTGCAACGACCTGAACGACGACCTCGAAGCTCTAAAACATGGCAGATTATTCCCTGAATGACGGCATTTTTCTGCAAATAATTGCTTTATTCCAGTGAGCAGAAATCGAAAAAGCAGGTGTTGTTTGAGGAAATTTTTTTCAGAAAATTGATGATGTTTAACTTACTGCAGAGCTGCAAACATTAACGGAGTTGTTCATGCTCTTTTTTTTTTTTTTTGCAAAAGTTGAGACTTTTGATATTCTGTAATTCCGGTCTTGTTTTTTTTTTAACTTTCTGGGTATGGAAACATATGCAAATGCAAAAATAAACACAATATGTAGTCAAACTGTTGTTTAAACAGCATATAATGTGCAGTTTTCATCCTCATGTCTTTTTTTCATGATTTATTTGGATGATCTGATGAATATTGTTCACACTTTAAAGAAGTGAGCAGCATCTTTGACCCAAAGTAAAGATAAAGGTGATTAACATGAGCAGTAACGTTAGAAGATAACATCAGTGTCCGGGGCTGCGCGTCACTCCTCAGACATGTAAACGGTTTCACTTCAGCAGTGCGTCATTGAGGTCCTCTATTAAGTTTCGCTGTTTCCAATCAAATCCTTTTGTGCTCATGGGCGTTACACACCGCAGGGACCGGTAGCATGCTTCCACTGATGTAACTGTTGACACTGTGGTCACTCAAGATAATCGTATTGATAGGATTCATTAAGATTATCTGTAATGCGCCATAAAATCTGATTATTCGAAATGGAGAAACACCTGCACCCGCGAAGAGTTGCGTGTCGATCCAGATATGTGAGGTGTGTCTCTGAAAGTAATATGACAAACAGGAGATTTTTTTCTCTCGCAGTCACAAATATGAGCCGCAGCAGGAATGAGATGATGATGATGGCAACCTCTGAACGTTGTTTGAACCCGTGAAAATGATTCTGTTTATCAGATCGGCTGCAGATGGTGCATGGTGGAGGTGTCCTGCGGGAGTTTCTGCAGAAGGTGGTGGTTTGTCACCACCACTGTTCTGTATGTGATTCCCATGGACAAGATTTGAAAGGCACAGCTGAAGTCTGAGAGCTACAAGTTCACTTTGCATCTCCTCTTGTTTGCATGCTGCACTGTTTCTGCAACAGAACTCACAAGTTTGTCGCTCTGCAGCTGCTTCGGTGGTGTTGTGGTTCCTTCACATACAAGACTTGTCATTTAGCTTGTGAACAACAAGTTATGCGATAAATTTACATGACTATTAACTGCATTTCTTCCTCTGTTAGTTTTTGGTTTTTGATTTCCTGACAGAGCTGATTGGAGATCAGTTGAATGTCCAAACCCTCATAATAAGATGCAGTGTTTATGCAGATGCAAATGAATACAGAATTCCTAGCTGCGGTTGTAGTTATTAATGAATACTGCATGTGTTAAAAGAATGAGCACATAAAGCAACATTAATCAAAAGTCTATTTGCTATCAAAAATTTAAAAGCAGCTTTAGGAAATGAAGGTTTTAAAGTTAATTAAAGTGGAGCTTGCATGCTGAGAAGTGCAACAGTGCAAAATTCGGAGAAGCCAAACCAAACTTCAATACTTGTGGTCGAAACATCTGCATTTGTTTGCATACAGGGGCTATTCATAACCATTTATTCGATAGGCTCTGGTATATTTAAGGATTTATATTTGGTCAATTCTGGATTAATCTCTGTTGTGGAAAACACATTGCGGCTATGAATCTCTTCCAAACAAGGGAGGGAAAAATTCTGGAACCGTAATTGCATGTATGCTGTGCCTGACCAAACACATAAGGGCTCACGTAAATTCAAAAATTGAAGTCTAACGCATGACAGATGACGGACTAAAACTTCCAAATCTAACTTCATTAACAAATGATAGTCATGTTTAACTCCAGGCAGACGCACGACGACTCGACTCCCATCTGCGTTTTGGAAAAATGGCTCTTTGAGCTGGAACGCGGCCCCCTGAGACTCACATGTAACAGGTTCAAGTTGAAACCGCAGAGTGGTGAAGTCGGGGGCGGGAGAGGGAGGAGGGGGGGGAGGGGGAGGACCGAGTTTTGAGGTTGAGCAGGGAAATGTGCATGTGCATCCATGTTTGTGTGTGTGTGCATGGGTGTGTGTGTGTGTGTGTGAGAGAGAGACACAGACCGGGGAAAGTAAATGCAGAGAGAGTGCGTCTGCATGTGCGCTCATGTTTGTGCCTGTGTGTGTGTGTGTGTTTGAGATGAAGATAGAAGCAGCAGACGGCATTCACCGAGGCACCAGAGGTCACAGTTGTGAGGAGAGAAAGTGCACATTCAGCATTTCCCAGGGAGGGGGATGAGGCGGTGAGACAGGCGCAGGGGGTTTGGGAGATGCAGGTGGAGCTGCTGGACGTGCTGGTGAGCAGCAAACCTGACAAGTCTAATCAGGTCTTATCTGGCTCTGCTACAATTTCATGGCTGTTTGAACCAAGTGGGCCATGTTCTTCAGATCTTTGCTGGTGGATTTTTTTTATCGAGGCATCTTGAAGCTATGTGGAGAGAAAAAAAAAAGGATTCTTTGGTGTGATTGTAGTGTGTGCAAGAGATATCACTTCTACACTGTTGACTCAAGGCCCTTTGAGCACAGAACAGCCTGCACATCAGGGACGAGGCGACAGTCCGGTAACACAGATTACAAGACGTGACACAAAAGGGTAAAAAAAAACAAAATCAGTTATTTTGAATATTGAAACAGTGTAAAAAAAACATTCACAATAGAAAATAAAGTGGAAAAACAGCATCTGAAATACAAACAGAGTGTAGTTGAATAATTTATTCTTCATTTTTTATGACTCTGGCTGACTGCGAGCTGTATTTTTGCAGCTGGATTCAGGTCGCTGTTTGGGTAAAAACACTGTAAACAGATCTGCTTCTATTAAAAAAAGGAAAAAAAATGAATCAAGCTGTGGCCAGATTTTTAAAAAATATGATGGACTTTAAGACCTCATCATTTCATTGTGACATTTTCACACTTTCAGAGGGTGTTAGAGTTGATTCATACGCGTCCGTAGCTGAAACGTAGCAGGCTTCTGTAAAAAAAAACTGTGTTTGGGTTACGATGAACGAGGCCAACCACCTGTTTTATTACATGTTGTACTGCGATAATAAAAGTTTAAACACAGAATTTACACTTGAATAAAAACAGTATTTATTAGACGTTTGTTTTGTATACTCGGGCAGCAGAACAAGCCGTAAAAGAAACATGAACCTGTCGTCACCTTGTGAAGCTGTGTGGACTGAAACTTTGAAAGCAGTTACTTATTTTTAAACGACACGGACACAAAGACGCATGCACCTTCTTTTGTGCAAATGTAATCCAGTTGCCGTGTTTTAGCTCCGTTTTGGTCTGCACCACTTCCTTAGCAAACTTTATGGCACTTTAGCTGCTGACATTGTTTTCTGTGCAGGCAGTGAACAAGCCGACAGGAACCGTCCTGAGCTGTGAAATGATTTTGTCTTACAGTCATTGAACATGGCATTGCAACCCCTGGGATCATTATGTTCACTGGACA
>JAQMCX010000011.1:20760761-20822568 GCA_029814765.1 Acanthurus leucopareius | reverse complement strand
GACACGGACACAAAGACGCATGCACCTTCTTTTGTGCAAATGTAATCCAGTTGCCATGTTTTAGCTCCGTTTTGGTCTGCACCACTTCCTGCAAACTCTCTGGCACTTTAGCTGCTGACATTGTTTTGTGTGCAGGCAGCGAACAAGCCGACAGGAACCGTCCTGAGCTGTGAAATGATTTTGTCTTACAGTCATTGAACAGGGCATTGCAACCCCTGGGATCATTATGTTCACTGGACAGAAAAATTATATTCCCAAACACATTTATTGGGAGAAAATTCCCTCGTATTCCCTCGCTTATTGACAGTAAACCGGGGAATGCATTTTTTTGAGGTAAGGCAAGCGTATTTGGTTTATAATGCTTTTTTTTCCAGCTGCTGGTTGAAATTATCAGTACTAAATTAAAACAAGTTGCAGGTCATTAAACCAGTGAGCTGAAAAATGCTAGAAAACGCTGCAGAGCTGAGGGGGGCCGTAAATTTGAATGGTGATTTAATGATTTGTTACTACAAGCGGAACTTTTGCACTTTACACAAAGTCGTCTGATTAACTGCAGCCTAATGTTGGTTTGTTTGCCACAGTCGATGTTACCAAAGTTAAACAGTGTGCAGATTTACGTTGTTGTTCTTCGTGGTGGTTTGGCTGTTTTATTAATCAACACAGTTAAAAGACAAATGTTAGTTAAGTATCTTCCTTCCCACAACAGCAGCTGCAGATCTGCAGCACAAAGAAGCAGCAGTCAGATTTTACTTTTCATGTGAGAAGAGAAAGACAAGTTGATTAACAAGATTTTGGCAAGAATTTGGCGTCTGAGTCAAAGGCTAAAGCATCTGTTTGATTTAAACTCAGTGCTAACGGGGAATTTGGTTATTTGGAAGTTGGAGTTGGTTATCTGGCTGAAAAATTGGCTGAAAAATTGGATGTTTGCAATTTGTTGCCTGCAGCTCTTCATCTGTTCCTTTGCTCCTCTGCAACATTTAAAGTTGATGCCAAAAAACGCCTGTTGTCCTCTTTTGTAGATGCTTATTTGATGAACAATCATGCTGAGTGCTAAATTCACTGACACTCTACATTTTCTGTGACCACTTCATAAGAAAAGTTGACCCTCATTTTGCTAGTTAGATGCTTTAAATGTGAGCCTGCGGCCGTGTGAAGTCTGATAACATGAGCAGTAACTTAATGCAGCGCCTCACAGATCATATCAGTGGTCCCAGCAGCTTTGTGCAGCTTTAAGAAAACATGATTATCAGAAAGAATGTGTCTTTCTCCACAGCCGGTAGCTCATTCTGTAAAATTCTGCCTTTTTTAAAATTTTTATTGAAAAAAGGGCCACCTGCCTAAATGTTTACTTCCCACACTGCACGTTAAACTGGAGAATTTGCTCTCAAATTAAGAAACACCCAAACAGACTTATAAAAAAAAATCGGACAGGCTCGAACAGGGCTTGTGTGTGTATGTGTGTGTATGTGTGTGTGTGTGTGTGAGTGTGTGTGATTCTGTGTATCGCTGTGTTTGTTTTTTCAAACTAATTTGATCCTCCGACGGACGATTTCTTGGAACAGCCTTCACATGCAAATTCTGATTCCTGGTAAAGTACAGCGACTGAAGGGTCACAGCAAATCCCAAGCAGCCCTCTGCATTGTGTGCTAACTGCAGCGCTCAAAACACATGAATAATGATGTTTGCTTTTTTTTCTCAACCTGATTTGACCACTTTGGATTATTGTTAAGGTTTGCATGGTCATTTTTTCTAGTGGAGCACACACACACACACATAAACTGACCCCCCGACAACATGAACCGGGTGACTTCAAATGTTCAAGGGCCCTTTTGTTTTCTCTGACAAACCACAATTATATCTGGAGGTCGGTTCAATAAATATTCCACACTTTCAGATACTCCCTGAACTTCAACAAACCAGACAGGGAATTAATTGTCTGCTTGTGCAACACCAGCCTGGCAATAAAAATGCTCTGTGTCTCTGATGAGTGCACGAAGTTAGTGCAAAAGTCCTGTCGTCATGTGTTTGCACTAAAAATTTCATGAACTTGCCTCCTCCTTGGAATCTTCCGACAACCTTCTGACATCTTCGATAAAAAAGTTCATGTGGGAACGCATGTATGTGAACTCCAAGGCTTATTTTCACTGCTGCCTGCTCCAAGTGGGACTCATAACCACACCCGAATCTATAACGCTGTAAATACCACATTCCATGAAACCAAGTGGAAGAGAGAGAGAGAGAGAGAAGGGGGGAGGAAGCAACCGGTTCTTGTCAAGCGCAGCGCTGGGCTCCTTCTTTGGAAAATTTTTTAACACTCCAGCAATATTTCATGACATGCCTAATAATGATGTGCATACAATGTAGCTAACAGCTCACAAGAGGATGATAGAGAAGGTGCGCTGTGTTCTTGGCAAAATTCTAATTTCAGAAACAAATACCGTTCCTCGCTGAGCACATTCTGCCAAAGGAAGGTTGACTGTAAAATCACAAATCAGGCTTTTAAGAACAACACTTGAAATGTTAGAAGTGGTAAGCCAAAAAAGATCTTGGTCTCGGTTCAACACTCAAACATGCTTGTTAATAATGAAAACAGGAAATATGATTAAAGCAGAGGAGTGCTGTGAGCTCGCTCTTTGGTTGGAGATGTTGTGGACCAATCAGAGCTTCAGTCAGACAGGAAAGAATACAATGTGGACATCATCTGTCTGTCTATCTGACAGTATAGCTGCATTTAGCTGCATTAAACCCCCAGAATGATGCTGGAGGCCAAGCATCATGTGATGCACACTGGCTTCAAAAGCATTTTTCCAAAACACAATCCAGTTACACAATCACTGGGGAAAAAAAAAAAATTAAGAGTGTCACTGATCCGCAAAAACTGCTTTTGTGTTGGAATTTGATCCATTTGGTTTGATAACATTTGGAAACTCTAAAGCTGTATGTTTATTTTGTTCAATTTATGCGCAGCCAGCCAGCCAGCAGAAGAACTGCTGGCTCGACCGGCTGAAGTGCCGGACTCGGCTGGAGATGGACTCTTCTGAGCACGCTCTATTGGTCCAAACATGAAGGCACATCTGATGGATAACCGTCAATTATATCTATGGATGTTGTGATCATCGGCGGTCGATTCTCTGAGAGAAACATTCGGCCAGTTAAAGCTTTGACTTACGACATAACTAACCATCTGTTTGCTACCTGGCTTCATCCATAAAACACAGAGACACAATAAGGTCATGATAAGCGTGAATGAGATTACCAGTTTGTTGTGAGACCACTTACAGGAAAAAAAACAGCTCTGAAACCTTCATATTTCTTCACTGATCACGAAGAACGTTAAGTACTTCCAGAAACCGCTATCGCAGCTCCCGTGTCGAGTGAAAATATCACTGAGATGAGCGAAATTCTTACTGTCAGGGAGATAAAACCAAAATCAGCTAAAATTAACATGAACGATCTCTGGCTGCAAGAACGAAGTCAAACAAAATGCATTTAAATCTGTCCGAGAGGCGAAATGCAAGTAGCTGATTCATGTCGGAGTGAGTTAACTTACTGCAGCCTGTCTGTGCTGATGTTCTTTATCGATGCTTCGTTTCTTTGCTTTGTTTACACGGCCGTTCGCTTTCTTTAACGATTTATTTCTCAACAGTCTGGTGATATATTTGAAGAGAGAGCTGCATTTTCTCAGTCTGAGCACATGACTCTGCACTGTCCAACAAAAACTATCAGCGAGCCTATGGGAGGGAAACATATAATTCACTGTGTTGGAGGTCTTCTTAAATTAAAGGTTTGTGTGATCTCTACTTTCTCAAAGAGCTCCAACAATCAACACTGTTTATGACGATGACATCATCATATAACAAGCTAACGGAAGTAATTTATTAATCCCAGTAAAACCTCACGATGTTCTGAAAAAAGGATGGGACATGGTTTACAAGGCAGCGAAGGGAGGGCTGAGAAGCCTGTTAAATGTGATTCGTCCAGATAAGTAATTGCTGCTGATTTTGCCAAAGACATAACATCATAAAAAATGCATCAATTTAAAACGCTCTTGGCGCACACACCACCTCCCTAATGTGAACAGCATGAGAAAGTCAAATCTGGGTTTTCTTCACTTTAATACATACACCAGGTGGTCTCTTAAAAATCAGAGTACGAATAATAATTAGGCACATAAAAAGGCAGCAAAATCACACCCAGTGCACAAGAGTGGGCACAAATATATTGTTTGTGCCTTTAAGATTCAAAGTTTTGCAGATTTTTATGAATGAAAAAATTTAGCATCATTCAATATCAACAAAACTGAAGAAATGTCCGAAGACCAAAAGGTGCATTGACCTCTTCCTTCTCTGAGGAGTTTTTTTTTGTTTCGGTTTGTTGTCTGTTTAAGTGTTTGCAGAATTATAGAAAAAAATTACGGTCCTGGTTTTTATCAGACTTAGTGGAGGTTTGCAGCATGAGCCAGGTAGGAACCCATTAAATTTTAGAGCAATCTGAATCACTGGGCGGATACGTGAATTATGTTTCACTTTTGTTAACATTGCAAGATAGGTCATCTGGCCCTTTCCGATCTGATGCCGAACATCTTAAATCAAGTAAAAGGTAACGTGGTTCATTAGCAACAAAAGAAAACAGTTCAATGACTCCGTAGCAAAGGTCGGAGCAGCACTTTCCACAGATGTCTGTGAATGCACCGATGATCATCATTCGACTGGAGGCGTGCAACAACAAATCACTGCGATCGGTCTCTGGCGAAGAAACCGGATACGATGATTTTGTGGTTGAGCAACAAACCCTCTGAGCTTGATTAGAACAAAGATGGAGAGACTGTGGCGTTAACGTCGTTCACACTGTGCAGCTCGCTGGCCTTCGTCCTTCTGGTTGTGTGATGAGAATGTTCCATGTGATAGGATGATGAAGATCCGATCGGTTATGTCATGCACATAACTATGCCGAGTGTACATGGGCTAATGAGACATGAGAAATTAATATAAAACAGACTCTGAAGGCTGCAAAACCATTTTCAAACAACAACGGCCGAGCTGAAGTGCAACAAATTCACAAAACTCACATTTTCAAATTACTGTTAAATGGCATTAAATTGTACAACACAGTGTCACCTTCAACACATATTGCAGCTTCGTCAGGACAGTTTCAAAGCCCCTACTGAAGCACTAGGTACTTCTTTAACATCTATGTGCGATGTGCAGAGCGTTTGTGCCACTAATCATTTGTGAAACATGGTTAACCTGTTCTTCTAATGCCTGTCCATTTAAAAAAAGGTAACCTAGTCTCGTCCAAAAGCACCTTTTTCTTACACCCAAACAAAGTCAGGCCAGATGGTTCACCATTTCTGCTCTTAATGCTAAATTAGCTTAGCCAGTTTCTGACTGTAGCTTTGTATTTCATGCAGATATGAAGGTGCTGTCATCGAACTTCAAGCAAAACAAACCATGTTAACTCAACAGTTTGGATTCAAACATATTAAAGCTGAGCAGCCATTGCAGTTTTTGCTCACCAGAATATTTCAGCCTGTTGTCAAGTCTTTCATGAAAACTTACATTGTCTTAAGTCAAACGGTAGATCAACCATGCAGAGCAGGCCGTGACCCCCACAGCTCCAGACCTCCTGAGTCGCAGACGGCTTCAGTCTCACTGTGTGTTACAATTATTCTGAACTAGCTGAATTCATTGTAACTTCTTTGGGAATATTTTCCGTTAAGCACGATCGACTGACATAACAACCTTTTGGCTACTGTTTCATAACATTGTCCTGTGATCTTGTGCCAACAGTTTTACGGCCTCCTCTTTATTCCAGCTGATACTTTGCTCCGTATCAAAGCCGGGCGGGCCTGGCGGGTTAATATATTTTCATTTGTACAACAGAATACACAAATGGGACTCGATTCCTAGTCTGCCAAATCACCCAACTCACACGTTCTACTTTGCCAAGCTCAATAGCCAGAGGAAGAAAACCAGTTCTAACTTGAGCAACTTTGGCTTTTAAAAAACACTGTAACATAGCAATTAGAGTAAATACAAATACATGCATAAAGTAATTTGGATCATTAATGGCCATCAGACTGTGGGGCTGAGGAGTGTCAGATACTTGGCTTTAAGAACAGATTATATAATTTGTTTCTATTTGGTCCTGTGGAGCCCAGGCCTCTTGCTGTACTTTACAAGATGGATGGAATTTAGTTTTAGGAGTTTAAAATTTGCACTGCGACTCCTAACAAACATCTCCTCATAATTAATCTAACTTGCAGCTGGTCAAAAGAGGAGATGTTCTCATGACACTGCAAAGACGTTTCTGCACTAAAACCCCTGCGGGAACACATGCAGCGGGTCACCCAGCGAAGAGATAATATGCTAAATGGGCCAATTCATTTCTGGTGCAGTTAATATGAAGACAAATCTTCCTTTAGTTTAAGAGAGATTAGATAAGATTGATTGAACTGTCCCATTTACTTTGTTTGACTCTTATTTCTCATCGACTTGGCACAGAACTTTTACAGAGCAAACATCATTCGTTATCATCTGTTGCCAATAACCTGTCAGTTGCATTCTTCTGGTTCTGTCACATTCAACAGGCCGTCCTGAAACATCCGATGATGGATGGGAGCGAACAGCAGAAACAGACAAAATGGCTCATGCAGCAGTCTGTTCCTAGTAAAACTTTTATGAGCGTGTCCTCTCCCCCCATTGATGTGATGTCAAGTGACTCAACACACAGAGAGCGGCGATCAATCATGTGACACCTATCGAAAAAGGAAGTGGCCTGGCCCTCCGAGGCTGACGGGGTGACACACACGCAGAAATGAGGAGAAAAAAAAAAAATTGCGGCGGAGATTGATGCAACATGGAATAAATTTTATGAGTCATCTGGGAAATATCATTTGGGTTCTTCATTTTTTTGGGGGGAAAAAAAAAAAAACACAATAAACTCAACCACATCTGCATTTTTTGTTATGACAGCGTTGTGTTACATGAACATCTGGGGGGGAAAAAAAACTGTAAAACAAACCAGCAACTCGAAAAAGAGAGAAAAAAAATATATGTTTAGACCATATAAACATTTTAGTTGGAAAAATAATATATTTTTGAAACAATATTTACATTTGTGTGGGAACCTGTCACCAGTCCTTTAATATTGGCTGGTTGGAATAAAGCAGAACGTTTGAGCCCGGTTCAGCTTTTGTTAGCGGCGAATATAAAATGGTGGTGGCAGAGTCTGCATCCTGGTTGGGTGTGCCAGACAGAAATGCCTCATTAGAGGAATTTAAGGAACTTTTCCTGCTTTCCTCGAGCTGGCAGTGTTCAAAAAGCTTCCCATGTGTGCCTAAGTCTTATTCCAAATGAGTATGAAGCTTTATATTAACACAGAAGGGCGGATCAGAAGGCCGGACAAAGCCGCGCTCTCACCACACGGCACTTCAGACTGCATGTGCAACAACGCATCAGTGTTTCACTGAATCCTCTCGGGTAAAAAAGCCATCAGAGTCCGGTTGGTCTAAACTCGGTCCCCTGTCAGCAGCGGCGGATGACATGCAGGATTCCTGACTTTGCTGACTTTCTCCCCTGCTGTCTGAGGGCTTTGTGTCCTTCAGCGAGAGCTTGTTAAGTCTTGCAGGCTGGTTCCACATTGCCACACCATCAGTCGAACACAAAAAAAACAGTGAGGCATTGTTCAATCCAAGGGACGTTTTTTTTTTTTTTTTTTTTGCAAGTCTGTGTGTGGGCCAGTTTGCCAACTCAGCCTCAGTCCCGCCTTTTATTAACATTTTATAATTTATCAGCAACTTTTTTACAATCAGGGGGCCACATTTTGTTCATTAGTCTTTTGTTTTGCACTTTCTAAAGGAAAAGTAATGCTATGACGTTTCCTTAATGACCAAACTGTAGTCATGGCATTTGCCAGGTGCTTTGTCAGGCTCCGCTGCCGCATTGTGGTTTGCATAAATGTCAAACAATAGCCCTTTTTGAGTCACATCCCCAGAACTGTAAATCTATGAATCACTGTGGCTTTTTCTTGTTCTTCGAGGCGTTGTTTGGGTACGAGGAATTCAGGTCTTGGCAGCTTTTTTTTTTTAACAAAAGCTGATGCTTCAGATTAGGTCTGCATTTCCATTTGTGCTCATCACAATGCTAAACCTCCCGACGCACAGCCCAACTCTCGTCATTGCTTGATAATGGGGTTCTTGTCTCCACCTGTTTATCTTCGCTCCATCACTTGATTTGCTCTCAGTCTGGTATGCACAGTGCGTCGGTGTGCGCGGAGCAAGGCAGGCAATCAGGACACAGCGTCTATCCAGCAGATTCCAGGACTAATTCACACTCAGAAAAACACACTCTGCTCTAAATCATATCCGCTGTATGTTGTTCTAATGACACATGGCCGTGCCTCGTTGGCTTCTTTTCAAGGATTTGCTTTGGGCTATTAATCAACTCTGGAAAAAAAAAAAAGGAATGAGTTGATCAAACATGCACTTCTTAGCATGCACTCTACATGTAAACTAACCAAGTACAGCTGTTTCCAATGTCCATATGTGTTCTTTAAGCCAAAGTTGCATCTCACCCAAAAACACTGATTAAATTACAGCCTGCACAAAGGCTAATAACAAACCCCACAAACAAGCCTTACCGCCCAAAAACATACATGAGCCACACGATCAGCTTAGCATGCATTGTTTTCTTGCCATAAACAAGGTTTGCTTCAATTCTGCTGAAAACAGATGAAATGCTGCACAGTAACATGCACATAGGCAATGCAACTAATAACTTGCACAAATTTTCAAAGTTACATCACCTGATCATCATTAGCACCTGAGTCACACATGTTTTTGTGACCACTGGTGCATGCACATTCGCATTTCAACCATATATCTGCAACTTAGGTCTGTGACTACGACCCAGAGACTGGACTTAATGCTGGAGACGTCCAGAAAGTAAGTAAGTAGGAAGTGAGTGTGTGTTGTTGCAACACACTCTCTAACATCTGAGAGCTCATTTTCCATCACGTCACAGTTCAGATCGTTCGAGCCGAATGTCAGACGCCTCTGAATGTTTTAGCTGTGAGTCCACAAATGACAAATGCACATGAACCAGCGGTCACAAAAAAAACATGTGTAACTCAGGTGCTGACGATGATCAAACAAACAATGTTACTTGGAAAACTTTCTCACTAAAGTTACTGCTTGCACCTGCTAAATGCTCATTCACAGTGCAACACTCCGTTTATTCCCAGCAGGAACAGTCTGCCTATCTCTGCCTACACATAAATTCTCCCAACTAATACCACTGTCATGTAAAATATGCAACTGTGTTTCTCATGTTTGGCTCGACTGAAGCTCCATCTTACCAAGAATCCACTAACACCATAACAATAAAAGAACTGCATTAAAGCTAAACTTCAGGCGGAATGGAATGGTGGTAAACCCTAAATGTCCACAGAATAGGCTGGTGATCAAATGTGCTGCAGAGAAATACCCTGAAATGTGATCAAAGTGAGCCAGAGAAAGGCTGAAAGTAGGAGACTGTGACAGAAATGTTGGCACCGGTGGCTCATGTTGTGGCCTGGAATCACAATAAGCAAAAAAAAAAAAAAAAAATGCAGGAAGCCTTCTTTTTATGAGCGTATATTTCTAACATATTAATTCAAAGCGAACATACAGTGACTCTCATCCAGTCCGCTCACAAATTTTCATATTAATGCCTGGGCGCAGTCGTCTCCGCATGAGTTTAAACACAGACTTACACAGACAATAAAAGCATTTCGAGAGCCTGCCAGCCGTGCGAGAAGTAATGGCTGAAATGAGACGGTATGACAGGTCTTCTCTTCTTTATTGCCAGGATTTATTCGTCTAATGGCTTTTTTTTTTTTTTTTTTGTTGGTGATTCCCAAAAAATCCCAAATGGGAAGTGATGGGCCTTGGCTGTATTTCTATGAGGCAGATGTTAGAAAATACCCAACTTGACTTGACTTTAAGGAAAGACAACATCTCATTTCTCATCATTTCTCAGCCTGATCTCCTTAAAAAACAACACGGAGGAGCAGAGTTTCATATACCATGGTGAAGAAAAACAGCTTATTTCTCTTCATCTCTGATGGGTGAACACTCCTGAGAGATTTGTGTAGTACACATTCCCACTCATTGTTTCCATTACCGGTTAAAATGAGTAACGGTGGTTGAAGGGTGTCAGTGTTGTCATCTGCTTGGCAGCGACGGAGGCCGGGCCTTATCGCCACGCTACTTTGTCTCTTAATCGTCCAAACATCCATTCCTGACTGCCTACATCTTTTAGTTTTTCACTCCGTCAGGATGTTTTTGTGCGAGTCTCTCCCCCCCCCTTTACTCATCTCCTGTACAGTGTCTGTGCTCATCGTCGTACCCGCAGGGAGTATCAGGCTTCTAACCTCATTTAGGTGTAACTTCTCCCCGAACCAAGAGGATCCTGCTTCCGTCAGTAAAAAACAAAATGTGTTAGAGTCATAAACAAAAGAGCCATTAGGAGGACTGTTGGTGTAAAGTGAGTAAGCCCTGAGGTCACGGTAGAATTATTCTCCTCCGCATGCCGATGACCCGTAGTCCCAGAAATTGTAACCATCCTCCGAGTTTTTGTAACTTTTATTTGATTTGGAAACAATTTCTTCCGTCACTTACACGTTACAGTGTCATCACTCATGTCCGCCTTGTTAACTAACTGTCTAACACTCGTCCAAGAGCTAATGTGAACATAATGCTCTGCAAACTCGACCCAGAGCTCCTCGCTCTGCAGGATGACCGTCTCTCCAAAACATGCACAGATCTGCAGATAGTAGCAAGTTTTGTATTACTCTCTGAACGTTTCATGGAAATTCGTTGTTTCAAAACACAATTTTCACTTTGACCCTGAATAAAAACTGAAATACGATGAAAACCGTACTTTTGTCGTCATTTTGGAACCAATTTATTATTGAATTACCAAAGAACTTTTAATGCATGGCAGTTAATTGATGGAAAATTGAAATATATCTGCAATTTTTATCATTATCTCATTAAATTATCTGTATATTTTGGTAATTTATTTACATCAGAAATGAATTAGTGTTAATATTTAAGTGCCAAATGCACTGAATCATTTTCTAAAAGAAATACTATTGTAATAAGAAAAAAATTCATATAAAATAAAGAAAATGCATAATTTGTGACATCATGTTCCCCCTGTCTGTCAGTGTGAATCATGTTTTTTCCTTCGGTTGCATGGAAAACCGGTTTGCACAGGCACATTTACTCAAAGATGCATAAAAAATAAAAAAAAAAAAAAAACCTTGGATTTTTCTGACCTGATGACGAAACAAGAGACAGAAAACGTTTTCAACTCCAAGTTCTTTTTAGTGTTTAGAATTTATGTTTTATAGGTTCAGTATTTTCCTGCAGCAATGTGTCAATAAACATGATTATTCCCCGTTTCGGGTGTGTTCATGTATAACTGTTGCCGTCATCTCAGTGAAGCGTACAGTGAGGGAAGGCAATGAAAGCCAGATATGGAAGAAAGCAGGAGGACGGGGGGGTGTTTCTGTGGCATCATGTTGTACCTTTTCATGGTAAAACGGTTCGAGCATTATCAGATCGAGATTACCATCCATCCCCAGCTGTTCCCTTTCACACCGGCCCCCACGTCCCCCTCCCCCACTATCAACTCCACTGCCATCAACCTTCCCATTCCTTTCTATTCTTCCCCTTAACTAAGAAGCAGAGAAGCAGAAAGGGCCAATGTGTTCAGCGACGTGTCGGCTTATCGTCCAGGCTCTATCGCTCCATCCGAACAACACGGTGGAAAGATTGCATCCAGAGCGTGTTTTAGCCTGTTCTTTACATTTGACCAGAAACGAGAGGAGAGTGCACGTTGACTGTCCTTTCAGTTATTTTTTAAAAAAAAGGGTACGAATCCTCCAGGTTATTTATTCTTAGTGTTGGATGCCGTCGTTCTCCGAGCAATAAAAACACAAAAAGGTATGTTTACAGGTGTTTAAGATAAAGTTTTTTTTAATCTCTTTGAATAACATCTCTGTACTGTGTAATTTATATATCAATGTCCACTCTGAACTCCTGCAAGCCTGCAAAACCTCCATCACCCCACTGACCTCTTCCTCTCACATGCATGAAGCGTGCATGCGTGTCTGACATTAACCAGTAATCTGCAAGCTCAGCTCTGACGCTCACGTTGTCTTGTCATTGCCGTGCTGGTGCACAAAAGCTGGAGTTCATGTCTCAGGGCTACGTGTTTCCGTGTGTTCCCATTAACTCGTCAGTTTGTCAGTCGCTCTGAGTCAGAGGACGTCTCTGGCATAAAGTTGGATCTCTCTCAACATCTGCACAATGCGGTGAAGTCACAGCGGGCAGTGCCAGGATGTTATCTGAAGGTTCAGTTCACCATAAACGTCGGCCTGTCACACCTCTTGTGTTCGAGTTCATGTGTGTGAATGTGGGATCAGGTGGTTTTCCAGGTGAGTGAGAACCAGGTTGCACTTGACTTCTGAGGCCATGATGCTGTTTTCCTGCTGACTGGTGGCAAGTTCCTGCTCAAGTTCAAGATATTTTCTATGCAAACTTTGTGCAAATCTATTACCATAAAAAAGGAGCCAATTGTGAAGAAAAAGCTCTTTATTGACTATTTGATAAACATGAAACCCTCAGTAATATCATGAGCTTTTGTTAGTGAATAAAAGAGTGAAACTGCAGGTTCAAGCAGTTGAGCTGAGTTTGCATTGCAGGTTTTTTACCCCTCAGAGGGTCTCGGACACACGGAGGGACCTCGTAGTAAAACTGCTGCTTCCTTGGCACTGAACAGAGACACGAGGTGGTTTGTATTTCTGATTGGAAGGCTGCCGTGTCGCTTCTCTGTGCAAATATTTCAAGCATGTACAACTGTAAGGAGACCCTGGGGTAGGCCCGGAACAAGCTAGAGGGATTATCCATCTGGCATGGGAACACCTTGGGATCCCTGCAGAAGAAGCCGGAGGCGAGGAGCACCGAAGCTACTTTTCTCAGCATGCTGCCGCCGCAACTCAGACTTGGATAAGCAGAAAATAGACTGATGGACGGCTGGATGATTGGTAGATGGATGGCACGGCGAGATTCAAGGACATGGAGACTTGTCAGCTCTGTAGATAAATGACCGTGTTAACATTCGAGTCAAACAAA
Source organism: Acanthurus leucopareius (assembly GCA_029814765.1). Lineage (NCBI taxonomy): Eukaryota > Metazoa > Chordata > Actinopteri > Acanthuriformes > Acanthuridae > Acanthurus > Acanthurus leucopareius. Next base: position 20,809,385 of record JAQMCX010000011.1, on the reverse strand, counting down.
TAACAAAAACCTGAGACTCCTGTTAAGATCTGGACTTTGGAAACATCAGCAATTGTCATTATCCCAAAGTACCTCTGAGACTTTTGGCTCGGATCGTATTATGGTCCAATTTAACCATTTAGTCATCCGTTAAAGCTGAGAAAGCCTCAGAGTAGCACTAAGTGTTTTTTTTCGTACAGTCAGTTTCGTGAATACGTTAACGTTGTTCACGTACGTGCATGCTGTAACCGAGAAATTAAACCTCCTTTTAAAATTGCACCGCGTCGCTTTCCATCAGATGAAAACCCTCAGTTTGTGATTTAACCTGCTATGAGATGGATTCAATTACCGCCATGTTATTCTAAATCACATCAGGTACTCAGACGGTCTGCGGAGGCCCCGGCCATATGGTGAGAAATAAGGGAACAATACGGGAATTTAGAGAAATAAGAGTTTCACATTAGTATAACAGCAGTGAAGCAAATGGATAACACATTCCCCCTCTTTAATAACCTCTGCTGAGGTTCGTTAAAAGGCCTTTTAACCCCCACATGCAGCATTGCAACCGCTCAGCGTTGAGTTTTACTGCGTGACTCCCAGGTGTGAATGCATATAACTGTATCAATGTGAATGAAGCAGGATGTTGCTGGAAAAGCACCATGCATGCTCAGCAAGCCATTACATTCGACTTTTTTTTTCTTCTTCTTCTTTTTTTTTTTAACAAATTAAATCAGGAGAATTTGGATCAGCCTTGTAAAACTTTTACTGCGTGCTTTTACATCATCCAAAAACTATATCCAAAAAAAAAAACGGGGAGAAAAAAAGGGGGATAAGAGAAATAAACGACACACTCCTCCCTTCTTGCGTATTTCAGAATAATTGTTGATAAAAACTCGATCGCAGCCAGAGGGAAAACCGATCAGATTATTCATGAGGAAAAATCTGCGAGTGTCTTCAGCACGTCATCCCGATGTGTTTTCCCCTTCTCGCTGCTATCATCATGGCTAATCACATTAGCATCAGTGTCATTACCTCAGACTACCTGTTCATCATTTCACTCTATGAAATATGCCATAAAAACCCCCCGACACATGGAACATCTTACCATATAGACGCCCATAGCAAAGACAGTAGAATATGCTTCCACTCAGCAGGCGTGCAGGACGGATATTACCTCATGCTGGCTTTCTCACACGCAAAGAAAAACACACATTATGAATTCGCAGTCTCACACAGAGAGACGCACATACTGTACAGACAGAGAGCGCGTTTTCCAAAGAGGACAAAACTTTATTTACACGTTGATTTATCGCCGGTTCGAGTCGTTTGATTGATCCAGCGATGCAACATGCAATGCTTTGCAAACTAGTGAATAAAACTTAATAACACTGATGGAAACATGCAACTACAGGACGGTGATGAAGTTTGACAGGAAACTCCATGCTTAAAATCATTCGTGACATTTGATTAGGCTCCATGTGGCTTGATTTGCCACGGTCTCAAACACACTGGAGGGCCGAGTGAAACTACTTTATTGTTTTCTTGTTATTTTAACTGTTATTGCTAAAGAGAAATACATGTATCCCTCCTCTTTTTTTAACGCCCTTTTCTTCAGGGAAGCAGCCAACTTCTTGACCATTTTACTGGATCGATTTGAAAAGAAGAGAAATTCCAAAGAAGACTTCAGCACCCACAACAATACGACTGTTGGAGATTTCTTTAAAAACACAACAGAGTTTGCTGTGTGAAAGGAGGCAGTTTTCTTCTCGACTGACGAAAGGCAGAGAGAATCGAGCATGTCAGCACTTTTTGTAAGAGTTGCTCATCACATCTTGTTGTGGCTTGCCAACACTGTGGAGCCTGAGGTGCTGCGAGCCTGTCACGAGAGGAGCAGATAGTGGTTCACATGTGTAACTGGATCTGCATGGCACAGAGTCTGCAGGCACCACCGCCGCCGCCGCCACCGCCGCCACTGCTGCTGCTGCTGGGTAAAAAAAACATGCATCTGCAACAGCATGTTGGTGAAGAATGAGAAGTTTAAACAGGTTTAACAGGTCAAGTCAAGCAAAAGAAAATACAATGAGTACGACTCTTACCTGTTAATTATGATAAGTGTATGATTAATTTTGGCCCGAACATGTGTGAATTATTTTCACTGAGTGACAGCAAGTGTGTTTAAAATAATGTAGTGGTTTTATAAGAGAATGTGAGAGGACAAAGTTTCTATGTATGTGTGTGTGTTTTCGACTCACACAAGCAAACCAAAAGCAGTTTGATGTATGTGACGGGTACCGTTTTTGACTTCTTTAATGCTTAACATTACACTGCTTTGGATCACCACCCAAAAATATGTCAATATCTTGTAAAATATTATGACAACATATAAGATTTGCAGACTTGAACTCTGCATCTACTTAAGCGGAGTGCCGAGAAACATCTGGGTCATAAACAAAAAACAGTAAATCTCGATTTCTTAACTTTCAGGGCTGGTTTAAAGATCGCACTGAATGTCGTTTTCCTAAATAAATGTGCAGCAAAGAAAAACACACACTTACTCTACTTGAACATGTCGACTGATGCAAAAGATGCAGCGACTTTTGCAACTTTTGCAGGATGGACGTAGCTGCTGCATGTCCACGTTTCCCCCGGTGAAACAGCGGTGTAACGGTGCGTGCCTCGCAGACTCGTAAAGCTGGGAAAACATCACATGACGACGTTTAGCAGGTGTTTGCGTCGAGGTGGTCATCAGTCACTGGTAAATACATCACATCAAACTGCACCAATGAAAATGCCACTGCAGGAGATAAATAACGTAGCAGCAGCCTGGATATGCTGTTAAACAGGAAGATGTTAGAGACATTAAGCCGAGACGCTGACGCTTGTCTGTCAAACTGTGGCATCGCAGAGCTTATCTGAGGTTATCACTGGGATTTAACACTTTTTATCAGCAGTTTTAAGCAAAACCCTCAAGTAATCAGGTTGACAAGAGTCTCCTGAATGCATCATCAGATTTTGACTTGTTCTTGGCTCAGGATGATGCAGCTTGTAAATCCTCTAATTAAAGGTGCCCTGTGGAGTTTTCTTGTAAACAAACCAAAAGCTACCTTAACATTCAGTGTTACTCACCAAAAACACAGTGTGTGTGTGTGTGTGTGTAACCTTGAGGTGCAAAACACTGGATGAATGCAGTTCCTGCTACAAATAAAACAATTGTGAAATAGATTTTGAAGCATTTTTAAATCCTTGATCTCTTGTTCGTCCACTTGTTTGGCTGATGCATCGCTCCGGATCATGTTAACGCCGCCTGCTGATTGGTGGAATCGTGTGAAACCACTGACAGTAGTTGGTTTCTTGTCGTCTCTGATCATGCATGTATGTTTCTGTGCACACGGGCCAAACAAAGTGGGAACTCACTTTATATGACAAACAGCTCTGTAGCTCCACCAGAGGTCAAAAACTCTACTGGAAACCTTTAAGTTCACACGAGCTCGTTTATCCCACAATCTTTTATTCCTTCAGTGTGTCACTTCCTGTAGAATAAGCTTAATAGGACAAGAAGAAATAATGAAAAAGGTTGAAGGTTAATACTGCAGTGCTATCCTGCTTATTTTCAGCAGAGAAAAGCAGTTTCCCTGCAATCAGTTGAGTCATAATGGTGTTTTATTTGGACAGAATGAGCAAAGCTACAAATATTCTGTTGGTGCATAAAAACCACAAACCTCTTTTCTTTCAGTTTCTAGTATTACAAGATGATTTTCATGTCCTGATGTTATCAGAAGGCTCCTGAGCTCTGAGTTACGGGATTCGTCAGGAGAAACTGGGTTCACCTGTGATGTTTCTCCTCAGCTGATGCTAATCAGAGTGACTCAGAGGTTATATGAGGAGGCTGGTGTTTCCCTGCTCTGCTGGTCGTGTGTCTCCAGAGAGTCAACACCATTAGTTCACTGTCTGTGTTTGTCTGTTTGATTGTGTATGTGTGTGGGTTGAGTGTGGGGAGTGTTTTTCTTTATTTTAAACTGTGTGGAGAGACTCTTCTGTCTGCCAGCCTCCTCTCAGTATCAACTCATGACCCCCTTTTTTTCCCCCCAAAGACTCCTAATGTTGATTTCTGTTTAAACTGGGTCTGAGTCTTTTGTTGGCATGGCTTTGATAGCATTAGTGGGTCATTGTGGGGAGTTTTTATTATTCCTACAGTCACCTTTCCAGAACCCGGCAGCCCTTTTTTTGACTTTGACATGGTTTTGTTTTGTTTGTTTGTTTCATGTGCAGTGTCTTCTGTAGGTTTCCACACTGTGACTCCTGTCTGCCATGAAACAACAACATGGTTTGCCACCATGAAATAAATCGGGGACACTGACGAAGACTTGTTTACTTGATTTGATTTAATTTCCCATGCTCGGGGTCGAGGCATGGTGGCATTCTGCAGCCGCTGAACTGTGCGGATGACATTTTCAGTGTTTTGAAAAGACCTCTTACAGATCATTTCCCCATTCTTACCTTGAGGGGCAATGAGGGTTTTTAGTCTTATCCCTTAATCCAGTCCTGGATTAAGGGATAAAGATGGTAATATTCTGTGTTTTAATTACTGTCAACAGATCCCATGAAAAGACCAAAACCAACTAAGTCAAACAATAATTTCTGCTCTCTGTACCACTGACCTTCAGATTCCTCTGGGCACAGCTGCTTTATGTTCTGGCAGTAATGTGGCTGCTGGATCTGATCGAGACAAAGCTTTTAATTCCACCTCAAGTGCCACATCAGGCTTTCGAAAGTGTCCCAGAAGAAGATTTACAACAAGTTCAACAAGTCTGTTTTCATGATGAAATGTGCGTCAAGCAGCACAGAGCAGAACAGAGCGAGACAGGAAGTCCAACGCAGGGACGGTTCAGAGATTACAAAATAAAACACCACATACAGATTTCTGATCATATCATAAAAAACTGACAAAAAATGCTTATTATTTACCCATGAAGAACAAAATAATCATATAAAATGATCAAATTAATCAAATCTGAGCAAAGAGAGACATAATACTCTGCTTCTGATCCTCCTCTAGTGGGATACGAAGCCACGTGGAAGATTTTAAAAAAGAGTTTCTGTTTTTAGTTCTGCATAAAATTCTTTAAAAATATAAAGTTATATTCCTCTCCATATGACCGTCCACACGTACACACATACTTTGAGTCAACATCTTAGTGTTTTGGCTGGTTTTGGGTCTTTTTTCTCATCATTAGATCACACTGAAGTGTTTCAGTTTGAATTCCATTACAATGAGAATCACAAGACCATTTTTCATCCGAACTGGATTTAATTGTTGGATTTCGTTGTTGGATTGTGAACAAATCATATTAATAAAACAGAATTCAGAACATTTTGCACTTCCAACTCAAAGTCCGTCCTCTGTTTTTTGTTTTTTTTTAAATCAGCTCTCTGAGCCAAAGGTAAATGTTTCTGATAAAGCAGCACCTACACTCGTCTCCTCCCCTCGCCGCTGCTGATAAATGATCTGCTCCAGAGCGCAGAACCAGATGTTCTACAGGTTGCCCCGCTCTGAATAGGACCTATTGTTGGAGATTAACATGGAGCAAGTGTCCACGGCGGGTCGAGGGTCGGGTTGGTGGCAAAAGGCACCAGCTTCCACAAGTCTTGACCTTTTTTTTAAATGAGTGCAATGTGATACAACGCATGGGTCAGCAGTCACATGCTGAAAGCAGGCCCACATGTTGACAGAGACCCCCCTGACCCCCGGCCGCCTCCACGCAGCCCCTGCCCCGGCCATGACGTGTGCCGATTGAGACTCTGCTGGGCTAACAACCCCCTGAGGCTTCTGGGTAATTAGGGGATCCAATCATGCAAGCTCGGGGGGTGGTGGGGCCTGACCTGGGATGAGGATTCTATGGAGACTAGTTTTGACTTCTTGTCCGTCTTTTGATTTTGATTTATAACATAAATAGACAGACTTTAGTTTTTATTTTAAAGTTAATGATGGAGGATAAATACTTTACCAGCTCCAAGCACCAATCCATATCTCATTTCATTGCTGTAATTTGACAACCAACGAGCTCAAGGAGCGATTTCAGCTCTGCAACCGCTGGTTTGCAAACAAAGAAACATGGATTTCATTTCATACAGGACCTGGTCTGGTTTCTGACTGTACCTAATAATTTTTCTTAGGAGACATCTATTTGGCTTCCACAGTATTAAAACTGCTGTTGTGTTTGAATTATGAATTACTCATTATTTTGAGCGCCGGCCAATCACAATTCCAACGGCTGTTTAGTCGAGAGCACAAAACTTCCACTCTCATATGCATTCATTAAGGTGGAATGATATTTACCACTAATTGGGGGGACTCTGGGATGATGTGCGATTAATAGTCGGTGTCTTGTGACAAATCCATTGCGTCGGTTTAAGGCTGAAGAAGAGCAGATGCACTGCAGAGAGTCCAGAATAGCCCCACCACACTGGAGGCTTTTCTGACTTAATGTCAACACCAGAGCCCTCACAAATACCAGATGGAGCCACTTTATTTGTTGGACTGATTGCACCTACTCAAGTTTATCTCCAGCCGCTCACGTGGCGGCGAGAGAGCGAGAAGGGAGAGATGTCTGGTCCAGTCGCAGTAATTTATGACGTGCCTTTTCAAAAACCGTGGCAACTCCGGTTTTGTGTAACGAAGCACATAAATGCAATGATCACTTGAAAGAACAGTGCATAAATTTTTAAGCATGAGCCCATTTCTCTCTTTTCTCTTGAAAGTGATTAAAAGAAATATCGTGGAAAGACTGATATATTGCACCAAAAATGCAACTTGTACAGAATATTTCATATTTTTTGAATTTTCTTATCCCAAATTTTCGTTCCTAAAATAACCTGAAAGTGACTTCTGTATTCACTGAATCAAGGTCTGCACTAAAGTCAATATTTGAGGTAATTTGAGGTTCAGCTTCTATTCCATGTGTGTCGACATGAATCTGACAGCCGTTGTTAGCGGCTAATTTTTAGATTTAATGTTGCAGATCACAAAACATGAGCTTATAGAATAAAATCACAAAGCCTCTTACAGAAAATCAGCATCTAATTTCAGCCACCTGTCAAGTTTCAGACATTATTTGTTAGCGGTTCAACCGAAGAGACGTTTCCCCGCTTCCTCGCTTCCCTTAAATCACCTCAAGACCCCTCAGATTTACGTGGTGACCCCATCAAAACGCCGACCCCCGCTGGAACAGCTGGACCGAAGTAGCTAACTGTATATACAAGAGGTGATTGATAAGGTCGCGACCTCAGGTGGAAGGAAATGAGTTGCACAGCTCTTGTTGTCTGCACGTGCAGTTCAGCTCTTTAAGTGAAAATACAGAAAGTTTGAGTAACTTGTGTAAGAAATGCAAGTCAGCACAGTCTGAGAAAATCAACGACACTTGTCTTCATGCAGTCGTCGCTCTGCCATGTTTGAATTCAGCATCCCTGCAGTTCATCACCTCGTAAGAAGGGATGTCCTCCTTGAGTTGCTTATAGTAGAAGGTGAACACCAAAGAGGCAAATCTGAACATGTGTCACCTCAATGTTCTTAAAAGAAACATAAATTCTTTGGTGTGTGAAAGGCTGCAGATCAGGACCCCCACCATCCAAGCTTAAGAACAAGGTGGGACTGTACTTTATTCGGGGAGAGGCCTCTTATTTATTCCCCTGCTGTTGACTCAGTGTGGATATTAAAGAGCGCGGGTGTGTGCTTGTATGAGACAGATGGAATGGTGCCGCGTCGGCCTGCTGAGACTCTCCTGAACCTCTGATTACCAATCGACCTCTGAGCTTTGCACATAAATCCACATCAGAAACCAAACTGCTGAAGCAGCCTGAAGAGAAGTGGAACCTCTGCGAACAACAATCCCTATCTGTGCCATTGATGTGTTCTTTACCCTACGTCCGATGTTTAATTAATGAAAGAAAAGCGATACTGTGTTGGACAGGAAGAATAATTGAATAGAGCAGTGGATGTCATCTCAAAGGTCAGTAATTAGGAGTTGAACCGCAGTCCCCGAAGCCTCTAATGTGATATGATTGAAGTGTATTTTTCTGGCTTTGAACGAAACCCAACAACTTCATCATGGCTTAATCATCGCGTGAGGAAGACGATGTTCCACATGAAGAGGAATGCTGAACTCGCTGCAGAAGTCAGTTGTGCTTCGTGCTAAGTGCCTAAGACACCGGATCCAATGGATGCTTTCTGCCTGTGCAAACACAGTGGTTGGATCTGTTTACCCAGAATCAAAGTCATGGCCAATCCCATCAGACTCAGACGATATATCTCCCTCTTCCTCCCCGTCGCTCTCTGTCATCCCTGACGTTCTGCTGTCACTTTTATGGCCTGTATCCTGCTATTTTACACCCTCGTTTGGACTCTCAAAGCCCCTGACTTGTCTCATGCAGATATGTTTACTTCATATTTATTGACAATTCTTTAACTGAAGCCACATGGGGGGGGGAAAGAAAAAAAAATGAAATGCAAAACTTCATCCTTCTTTACAAAAACAATAAACCACTTCCAGGTACACGGTTCCAACATACGTCGAGGTCCCCGTTTTTTTTTTCTCTTTTTTTTTTTCTCTAAACAAGTTGCTCGGCGCTGCCAGAGGCTTCCTTGTAAGCTGGTTTTGAAAATGAATGCCTTTATGTTTTGGTTTGGACCCACTGAATAATTTACTATGTAATTACATACTCTGCAAAAGCCTCCGTGTCCACTCGGGCCCATTTGGGATTCTCCGTAGCATTGCAGTCACAACCAGAGCCTTGACCAAATCAAAACTCAAACCCACTCTCTAATCAAAAAACTGGAAAACTCACATCCAGAGGCAAGGTTTTATGTCTGCAGTCTGCTAAATACCCTTACACCAACAGTTGGGGTGTAATTTCTGATTTGCAGCTTTGCCAAACTTCTCTTTCTGTTTTTTTTTCTTCTTCTTCTTCATTCGAGCCCCTGCAGAACAGAACTCGCTGAGACGCTGCAGCTTGTGCTGTGTTTTGCAAAACATGTCCCGTCATTACAGTTGGCAGAGGTTCGCTGAGAAAAAAAAAAAAATGACAATAAGCTGCAGAGAAGTTCACCGTGGCTTATGGGAAGCATCCGCTAATTTAGGAGACGCAGGAAACAACTGCTTCCAACAATACAGTCATTGTCACTCACGATGAGAGTGAAGACTGTGAGAAAAACATAATCGGTCATAAGACGGCGAAGATGTTTTTAGAGATTGATCTGTTTTTAAACGTGACACAAGCTTTAGGTCGGAGGGGTGGAGAATGTGGCGAGCAGCGCTTCGTTAAAACACAGCTTGTTTGAATCATACCATCACTGATGCACGTGTGTTTTTCAATCACAAACACGGCGGAGTTACAGCTGCTGATTAGCACATGCGGGCTGAGATTTTGTGTTTAAAATATGAGGTGTTAGACGAGCCGAGTTTCATTTACGCAGGCACGGGCCTTTTAAAAAAAGTGGGTCAGTTGTTGACTTGTGTAAACGTGTATGACCCCACCAAGTTATCCGCTGTAATTATATTTTGCTTGTGCAGCAATGATGAATATATATTCGTCGGCTTCATCGTTATCAGGGATTCTGGTGTTTTTTGGTGTCGGATCAGAACCAAATTTTGCAGTAGTGACCTCCCCTTGTTTCCACTTGAATACTGGTGTGTGTGTTGTCTCTGGTACACATGCAAATATTTCTATATATATTTATTTAGCATTTATTTGAGTGAAAAACCTACATAACTGCAAAACAACTGGTATTCATATGTGAACCTGCACAGGAGCTGAAAAAACTGAAATAAAACAATAACAAATGTCAAACTTTTACTAAAAAATTAGACAGATCTACTTTACCTTCGCCCACAGGTCAGACAGACAAGACGGTTACCATTTAATTATTTGACCTTCTGACCCTCGGCCCCCCTTCCCTCATGGGTGAAGCTCTACTGAATGTGCTGCTTCACTGGAGTTGCACCCAACCTGCAGCTCTCAGGTCTGATCCCTCCTCCTTCCAGCCAGAGACAGTCAATGTTCAAATTATTAACCAGCCTGTTAAATTTTATACAGCCACTAACTGTGCAACACTTAGCATTATTGTGAGTACACAGAGTTACAAGGGATACAGGACATTACAGTTATACATTCACCTCAATTTTCAGCAGCAGATAGATAAAACTTCTAAACCCACTGACCTGCTCGTGGGTCAATCATTACAAACTCATGCTGTGCAGCTAAACTTTGTTCAAAACCCACAGAACTTTATTTAAAGGTCTGGTAGAGATCCTCAAGTTTCCAAAGACACCACACACATCAGGCTGTATTAAGCACACTGATGCAGCACACAGCATCTTTGCATATGATGGAGCAGCACAGCAGCAAAAACAGTGCAACTGTAAAAATGTAAAATAGACCATTTTTGATGGGATGTTCAATAAAGCTAACTTATTTTTGAGTTTTGGGACTCATTCCTGCACATTGTGCTCTCAGTGTGTCCCTATGCATTGCAATATTAGTCTGTGTAGCTTATTTTAGCATGCTAACATCTGAAATGGTGAGCATGGTGAGTATCATACTTGCTAAACTTTAGCATATAAGTGAAGCTGCACATGTGAACAAGTTGCAATGCTAACGTAGCATTTAGCTCAAGGCCTCGTTGTGCTTGAATGGCTGCAGACTCTTAATCCTGCCCCATCTAAATGGTTGTCCCATAATATTTCCATTCACTGTGACTCACTGACACACAAACACACATGCACACACACATGCACTGAGCCGGGCTTATCATGCCAGTGTGTTAGCATGTTCGTTTGATCTGCTCCCCTGCAGAGTCTCGGTCCTGAGGTTTGTCTCCTGTGGTCCAGATGCCATTCATGCCCACAGGTCGACACATACCTGAGCTGGCTGTTATCAATCTTTAGCCCAGAGCCGCTGCAGCTGGCAGTGAAAGGGCACATTGGCCTGGATGAAGGTAGTTTAACTAGCTTTAGCTCCAACAAGGAATGACAGGAACCTCGTTTGCTTGGGGAATGTTTTACTTTTTCCTGGACTGTTCGTTTTATTACATTTACTAGACTGAAATTTTTATACAATTGCATAAACGCAATTGAGTGCTTGTTCTAAATTTCCACCCTGACATTAGAGTATTCTAGTAAAACCACCCTGTTACATAGTAAATGAAGCAGAAGTCATGTCTGCACAGGTTGGATATTTTTCTGCTCGGCTCTTCAGTTCAGCTCAGTGCTTCTCAAATGCTGATGAAATATGAGGATTTTTCTTTTTTTGTTTTACTGGGTATGTTGCTGTTTTGCACTCCATGCTTTCCTGAAATGTTGCCAGCGGAGGAATTTAGTTTAATTTATAGCCGAGGAATTTTAATGTTGATCTTAGTGTAAGACATTATGGATAAGAGCATTAGCTAAATACCTAAACTGACAAATTGAAGACATTGTTTGGAAGTGTTTAAAGAATACTTGAGGAGTACTTGATGTAAAAATTCAAATATTTGTAAGTATGATTAGTCACTTTTAACCCGGTCTGCCGCCTCCAGGCGCACACACTTTCGCATTTACACACATTAACGGAAAAAGAAATGTCTTTTGTGGGGTTGATTGCGTAAGGTGGCCTGTCAATTACAAGTATGAGGAATAAGAAAAAGGAATATGCAGGAGGCAAAAGAGAAATGTGCCGTTAAGTAAATCATCCATGGGGTTGAAGGAGTGAAACAACCATGAGAAGAAACAACAAATACATTACCTTTTAACAAAGCCCAGCATTAGCAATTTCAAGCTAAAGGCTTGGCCAGGTACCAGACCACAAGGCAAAACCATCCCACGGCGCTCAAACACTCCTCGTTCCTCTCTCCTCTTGGCCTCATGCACACATTTGAATGGGCTTTGTTTTGGAAAAGCTTTAGGCCAACCATACATTAATAGACTCGAAAAAAAAGACCTCCACTTGTGTAGGGTTTTTACACTTAACGGCGCGGCTTATCTCGATGGGCAGAGTTTCCATCACAGCGCTCAGATAAGCCTTCACACCGTCTCACGTTACGAGATCATGCAGGTCTTCTCATGGTCACATCGCGGCGATTTTCGATGTTAATGGACACCCGCAGGGCGCTCGCCGCCACAAAGTTCACCGCGCTGTTGACAATGCCTCTATAGCAACACTGTCAACCACAGCGAGATGCGATCCAAGCCGGAGGGAGCCGAATATTTATCACAATTTAGTGAATCTAAAGGTTTGTGTTCTCTTCCAAATGACCAGGAGTGATCGGCTGCCTCACAAAAATAAACCACATTTGTGAGATTTTTTTTATTTTATTCCCTTTCCGAGAGTTTGGAATTGCTTTCATTGAGCCAACGCACATATACAACTAAAACCACAAACTTTTCTTTATTTACAAAATTAGTTTTTGTCGAGTAATGCGACTTTGAAATGTTTCAAGGCTGATACTGATATTAATGTTTTTTTGTAACAGAGCTGTCAATGGCTCATATTTTTCACGGTTATTTAATACTGTTCACTCCAATTTGACCATAGTTATTCACCCAAAAGGTCAATATTTTCGTTCCTGACAGCAAATTAAAGACTCTGAAATTGAATTTGCACCATAATTAGATATGAAAGCTCCAGTGAAACCCAGACAAATAAAATAATTTTAGGCTCAAATACTTTTTTGTGCAACAGAGAGATCCGTTGCTTGAACAAAGACTAAAACCAACCCTATTCTTTATTCCTGCTTCCTTTAGAAGCTCATGTTTGGTCAAATCTCTTCCTTCCTGTTTTTCTTTCTTACCTTCAACACACAGCAAGTTGCCAGAATTAAATGTTGGTATTGTACGTTAAATTTGTAGTTTTCATACATACTATTTCAACTTTTTAACAGTCCATGTCAAGGTAAAGTTATTCAGATTACTTGTATCTTAGCTGAGCTTCTCCTCAGGAGGAAAAGGAGGAGGAGGATGGTGGTGGCGTGACAGTCCAACGCGACAGTCTGCCAAGCAGCAGACCTCCATTTAAACCCACTTTCAGAGCTGAAACTGGGCATGTCTGAGGACGGCGTTTGGACATTTTTAGCAACTGTTTGTGTTTACATGTCGTGTGCCTAAACCTAACCAGAGCTCGACCACAACACTGTCACAGCACAAACTGAGAACTGAAACGTAAAGTTTCAATGCAGCCGTCGTTTGCAGAAACATACAGCGCCGATGTTTATTCTCGGCTACGAGCTGGCACGTGTCCTTATTTCTCTCTCACACTTTCATGCATATTATTAAGTTGGACGGTGGACAGCTTTATTCCACAGTTTAAATGACAGAATGCAGACCGCTAACAGGTTAAATCCTGGAGCCGTGCTGTCTGGGCTCAACAGATATACACAACAACACCTTTCTGGATGTCCTTGGAAGTGGGACTGTTTGTGTGCCCAAGAGTGTTTGTGTATCACGCACTCCTCTTGTGTATATGTAGAGTGATGACTTGACGAAGTGGAACAAGAAAAATTACAAGCTGCATTCTCTGGTGTTCGTTATTTTCCATCTTCGGGGGGGGAGTGCAAGGACTTAAAACACAAATACACATGCCCACACAAACACACACACACACACACACACACACAATTTACAGCAAGTTTGAAGATGTAAACACACACAAGCGCCCTCTCTTTCACACATTAACATGCAATTAAAAACACACAGCGATGCGCACGAGTTTGAGCGCTTAGCATGTTTGACAGACGATGCTAACATTGTCATAATAAAATCAACGCTTTACGTAATCCCACTGTATGCTTTGTGTACAGTGAAGGATAATTCCTGTTTATTTCAAACCAGGCATATTTTCCATAAATGTGACTGTTGTGGCTCCGTTGTGGAGTTTCAGCGTGCATAACAGCGTATAACAAGCAAACTCCGTCAGCCTCCTACAGCTTTCCAAATGACTATAGTTTTTACATGAATCATTTCAGACGCTTGTTTCTGAGTCCCACCGAAAGTAAACATGGAGAGAAGAGAAGCTGCCTGAAACATCCACCCACCGGCCTGAAACTGGATGGAGATCAACTTCTGGGGCAACTTGCACATCAGTTTGTTTGCACGTACGAGACTGTGGTCATCATCCCGTTTGTGTTTGAACTTGAGCAGTAGTAGCAAACGAGTGACGGCGAGTTTTCCTAATTGAACTGGATGATAAAATGATGAGATACACACCATGCAGCGTTGCAGACCTCACTGGTGACTTAGTTGCTGTGCAGTTTGACTGCAAACTACTTCAAGATGTCATATTAGTTTTATTTTTGGATATATTTCATCTTGGGCTAATTATCCAGCACAGTTGTAACATTTTCCCTCAGCTACCACTGTAATCTTGGATCGAAATGGGCTTAATAAATCGTCTTACTCGATGCTAGTGTTGATTTAGGGAGGGAACTGCAGGGTTTTGTTTATAAGTGCTGCAAATTCATTAGTTGTAGTTTGAAATCTGGCGTCAACAGGTATCTCTCTGCAGCTCCTCATGCGACTGAGGTGAGCAATGACACCTCCTCTTTCTTCAGGTATGTTCGAGTTTATTGCACTTGAAATTGCACCCATGTCACATTGCACAATAGCCATCTGAAACAGTCATCATGTTTGCATGGAAAAGACAAACATAGATATTAGATGGCAGCAAATGCAGGATTGTCTTTCCTCCAGGTATTTTATCTTTCACATCATCTGACTTCTCCTTGTTTCCAGTTGGAGTGAAATAACTTTTGGCCTCCAGTTTTATTGCCACCTAATCATAGCAGATACCCGTTACACAAATGTCAGTATTTGAGTAAAAGGAGTCTGAAAAATTGCAGTTTCAGATGATTTGTCTGTCTGCATTTATAGGTAACTATGTGTCTTTTATACCACAACCCAAAAAAAATCATTTGTTCACCAAAAAAAAGTCACTTTGGTGCAGAAAAACGTAGTTATTGTTCCTTTAAGTGGTTGGTTGGCTGGAGGGAGGAGCAGATGAATCGATGCATGAGCTGATCTTTGGGGGATTGGACATTTGCATTGAGCAAAGAGTGAGAACAGAGAAAAAAGGAACATGAACATCGTGTCTGCTCTGTGATGATAACATGTTTCTTGTATGGCCTCACATGGTTTCTTGTGTTGGGAGCATATTTTCCTCCTAATTTGTCATGTTCTCTCCATCCGTCATCTCATGCCAAGCCGAGATTCGGAAGGACGCATCATTAATCCGCTCTGCCTCACTGTCTTAAGCCTTGTTCATTATTGCTACTCAAGTTTAGCCAAAAGAAGCTCAGATTTGTATCTTAGTTTGTTCTTGCTGGGTTCTTGCTGCTGCTGCTGTTGGTTTTGGAGTGAACCCACCACAGTCCTTCACTCAGGAGCAAGCTGGTGAGAAGTTAAACCATCACAGTTCACTCTGTACTCTCTCTCTGTGTGGCTGCTGGATTAATCTGTGACCACCTCACTATCCAAACTTTTGTGTCAAACTCTGGAGGGAGAAAAAAAAAAGGAAGAAAAAACTCAGTCTGCTCCAGATGTTTACTGTTGAATGCATAAGATAGGAAGTGATAGCATGGATGGAGGCATGTAAGGAAAAACCAGAGGGAAAGCCATGGAAAAAAAACAGTCCAAGTATGTAAACAGTGGTTATGGAATCCTTCAACATCCTCTGTCAGGCAGGTTTTATAGAATCATGGCTGAACTGAAGTAAAGGAAACACTAAACATGTGCCATACTGATGTTGTGGTGAAAACAAATCCCATTTTTCGAGTCATTCCAAAGAAAACGTGAAATGCCCATGTGGATTCAGTTTCATATAAGTGAGATTATGTAATTATACAGTCACTAATTCCATGGAAAACATTTTTGGTATGAAATAAATACATAAGCAGCTGTATCTTTCGATTAATGTGTTCAATACAATAAGAGCTTTTACTTTAGAGCCATATAGTGTCATTGCAGATCTGGTGACACATTAAACTATCAGTTAATGAGGTCATTTCTCTGATTGCTTCAGTGTCTACAGAGGACATGTGAGCGAGCTCCTCTGCAGACTTTATCATTGTTAACGCTGCCTTCTAGTGGCCAACTTCTAAACTAACAGGAGTAAATCACTCCTCTATGGATCCTCAGCCTGCAAATGCAAGGGTCAGGTAGAACGGCCACATTTAGGAAACGTCCGCGGCCGTTTATCAAGCAGTATGTGGATATGGGAAGGACAACCGATACAGCTTCCTGACACCATGCTATTACTTAAGGAAGAGAAATCTGCCCTGAAAGCTGCAGAGATGGAAATAACAGCCCCGGCTGGACTGATTTAAAGCGCATATGTGTTGCAAGCAGAGCACAAGCTGAAGCCATCAGGCATTATTCTGCATGCAGGCTATAAAATAATATAGAGCCCAGTTGCACTTAAGTTGTCAGGCTGTTGCCTCAAATCTCAGAGTTCATGACATCCTCCAACCCCCCCACCCACCCCCGTTTTTTTCTGCTGTTCCTCTCTCCTCTCTGCACATGACTCCCTCACTATATGTGTGTGTGTGCGTGAGAGAGAGAGAGAGAGAGAGAGAGGGAGGAAGGGGGCATGTTGGTGGATTTCCCTTCTGGCTCCATTTGTAACACAAATGGTGTCCAATGGAAGCAACAGGTGCAGGCTTTAAAGGTGACTTATAGACCGGAGCAGGTATCCCTGTGTGTGTTATCTTAGCAAACAAACACACACACACTAACACACACACGCACACACACAGCTCTGCACGGAAAAGCTGTCAATTGGAAAATAATTAGCCCACAAATCCATTTTCCTGTCCCAACCTTTATGTAAGTGGTGAACACACGTGGTGGCGCAGATGCAGCACAGCGACAAACTTTTTCTTTTTCTTTTTTTTTCTCTCTTTCTGCTCCAACCGTGAATGTGAGGCAGCGCTTCGGCTCCGTCCTACTATTCCTTACTAAGAATATTCCATTCAACCCGTGACAATGAGGCACTTATGACTCAAGTGTGGGGGGTTACCGGTGTGTGTGCGTGTGTGTGTGTGTGTTTAATGGCCAGGAGGAATCATCATGATGTAAGAAAATGACTTTTCCTTGAGACTTGAATCAGAGTTTCAGATGTTTTCAAACACAAGAATCAGAAATTCGCACGATATTTTCTATTTATGAGCAAATTTTACGCACTGATCCAGTCAAATAAGAGAGATGATGACTTTTCATGACAGTTTTTGAAATATCTTATTGATCTGAAACTCTGGGATTATTTTCTTACTTACTGTTAAAAGAGCTTGTTTGACACCGATATAACCGAGCAGGAAAGCGCACGGTTTGATGGGAATAAGGATTTCTTTCAGTTTGCGCAGTTTCAAGAACTTATAGAGTGAATTTGAAGCCGCAGATCTACCGGCTGTTTTTAAAACGGCGACGTTGACGGTAAAACTCTGCGTTTTTTTTTCTTTTTTTAATTCCTCGGTGCGCTCTGCTGCGATGTTCTCGATGAGGGGTTGAGTTGCTCTCTTGCTGATGCCTCTTGCTTGCACCTCGCCATCAGTTCAGCCTTCAGGGTGAAAGAGCGATCCTCCTGCTGCTGAAAAAAAAAAAAAAAAAAAGTTTGGCCGCATGCCAAGCCGTGGAACAAGTGCGCCTCCCTTCCCTGCTGTTTAGCGTATTCATAGTTAGGGGTTTGGGCTCGGCTGTTTTTAAAAAGGCAAGGCAGCTCTCAAGTTGATCAGTCTGCTCAGAAAACTTGTGGTGGAGAAAGTACCGGAGTCCAAACTTAAAGGGGGAGAGAAGTTGAGATTTTTGTGCAAGGATCTGCCTTGCTCCTGCAGAGGACAATATCTCGGGAGAAATAGCGCATCAATTTGATATTTAATAATTTGAAGTGGGGTTTTTTTCTGCGCGGTGCACGGCGCAAAGCCTGTAATGAATGTTTTTTAATAGATAGCAACACTCTTGGATAAAGACTCTTGGCTTTAGCTTTAAAAATCGGATTATCTGACTGAGGCATTGTGCTCATTAGACCAGTCTACTTTTTCCCCTCCTCTTCGCATTTGAGGTTTATGCTATAAACTGAAGAGAGCACCAACAATGTTTCTGAGTTTTTGCCTCTTGGTGACATTTATCTTGGGGCTGTCCGGCTGCTTGGGCTCATACGTGCCGTGCGAGCCTTGTGACCAGAAGGCGCTGTCCATGTGCCCTCCGGTCCCGGTCGGCTGCCAGCTGGTCAAGGAGCCGGGCTGCGGCTGCTGCCTAACATGCGCGCTGTCTGAGGGGCAGGCGTGCGGCGTTTACACCGGGACGTGCACCCAGGGCCTCCGCTGCCTGCCGAGGAGCGGGGAGGAGAAACCCCTGCACGCCCTTCTCCACGGCAGGGGAGTTTGCACCAACGAGAAAGGATACAAACCTGCTCACCCGCCCATAGGTAAGACACGCACCGGCTGGCCGAGTGAATGCACGTTTGAAACCGAACGACGAGCTGAGATTATGTGCGGTAAACGCATAAACGCATGATTGCAAAGGAGCAGCGGGGTCTGCGCTCTCCTGAGGGTCAGGGTCTGATGATATCTCGTCCCATGAGGGGATCCACTGTGTGCTGTTTCGGTAGCAAGCTATTGTACTAATGTCTGGAGGGAATAAATAAATAAAAACCCAAACGAGTACATTTTAATAATAAACCCAGTCTGTTTTGAGTAAAAATGTATTTCACTGTTGATGATTTTCCTCCTTTTTTTGCCTCCTTTTCCGGGGACCCCAGGTGGTTCCCTCTGCTCACCTACAGCCCCGGTGCTGCAGGCTGCAAAGCCTGAGGAGCCGGGCTGCTCTCTGACAGACCGTTTGTTTGACAGATGGTTTGAGGTGCCATCTGATTAACTTTTATCCACTGCCTTGATTAAACTGCCTGCAGGAGCTTATTCCTGCTCTGCTCTGCGTCTCTGCGGGGACAGAAACGCACCTCAGCTCGTCTCCGCGTCCAGCTGGAGTGACACTGTCCATCTACGCTGCTTTTTTTTTTTTGTTCATTTTTCACGGTCACAGTAACACACGGTGGTCTGACTCCCCCCGGTTGTGTGTCCGGTGCAGGTTCATCTGTTGCGGGGCGCTCGACGCTCCGCTGAGGTACAACGCGCGCACATGCGGTGTCCCGGCTGATCTGATCTTCTAGTGCGGGGCAACGGCCCTCCAACTGCGGTTCAGCACCGAGGGGAGGGTCACAAAGAGCCAGGCGCCCCCCCACCCCACCCCACCTCCCTCCATTTATAACATTTTTAAGGCAGCGTTAATAAATTCTTCCCTCTTAAGAGCTTTCACACCGTCTCACCGCGTGAAAAAAAAAAACTTTATGTAAACGGTCTGTGCGCCACATGACGGTCTGCTCCGGTTATGGAGGGAATATTAAGAGGAAAAATATGGGAACTGCTAAAGTGGAGCTTATTCTGCAAATTGCCTCCTGTGTTATCTTTTTGCTGTAACAAGTGTCTGTCAAATGCCACTTCTCTCCACGCGCACGCAATTATGTAATTTTTTCTGTTTCTAGCTTCCTTCCAAGTATCAATCGTAACTAATTGATTGAGACGTGAAATCCATCCGGGCATGAGGAGGAAAAAAAAAAGCACCGTGCACACTGACTGACTGACTGTATGAGATGAAATGCGGTGCAGCTCCACGCACATCGGGGTTTGCTGAGAGGAATTTCAGCTAGATTTAGATGTGCAGGCAGCCCCGAGCGTGGCGTTCAGAGTCGGATTACCACTAAACCTGTGTGCGTGAGACAGCCACGGAGAAAAGAGAGAGACATATAGGGAGAGACAGACAGGCAGGCAGGCAGCGAGACAGAGTGGAGCTAATTAGCCTTGAATGATTTAAGGCATTTCGTGGTGCAGCAGAGACGTTCACTGTCACTCAGAGTTTTAGCAGCTTGTCAACAACTAGATAAGTAGGTGGTAACCACAAAGGTTTTGGCTATAAGCCTCATTCTATAAAATGGGCTACCACTGGGCTCATTTGGGCTGTTGACAGAGTCATTAGGGTGTTTGCAGCCCTCAGCTCTCCTCTTAATGACATTACGGCACAATGTGGTTTATCCGTGGATGCCATTGTTCCAAAAATACCCCTGCAAACCTTGTATCTTGCAAAGCGTCGGTTGCTAACTGAAATGAAGTAGGATATCAGTTGTGTGTGTGTGTGAGTGTGTGTTTCAAGTGTGAGTGTGTGTATGAGCATGTTTGCTCACATGCAGCCTTCACTTGGGCGGGGCTGTGTGTAGATGTCTGGGTGTGCATTGTGTGTGATTGTTGTGAGTGATGGCACCTCCAGGCAATTCTGTCTCACTCTAGCTCTGAACACACACACTCACACACACACTCACACACACACACACACACACACACACACACACACAACCAAGCATACACACTAAAACACACACACACACACACACACACACATATAAACACAACCTGACTTCTTTGTTGGCCCACAGAGGTAATCAGCGCATCTTTTCCTGCCTCTGGCGGTGCATTCATTGCATGAGCGCTCAGTCACAAGGCAGTGATTCAGCAGAATGCCTCTGGCTCTCTCTTCCCTCTGAAGGGCCTTCTGTCAAACAGCTCTTCCCTCGGACGGGCGCTGGTGAGGTGAGCTTCTGGTTTCCTGTGGTGTGGGGTTGCAGCTGTCTGCGTGCTGCACCAGCTGAGCAAGGCAAACACAGGGGAGGAGGAGCTCAAGTGTCTGCGACACTCGGGAGGCCATGAGAGCTGCAGCCTACTAAATATTGACTGGGGCGGCCAAACAATGGCAGAGAGAAACCTTCACCCCCCCCACCACCACCACCACCTCCCCCACCTCCCCTCCCTTTGCTGCTGCTCTTGTAAGAAAAAAAAAAAGGATCCTGGCCATCACTCTGCGTCTGGGTTCACGTCCCAGCGGTGCATTAATTCTCATTTTGCTCCTGCACTGTGATCGCAGGAGTTGTTTGGATTGTAAGGCACAGGAGGTGGTATGTGCTTTGGGGGGCACTCAGACTTTGTTAGCCCCCCTACGAGTGAATCAGACCCTGGAAAGCTTGCCAACAGATATGACTTCATAGCAGCAGGCCCCTCGTCCTTCAAGCTTCTGAAAGGGCCTTATGTTTTAACAGATTGCTCTTTGCCAAGAAACAAAAGATGATTAGGGAGTGGTTCCAAATCCAGAATACTCCACACACACACACACACGCACACACACAAACATACATACATAGACACACACACACACACACACACACATAGACAGAAATACTATGCCCCCTTATTAGCATAGCAACAGGAAATTTGGTGCCTTTACCGACAACTTTAGTGCTTCACATTAGTCTCGGCCTTTTGAGTGTGTGTAGATGTGAAGTTATTTCAGCCGCGACGACGTTTGAAATAGTTTTTCCTCTTATGTCACATGTCCCCGTCGCTGATATTTACTATCACGCATTAGTCAAGCGACTGCAGACTTCTGATGCTTAACGTTTGCCAGAGAACTTCACATGTGTGCAGTCACACTGTTGCCCTCTCTTTCGTAAGCACTGTACGGGATCGCTTGTCATTGCACACTCTTCGAAACCTGTGCAACTTTGAGAGTCACCATCTGCTTTTTCTATATCCACGACATCACTGACACAGCTGGTTGCTGGGTCGTCGCAGAGGAAACTGAAGCGAGCGGTTAAAAACGCTGATTCCTCCTGACCGATCACTTCGACGACTAACGACAACCAGCCACCATACGCTGTCCGCTGTGGACGTCGCGTGCTCATACAGACATGCCACGGTAGATATAGCTCCGGTCACGTGTGGTCCCAGCTGCCCGCCAGCTCCGATGATGGGCTCATGCGAAAGGAAAGACTGTATTTGGCTTTCCATCCGACCTCACCTTGAACATCTGAGACAGCGCAGTGAAAGCTTAGCATGCTGCAACTGATCTGTTGCAGGTGTTCGGGGAGAATTATCTGAAAGGTCATTTTGTCAATATATCACATGAGCACTTCAAGAAAAGTCATGCAATTCAGAAAAAAAAAAAAAAATGCAAGAAAACCCGGTCTCCTTTCATGTGACACGGATACTGTTGATGCAGAACTTTGAGGTGCAGTGTGATCGCAGGGACCGTCTGCAGCACTGGAGCTTTCGCTGGCTAAGCACATCACCTCTTTGGCACACTTGCCTGATTTCTCCCTATAAAAGTTTACAGTGGTATTTGTACAGCTTATTGGTCACTGACACTTTGGCCTGCCGGTGGCAACAGCTGTGAAACAAATCAGCACACTCACTGTAGTCTTTCCACGCTAGCAGCATGCGATTCAAAAAACCAAGGCAGCGCCGGCCGCATGCCGGGCTTTAAAATGACGTCACGTATGTTTACACCTGACCTGCGGACCGTAATCTCACCTCCGACACCTGGTTACACGCTAGCACAGCACCAGAAAGGACCAGAAGCATCCCATTGTGTCTTCAGAGGGGTTTTCAGATTCAAAAGCAGGGCAAAAAAATAGGCCACTTAGCTTTTCTTGGAACACAATGGAGGCTCTGGTGACTTCTTAGAAATGTTTGTGTTGCTCACAACGTGAGACCAGGGAACCTTTTTAATGTTCCCCGTCCCAGTAGCTCAGCTCATCTTTACATTATGCTTCCTCTTTAATACCTCAGAGAAATAAAAATTTAAAAATTATGTAACTTAAGATGGTGCATGCATCACGCTACATGTAAAAGCAGCGTGCGTATTCCTGGGTTTGATGTAATTTACACCATTACACCGACCCACGAAGAAAAAGTCACGACGCCAAGTTAATGTTGAAGTTATAGCTCTTCGCCGAATGTGATGTTTCTTTTTATGATGTTTGGGGATCAGCTTTGCACATCCAGGAGCGCTCGAACTCTCGCCAAAATAGCTGCTTCTGCCACTGGGGAGTTAGAACATCGTCACACCCAGCAATTGTGTTGTGGTGATGGTGACCCAAAAAGAGGTTTAGTCCGTCCATGTGGCTTGTTGAAAACCCGAGGCCCAGATGTAGAGTGAGACCTCAGACCAAAATTAGGAATGTACAGTAGAAGAGCCCTGTGCCTCACTCTGATAAAGCACTTTTTTTTTTATTACAGGAGTGTAATGCAGCGTGGATCGAGCTTTTATTTGCACAGTGGAAGCTGTAAACAGGCGAGAAAGTTTGCTTACCTACAGCAGCATTTCCCTCTTGGAAAGATTTTGCATCCTCTCATAAGTCCTGTTTTGTGAATTATAATCCTTGAATTGTTCTAGTTGCTATTTATACTCATGCATTCAGAAAAGCAGGAAACTTTTTGATTGCAATGAACATATTCTGTGTGCACAATACCATGGGAAGAGTTATTTCCTGCATTTTTCAGAAGCTCAGCGAGACGATGAACAGGGTCGAAACAACAGAAGTCCCATCAAACAGAAACAGGACGTGAGGGTCGAATCATAACTCTGATACACTTGAGAGTGATCAATGAACCAGACAGAAGTCCACATTTTCCTCCTGAACAACATGTTTGGAGCCTTCAGTCATCAGTCTTGCAGTCTACTTGATGGCACAATATCTTGTGAATCTTTGCTGCCCACTCAGGTGCAAAAGGTGGATCTTATTGGATTTAATGGATCAGAACTTTATGAAACTACATTGGCCATCACACCACAATCTTACACAGGTGATACTTACCTTTTCACTTCATCTGCATATTCTTTTGCTACCTACAAGTTCCACTATTGGTCACTTTGCATCAAAGTGTAAAACACCTCTGTGACGAATATTCCTGTGATTATCAGGACCTGACTTCTGTGCTGCAGCACACACACACACACACACACACACACACACACACATCCAAGTGGCTCGTTCACACCTTCCTTTCTGCTCTAGAAACTGCAGGGTTATCAGGCCATGGCCTCGCTTTTCAAATATTCAGTAGCTGAGGCAGTCTGAGGCTAAAGGATTCTTTACTAACCTGGTGTTTTATATGACACAGGCCCTCAGGCTCATTTATCCCCACATTATCTTGTCCTACCCCCTGTAGAGATTAAACAGCACCTTTATTCACGACTCTCTTACATCTTGTAAAGATGTAATTTCAGATGCAGGGCAGAAGACTGACTTAATTAAAGGCAGTACATAACAATGTGGTGTAACGCAGTGAATGGCAGGAGAAGCTATTGTCCTGGCCTTCTTTTTTTATATATATATATATATATATCTAAATGGTGTTATTACAGTTTTAAAGATCCAGCGGAGAGAAAAAAATCCCAAAGAATAGGCAGCTTTATCTTTCACGCTTGGACTGCCGCCCATAAGAAACGGTGGATATTCATGAAGCATAATTGTGTGCAGATGTTAATTTTTAAACAGAGAAGTATCAGGTGCACCTCCTTTGGCCGCTGCGCTCCTCTCGCCTTAATGAAATCTTTAGCTCAAGCAGGGAGAGAGAGAGGGAGATAGCAGCACAGCTTTGGGCTCAGCTGAATGGAAGAGCTGCACATGACTTGGCTCACTTGGCTCGAGTCCAGAATCTTGGCTGAGTTTCAGGAGTTAAACACAGACCCTCTAAGCCTCCTTTACAAGCTGGGTACCCTGAGCATGGAAAAACTGAGTTTTTGTGGCTGCACCGAAGAGCCCACTTCAGAAAAGACCAATCTGGTGATTTTGGGGGGAGAAAAAAACAAAAAAAAACCCAAACACCATTGTCTTTACAAAAAGGATACATCCTTTAAAACGCAGACAAAGAAACTTCGTCTGTCATGTGTTTCTCACATCATTTTTTAATTTTTTTTTAAATTTCACATTTTCCCCTGAGCGACTTGGTTATAAGGTGAACATAATTGATGTGCCATGGCTCAGACCTTCTCAGTCTGGCCATTTAAAATGCTCAAATGTGATTACACATGAAACAAGAATGCCCGTTAAAAAAAAAAAAAAAAAAAAAAAAAGTCCTCATTTTGGACAGCAGGTTTCTTTGCCAAATATGTGGCATTTTAATCAAGCAGCCCCCTGAGAAATTATTGGACTGTACAGCAGAAATAAAGAGTTTTTCCACAGCGGTCACATGCATGGTGTACATAGGAATGCTTGTTTGACGTATTTATTTATAGCAAGTAATAGCCTCGTAGTCTGAGCAGGGAGACACAAGGACATATCTAAACACAAACCAAGGCCTGCCAAGTCATGAGTTGCGAGATTAATTTCAAAGAGACGGCAGTGCAGCGCAGAAGCCAAAGACCCAATTCTGGTAATCACACTGCCAACCCCCCCACCCCTACACCCCCACCCTCCTCCATCTCCCCCTCCCTGCCTGGAGACTCCAGACGCTCATGCTGTGTCAGGCTCTTTGAACATCAGTTTCTCGGAGCTCGTGTCCTTGTTACGTCTCACTGCCTTTTTTTTTTTCGCCGTGGCGGTGGTGGTGGCTGCTGTGTGCTGAAACAGGCCAGTCAGCAAAGTTACGGCAACTTGTTAAATCATGTTTTCCAAACTCCGAGTCTCTCTCACGCCCCGACATAAGTATGGAAGTTGATTTGTCTCCCTCGGCAGCAGTTGGCATATAGTCTGCAGCCAACATTCCTCTCTGGTTCAGTGCGTCTGGCCCTGTGCACCACGGCGGGTTTCCTTGTCAGATAAATATAACCAGGGTCATCCACTGGCACCGTCGCTTCGGATAGCTGGGGCCTGGCACGGTCCCCACAATAACTCTGTACTTATGGTACAGCTAAGCCAAGGGAGACGCGGAGGGCTGCTCTCCGTTGGCCTCAAAGAACCTCTGGTTGGGGGTCCAGGCTTAAGAGGCTGAGCCCCAAAGAGAGGAGGTTGTGGGGGTGGGGAAGTGGAGGGTGTGTGTGTGTGTGGTGGTGGTGATGGGGGGGTAGGTTAAGGATAAAGAGCCTCAACCTGAGAGCATCCTATCACGACAGGCTTTCAGGGTTTTTTTTTTTTTTTGGGTGGTTACACTGCCCCCTTGGGGAGCTGAATTACGTTGAAGAAGTGCATAAAATGTGACAGAAATGTAAAAGCATTTATACGAGTCCGCGGAGGGGCCGCGCTTTCCTGAGCTTGACATTTGAATCGGTTTTAATGTGGGACACGTCGCCGTAAAGTTACAAGACTCGGAGGCCTTTAGTCCCCACTGAAGTTAAGCGGTCCAGATAACGTGTTAGCAAATTTTCCAGGCACAGTGCAGGCAGCCAAGCGACATGTGATGCAGTTTTCCCAACGTGTGGAGGTCTGTATGCTCACAAATATGCGCTGCCTGGTGTCTGTGTATGTGACTTCAGCTTCACTTTAACACCAGCACTTCTCACAAATATGCTGTGACATTAGAAGAGGAATTTTTTTTCGTTCCTGAACTGTTGTTTCTTGTTTTCATGGATGCAGATCAGCTCCAGCGTGTCTGTCATGACAGGACCTTTAGCTTTACTGCTGTAAGTAGAAAAGAAGGGAGGTTGGAGGGCGCGGTCGGGTGAGAAAAGCTCAGTTTAAACGCCTGTGTAAGCTGCAGGAGTTCATCAGCTGTTGATCAGAGCTTCAGCTTCCAGTCGTCCATAAACAAATGGGGAGAAACAGTTGGTGGCACAAACGCTGGGAAAAGCACCTGGTTTTGTGCTCAGCTGTACAAGTTACAGAAAAAATGGCAGATAAATAAAACCAGTGTCAGAATAAAGATACTAATGTTTAACTTTTTAATTTATAGGTTGCTAGTTTGTCATAATACTTGATCAAAAGCTTATAATGACTGACTCTTTAGCTGCTAAAAGCTCCAATTTGTCTCCTTAAGAGTTAATTTTTGATCTAATGACAGATATTTCCCTCAGGAAGTTGGTGGAGACCAAAACAGAGCTAAAATGAGACGGAATATTTCATCTTATTTTGGCTGCATTGACAGAAAAATTACATCAAATGATGTATTAAGACAAAGCTGTTTGCTAACATGGTGATAAAAATCTTCTTCAGTGATAATGTTATTTTCTTCACAGTTTGTTCTGAGTTGGAGCTTTAAGTGAGGCAAGACTATTAAATCTATTCACCACACTCTTACGACTTTAGCAGAGTTGCAGGCACAACTTGACAGCCGGTGCAAATGTGATATTAATCGATCATAATTCATCTTCTCCGCTGCAGATCGTGAGTCTCATGAGGACGCCATAACCACAGAGATTACAGAGGAGCTGCAGCCAGCTAAAGTGCCACTGCTTCCCAAAGACATTGTGAACAGTAAAAAAGTCCACGCGCTACGCAAGGAGCAGAAGAGGAAGCTGGGAAAGCAGCGCTCCATGGGCACTTCTGTGGACTACTCGCCTCTGCCCATCGACAAGCATGAGCCTGAGTTTGTAAGTGTTTAATTTGTGTAAAATTTGAACACTATTGTCTTTAGTGACTCCTAGTGGTAGTAATTTAAAGACAGCAATGCAAGCTTTTTCCCCTTGTAGAGACTTGAGTTTCGAAATGGGTGAGGGTGTATTTCAGTTCCTTCACTTTGCCCTTAAACAGCCTGAGACACTTTCCCAACACTGAATGTCCTCTGACGACTGTGCTGAAAGATTGTAACCCTGTGCCGTCGTTTTCCCCAAAGGGTCCATGCAGGAGAAAACTGGATGGGATCATTCAGGGAATGAAGGACACTTCTCGTGTCATGGCTCTGTCTTTGTACCTCCCCAACTGTGACAGAAAAGGATTCTTCAAGCGCAAGCAGGTGAGTCTCTACGAACGAAACCTTTCAGTTTTTAACTTTGCATTTGATTCTTGTATTTAAACTTATTATATATCTTTACAGGAAGTAGTTAAAGAGCTTTTTCTCCATCTAAGCACCTTTTCTAACATTTTTAACCCGTCATTCTCGCAGTGCAAGCCATCCCGCGGACGCAAACGAGGCATCTGCTGGTGCGTGGACAAGTACGGCGTTCAGCTGCCCGGCACGGACTACAGCGGCGGGGACATTCAATGTAAAGACCTGGAAAACAGCAACAACAACGAGTGAACAAAGGGGGGTGGACTGCCCTCCCGCTCCCGAACCCCCCCTTCAACCCCCCTAACCACCACGTGACCCAGGGCCCACGCCTCCTCTCTGAATCACACCTGTATGCTCCGCCCTCCATTCACTTCAAGAGGTTTTTTGTTTTGTTTGTTTTGTTTTTGTTTCAAAGTGAAAAAAAAGGAAGAAAAAAAATCCAAACGAAAGAACAAACTGATAAAAGACACCTGTAATGTTTTTTTTTTCTTTTCTTTTCTTTTCTTTTCTGTCGTCGACCAAGCACTCATCTCCGAATGAGGGGAAAAAAGAAAATTCCCAGAAGATTTTACTAGATCCCTTGACTGTCGCTCACAGGCCCCCCCCACCTTGTACGAGGCGGGTCCGCCGGCTGCAGATCCATGAAAATATACTCGACGGATATATTTTTATAGAAGCTGGGGCTTTCAAATACAACACTTTGTACGATGTAAAAAAAAAAAAAGATCACGAAACCTTCGTGAAGAGCAAAGCGAGTATCAGGGCACATTGATATGAAAACAGATCAGTTTCAGGCTGGGGAACACGAAGCCACCGTGGAACTGACGATTGGCAGAGTAATTTGGGTTTTTTAAATTTTTTTGTCTGTTTTCCAAAAGAAAAACAAAAGAAACAATGGATAGGGACGTGCTGTAGCAGTTGACTCTATCTGGGTATGTGGTTCTGTCAGAGCACTTATGAAATAGGGGAACCTGCTTAGATGCGTGTAACTTCACGAAACGACGCGTGCGTGAGTGCGTGCGTGAATGTGTGTGTGTGTGTGCGTACAGTGCGAATGTGTGGTATGTTTTCAGCCTGTGTTGGTGTATGATGGAGTGAGCCTATTACGTAAAAACAAAAAAAAAAACAAAAAAGAATGTCCTATTTTTTTTTTTCTTTCTCTTTTTTGTTCGATTTTTTTTTTTTTTTTTGTCACAACAAGTATTGCTAGCGCTTGAAGTGGTCTTGGGGCTGGCCTTCTCTAAAAACCGACGTATGTCCTCGGGAAAAAAAAACAAAACAGAGTAAGCAGATCGTCACAGATGAACCTATGATGTAAGTGGCTCTTCGACAATGAAGCTAGCCTGATATGCCAACTGTGCCTATTTTAACAGACACTGCCATGCAGGGCGACACAGAGCTTAGAGAGCGCTGGCTCTTAACGGTGAAATAAACAAAAAAAAAAAAGTGTTTTCAGCCGAAGTGATGGGACTCAAGTTTGACTTTGATCTATTTTTTTTTTTGGAGTCGAGTGAAACGATCGAAACTCGCCGGTCGGGGCCAGTCGCTCCTCTGAATCAGTTGTGTGAAGTGTAGTTTTGTATGGTTTTGTTTGTGCTGTTTTCTTTGCCTTCAGTGAAGTAAAAGACCGCCCACTTTTTTTTGAGCCATGTTTCCTTTTATCAAGTGGTTTCCCCCCTCAGTACTGCTACTACAGTGTAACCATGGTGTATTACATTACTTTAAATATAGTTATTGAATGTTGTTTTTTTTTTTTTCCTGTAGAAACATAGTATGACAACAATGTAATTGTGCTTGGGGAAAAAAAAAAAGATATTAGCATGTAAAGAATTTGAATAGGTCCTTTTGTAGCCTGTCGGGAGAATGACGGAGAGTCATTTTTGACGACGGGACAGTCAAAGAAGCTAACCCTCTGAAACCCTTCATGCCTCCGTACGAGGGTCAAAGACCTGCATCCGGGTGGAGCGTGACGGAAACAAAAAGGTCGCAGGTTTTAACAGGGTCGTTTTTAGTTCTTTCTCGGTGTGCAAGTCACAGTGCCTTCTACATGCAAATACATTTTAAAAAATAGTGACGTGAAAGTGACATGGATATCGTACGGGGCAGTTTCCCCCCCTTACTCTCCCCTCCAGCTGGAGCTGATACTTGACACAACGAACAAGAGGTCAGAACAATGAATGGTAGGTCCTGTAAATGGTGTCAGAAAGCCATTTTGTAAACCTCCGGCTGTACCTCGGGGCAATTCTGGACAAAGAATGATGTGCGAGGAGTTGACGTGTGGCTGCAGTCAGCTGCGCCTCCTTCTCCTCTTTCTTTGACAACCAATAAGCTAAGATTCTTGCTTTCTCATGTGAATGCCAATGTATATGTTTGCCAGAGAGAGAGAGAGAGAGGAAGCCAATGGATGTTTTTTTGGATGTAAATCAACCGTTTCCCTTCGCTGCAAACAGAAAGAGAAATGCTTTGTGCATCCTAAACGGCTACTAGTTGTGAATATATTATCAAGGCTTCTGGCCCCCACTTCCAACACCAAAACCCCCACTACCACTTTCGAAAAGAAAAAAAAAAAAGCAGCTTGCACTTATTTTTCAGTTACTCACTCTTGATATTGACACACAACGACGTCCTAAGATGTGGTATCATGAAGTTAGTTGAACAACGACAACAACAGCTACAAAAAAAAAAAAAAGAAAAAAGGCCACAAAAGCTAAATGTTGTGTTATCATGTGCTTACCTTTTTTTTTTTTTTAAAGAAAAAGGTGGTGCTTTGAGGTAATATAAGTCGACAGGGGCTGTGCGGCCCACGCCTGGGACCTCCAATACAGCAACATCTTTTTTTTTTTTTAGGGATATATATAAAAAAAAAAAATAGATTGAAAAATAACACACAGCTAGAGATGTTCTCATGGCCAATTGCACAGAGATGAGAGATGAGATGGCAAGAAGGGGGTGAAAGAGACAGAGGAGAAAGGAAAACAGAGGAAGAGCGAGCGCCATGGGCAGTGGTCATAAACAGGGCCTAGCCACTCCCCCCCGATACGGGGTCACCAATTGCATGACATTAGATACAGTTAGCAAGACAGTTACCAGGAGTCATGGAAACCTGGGGAATGCAAAAACTGGAAACCAGGAGATTCAAGGGTTCACTTTGATTTCATGCAACGAAAAAGTCTGACGTTCACTTTTTTTTGGATCCATCGAGAGTGTGATCGAAGCTCAGGCTTTGACGAAGTCTCACACCTGTTTGGGAGGAGGGACTTCCTCAGGTTTCACATCTCCTACTTGGTTTAAAACTCATATTCACATTTCATATTTCAGTAGCACAGTAACGACAGTTCAGCTTTTTTTCTGAGTACATAACACTTTCTGGATGTAATGAGACAACAAAAAAAAATTGGTTTTCATAATTTGGTGTTCACTGGCTTGTGAAATAGACCCATCGGTGGCAGGAGGATAGTGGGAAATAAAAAAAAAATAAATGGTCAGTATTTGGAACTACATAAGACAAATAAGTAAAAAAAAAAAAAAAAAAAGACAAAAAATCTCAAATTATTAAAGTGAATATCACTGTGTAATATTTATTCAACTTGTAATTTATGTACTCTTTTAACCTTTGTCTTTTTTTTTTTGTTATGACAAAGCATTTATTTAAATAAAGTTATGTATTCATTTAAGCATTCTGGTGAGGTGTTGCTTTTTTAAGAGGAGTAAGTAGCCACTAAATTGGCTTGAAAAGTACAGTTTGAAGTGGAATCATCCTGATAGTAAGCGCTGACTAATCTCCGAGGCACGAGCTGATAAACCTCTTAGACATAAGTCTGAGACACCCAGGCGAGCCCACAAGGATCTCATGCAGCATGCAGGATGTGACTTTATAAAGCCTCGCCTCAGGGCAAGTCACCTGGTTTTCAACACCGTAGTCGAAAAAGATTGTACAGGAACAAGGAAGTCATTTAACATGAGTTTGAACTTCAAGGGGGGTGGAGGGGTGGAGGGGGTGGGGGGGATAACATCCGAGTGGGACCAGCTCTCCATTCAAATGAATGGGGAGAAGGGATTTGTAGCCTGGAGGGAGCTTCATGTTATGGAAATCCTACATTTATTTCGACTTGAAGGCAGAATGGGCTCCCCTGAGGACCGCCCATTCACTAACACACACACACACACACACACACACACACATGCACATGCACATGCAGCTAAGTGTAAGTGCATATACAGACAGGATATAAGAGTCACAGAGTATATAGAAGGTCTGGAAAATGAATCAAGAGTTAAGTAGTGACACTGTAATTATAAATATAATGTCGAGCATCACGATGCTCTTTTAAAAACATTAAAAAAGCACAAAGATTCATCACATAAATCATCGCGGTGACATCAGCTCTGGATGAAAAGTTTGTTTTTCAGCTTCTGCAACGTGCACAGACACTCATAAGGATACAATATGGACGGATCTAAGCATCTTTGTGGAGGGGTGTGTGGTCATTATTCCCTCATGGACTCCAGGAAGTGACAGAATGGGACTTTTCTTTTTGGGGGCCACCAAAAAAAAAAAAAAATCTCTCCCTGGGGACCTCAGGACTTTGACCAACTCCAGATGTGGGTGACTGAAGCAGTGCATGACAGGGTGGAGGGCCCAGCAGTTCCTGTATAGTGAGCAGATCAAGGCAGCCGTAAAGGTTGTTGTGGTGTGTATGTGTGTGTGTGTACATATGTGTGTGTGTGTGTGCGTGTAGCAGGGAGGGCACAGTCTTTGACTTCGGGGAGGAGGAAACATGTGTAGAACATTTGATTTGTGAGGCAGTGAACATGACAATTACTATTTGCCTTCAAAGAAACTGACAACTGCACTAAGGACTTCAAAGCATTTATGTCCCTTTTATTACATAATTAGCCCAACAACATCGGATGGCTGCATCTAACATCAACTCACGCACCTCAAGTCCGTCCCAAACCCGGTCAAACTGCTGTCCCAAGCACTTCTGTGCCGCTCAGACCCTCAAAGCCTCACACACAGGTCGCAAACTCTTCCTCTTTTCACATATGCAGCAGTTTAATTAACCAAACGATCTGTAAAATCACATGCAACAGCTCTGGAGATGCTCTCACTTGCTCATGCATTGATTTTTTTTTTCCAGTGGCTCACATCATTAAATGTGACTTTTCCAAAATGATGATGGGGCATTTAAAGACATGAGGGTACAAATGGCATGCAGATGTTTATACGGCATAATTGGGATCTTTGTAAATCACTGCTTGTGCTGCTTGTATGCTATCTCTTAAAGAGGTAATGGTGGTTTCTTTTCATCACCGGGATGGAGATGAAAGGAGATTTGAAAGAATGTACTGTGGTTGGGAGTAAATCACATGACTTAGCGGTGGAATCCTCCAATGCTGGTGGTAGACGACAGCAGACAAGTGTCTGCTAGTTTTCATCCGAGCCCTTTCATCAAAGATGGACTTAGACCCGGAATCCCAAATGGAGGGTTCTTCAGCGTGGATCGGATGTGACTGTGAGAACCACAACTGCATGTTGAGTAAACCAACTTTGAGATTAAGATTTGACATCCTTCAAACCATAAAAGGAGCATAGAAAAGCGTGTGTGTGTGTGTGTGTGTTTCTTTAATGCTTCTGTTTCTTGGTGTACAAAATTGCGGTATCACAGGCAAATGAACTGCATGTGGTTCTGTATTTCACCAAAAGGTCTCGTTAAAAACACAACTAAAACAACTAAAACAGGTCTGACTGGACTAAGTGGTCAGGTTGTGAAGAAACCGAATGATTATATGAGAGAAACAAAAGGAAGACAAACATTCAAATTATGAAGCAAACTGTTGTAAACATCC
Source organism: Acanthurus leucopareius (assembly GCA_029814765.1). NCBI lineage: Eukaryota > Metazoa > Chordata > Actinopteri > Acanthuriformes > Acanthuridae > Acanthurus > Acanthurus leucopareius. The sequence goes on along the minus strand of JAQMCX010000011.1, from coordinate 20,775,793 downwards.
ATCACAAGTCTGAGGTACCTCATATGTGTCATATGTGAGAATATTCTTAACTATTTTATTTGTGATTCCCATGTTTGCAAATTATTTGGTGACTACGATGGTAAAACTAAGACAACCGATAGCCACAGCCAACTACCGAAGCTGTAATAAAGTTTGAGTTTTGTTCTTAGATTGAGATTTTTAAATTTGAATCAGTTTCTAACATGACATAAATGTAAGTATGATAAACAAATATTAGCATAAAGACACCATCTCATTCACTAAACTCCTCTAACTGTGCAATTTTGCAGCAAGTCGATCATATAAATAAATGCTTACATGCATTTTTCTGCAAACTGTGGACATTTTAAAGCTTTATTTCTTCATGTTGAAACTTTACATTTCATTATGTTCTCAGTTTTATAATCTGACATGTTGCACCTCTGGTCTGATAAGGTTCAAGAATAAAAGAAACATGGTTTTGGTTGGGAAAAGCTCATGTTTTGGCATAAAGTACCTGGCTTTTTATGTAAAGAACATGGATAGAAAATGTCCCATAAACTCATTAAAACACCTGGTTCTGGTTGAAACATGAAGTGAGTGATGGTCTTGAAGGAGGCGTGAACTTGGTCGGATGCTTGGCAGCTAACTTGGCTAGCTGTCATGCCCCCACAAATGATTCAGCTCTAATACATGTAATATGAACTACCTTTTAATAAAGCTGGTATGAAATATATAAATTTAACCTACCAGTAGTTCCTACGAACGTTCAGTGCCGACACGTCCAGGGTTTGAACACTGCAAATATGCAAGCGCAAAGCCACGTGTGTGCAGATTCTCAACACTTTTATTCTCTGATTACAGAGAGCTGAAGTCCCCCCCCCCCCACCTCTGGGCCTGCCAGCCTTTATTACACAATATATTTTTGCACGGGCTGCTTTTTTTTTTTTAATCAGACTTTCTGCAAAGCTGAGACATAATACTTTGCTTCTTTGTCCAATATTTAAAGATAAATGTCTCCACTGTTGCATTTCCTGCTAACATGGCAGCACCTTGTCATTTTAACGAAGATAAAACAACAATTATTTTGTTAACATTCAACACGCGCAGCTTTCGTGAGTCTTAGACACCAGACCCACCACCAACATATCAAGGGAAGTTGCTGAATGCTAACAAAAGAAATAGTAGCCTGAAAGTAGGGCAGATCTTCAGCTCTCTAGGCCAATACACGCACATGTGCTTTTGCACATACACACACAGACACACAGACAATCACGCAAGCACACACATACTCACCCCCACTTTTATTCCCACTGCTAAACTACCCTCCTCGGCCCATTGTGCCCCGATGTATCAAACCCAAAACAAAAGACACTTGTTTTGATATGTTTTCAGAAAAGGCCAGCTTCAAACTACCATTAAATGTGCTGAACGGGCCGAGGACGCAGGACCGAGACTTACGTGTGACACCGAGCCAAGCTGTCAAAAACAAAAAAAAAACAGCATTAATAAGACAAAATGAAAAGAAATTAGAAGAAAAAGCAGAGCAGCTTGTCACAAAAAGAACCTGCACAGGGCTGTGAAGCTGGAGTTGAAGGAACTGAGACTGGTGCTCAGCTAACTGGCACACTGGCACGTGGATAAAGTTACAGGGCCGCAGTCGGTCAGGAGGCGTCTCATATGATTCACTTCAGGCCAGAACTTCAAAGATAACTCTCTTTACACCCAAGTCTTGGATCATTTGGGTTGTAAATCACCGGTGACTTTTCTTCAGGGGACTTTTGTGTCGGGGACTTTAGGAACAAGTGTTTGCAATGTCAGTAATACATAAATCATGCTGAGGACATGAGGATTTTTTTCTTTTTTACAGAGTCTAACTGTTGCTTATTCAATCAGAAATCTCATTTAATCAGTGCAAAGTCTTGGGGAAAAGTCGTTTTCAGCACTGACTAAGACTTATGGGGGATATAAAAAGTCTTTCTAAATGAAATGTAAGTCAATCTGTTGCTATATTGACTGAGAAAGCTGAGTTATTTCACTGCAAAATATGTCTTTGGGATCAAGGAGGAAAGAACTGAGGGCAGTTTCAGTTTAGGAAGCCAGGGGGCGTGCTGCCGCTCAAAAAACAAAGCTTTTTTCCCTTTGGTTTTGCTTTGCTAACTGGGTGTGGACATCAGTAAACTTGCGCAAATACATCTTGAAACTCGAAGGCACTTTGAGCACAAGAACTTAGCTCAGTTAGTCAGCAAAAAACACACTGATGAATTTATTTACGTGAAATGTGACGAATTTTGTGCAGCAATTTGAAAAAACTCCAAACAATCCTTTAAGTCAGTCAGTGTCCTGAAAGCTGCTTTCACATACATACATACATCTGGCTTCCTTGTCTGTTTTATACTCATCTCTGTAGCTTGTGTGATTCATAAAAAACAAGACATTTTATCTATGCAAAGTGCATCTACACAGCTTTATTTATGAACTTAGTCACATTTAAAGAAATACCTCGGAGGTTTAAAGACTCATCAGAATGCCAAACTCTCACAATCTGCAGAATTGTTTAGAAGTCTGGGATTTATGGGAATGTCACCGTTGACCTGCCAGAGTTATGAAACTACTGTTGACGGTCGCATGCAATCATTCCCAAGTATTTCCACAACTGTGGCAAGAATAAAAAAAAAAAAACATAACACAACTTTATGATCGTACTGCATCTGCTGAATTATACATTTATAGTGTGTTTTTTTTTTGCATAGGCTGCAATGGATTACAGATTCGTGTTTGAAGTGAACATTTCCATGCCATTCATCACTGGTGATGATGGGCTTGGCTGTCTGAAGGACAATAACAGCGGATTACTAACAGCCCATGAAAGGCAGATTGTTCCAGCTCGGCCTGTAAAACGGAGACGATGTCGTACAAATTTAGACGCCTTCATTGTTGCTCCCAATTGCCTGTTTTGTCACGGGGGGTGTTCATTATCATTAATAGCCCCCGTACTTACCTATATTCATGTGGGTCTCCTCTCTTTAGATCATGATCCACAGCACAAATATGTGTGTGTGCTTCAGTGTGTGTGTGTGTGTGTGTATATGTGTGTGTGTGTGTGTGTGTGTTTCCCCCTGCGTGCATTCGGCTGTTTGGGTTGGGTTTATTCATAGACACCTTTACCCATTTAGCATCACATTTGTCAATGTCAGTCCACCCGTCCTAATCCCTCCGCGTGTCAACACGTCATTAGTAACCACAGCAACACAGACACACACACACACTTACACACACATCTGCGCCATGTACATGCATGTCCACACACACACACACACACACACACAAGCAACAACATGGACAGTGAATGCCACACAGCAGTTTTAAGGATTAATACCGCAAGTGTAATTATTCTTCAGTGACACTTATTTGGAGTTTAAAAGTGTGAATAGAAAAAACTGCTGACAAATAAGAACAACAGCTCACGGCAGATGTTCAGACTGACGGGTGTGGACGCCTGAAACAGTCGGATGATGTCAGATTTTAATTTTAGAGTTAAACTGACTCGACACTTCCTTAAAAAATATCATTAAAATGGCAATAAAACAGAGCAAACAACTCGAGGCTCTTTCTGGTGAATATCACAGCAAAATAACATTTAATTACTTCACAGTCCAAACAATGTAGGAAGCTCAGTCGGCGCCTCTGGGTATTTTTTTTTTTTTTACAAGATATCATCAGTGAGCAATATGTGAGCGATAAAACTTCAAATTACCTGCTTTCAAAGTGTTTATTCTAGAAACCAGAGTTCAACAACGAGTTACAGGTAAATGCGTGGTATAGTTTGATATGTAAGGCGATTAAAAGAAGCACCAGGAAGTTTTTTTAATGTGAACTCAAGAAAACAGGAAGCTTTGTCTTAAACACAAGTTCATCATCATCATCAGCGTAGCATGAAACCTTTTGAAATATGATCAAAAATATGATCGTGAGCATTTAAATATTGAAAGCCTTGCAAAACACAATTGAATTTAATCATGAAATTGATAAAATTATGTCACTCACATGTATATTTTATATAATAATTTACATTAATTCTGTTCATTTGTTGGTTTAGTGGCAGCCTGTGTCTGTATTGTATTGGTGCAGCAACATCACCTCCATCTTGGACATAAAACCAGCTGTGTTCCAGCTGTTGACGGACACAGTGGAGCTTTTAGCAGCTGAAGAGCCTGATAGTTTTCTTTCGTTAACAAAAAAAACATGAGATTTTCTTATTGGATTCTGGATTTACTACAGAAAACAAACTGTGGTGAACAAAACTTAAGATACTTACAAGTTCATCTTCATAAATGGACACCATTATGATTTTGTCAAGTAAATGTGAGGAACTACAACATGGTCACATGACTTTACTTTACCACTTAACTTCACTCACATTTAAACTTGATTTGTCAACAAGTAATAAAGTTTAACTAAGAATTATTTGTAAGAGAACGAGCATAAACACCAGAGACAGATAAGCGAATAGTTTAGCTTTCATGTTCAGCATGAAGACGGTTAATGTCCCCAACAACTTCTAAAGTCTTCTTTAAAAACATGTCAGCAGTGACCATTTTCAAGGGACATGAAAGCTTTAAGAATCACAGGTGGGATATTTAATAACGTGTCTAATATTGAAGAACAAAACTAATTTTTTTGTGGTTTTATGACTCATTCCTGCAAAACTGAGGTAAATAAGTTCAAATTTTGTGTCAACTTATTCTGCTGCCCCCAGATGGCCAAAAAAAAATCATGTAATGGGTGATAATAAAGAGCGGGGCTGTCAATACGTTAAGATTTAACTGTAAATGACAGTAAACACACCTTCAAATATGGGGGCTTGTCAACATGCTGATCAAAACCCCCCTAAAAAAAACTGAAAAACCCTCTCAGATTGTGAATTTACGGGAAACTCTGTGATCAGATGTTCTGGTTGGTGCTAGTAGGACGCTGCAGCCGTGGGCATCGTCCTCAGCTCCTCCTGGAACTGCTTACAGTTGGGATCCCCTCTGACTTTAGGCGTCGCAGGAATCTGCACCCCGGTTAAAGGGTTAACGCACCAGCACTCGCCCCGCTGGCCGTGGGTGGACATGTTGCACTGCGGAGAGGGAAGAAAAACACAAACTAGACAAGTTGGAAAACACTGGAAAAGAGAGGAGGGGGGGTAAAGATGCACAGTGGGAAGTAGGGGGGTGCGTTAATGAAGCATGGCGTACGGTGGCTTGAGATGAGTGTGTGTATGTGTGTGTGTGTGAATGTGCACTGGCGGATATTCTGGTGGCCAGAGGCCATTGGACGAGAGTGAGGGCCATGGTTTGGGTGGGACGACACTCACCCAATAATAACCCATCCTCAGGTCATGCCCCCAACTCACAACCCACAACCCATCCACACACACACACACACACGCACGCACACACAGGCATGCCAGTAGACCGGCCCCCCCGCGGAGCCCCCCTCTACTCAAAAATGAGGTCGTAATTGAAGTGGACACAGTTTACGCCGCGCACGCGGGGCGGCCGCGGAGGGGACGGCGGTAAAGAATGAAGAGCCGAGGGGAAAGAAAAGACTTTCTATTTTCTTCCTTCAATGAGAAAGAACAAAAAGAGTGACAGTTACAGTAATTACCCCGCGACAAGGAGGGACAACTCCAAAAGGAAGCCGAGTGTTGAGGAGGTACAGTGTTCCTCCCTGGGAACCAAGGACTCGAGTCCGAAACAATGCTGTTGTTTGTGACCAGTGATGAAAATTGGCTGAGTGGTTGAGAGCCCTGCTTTAGGAAACTGTGGCGCCTATTCAAATCTTCTTTTCTGCTCTACTATCCTCGTAAGAAAACACTGGATATGTGACCTTGTTTGTCCTCCTCTGTCTGATTTCTATGGATGAGCAGAATTCAAATTCAAGCCCCCGGTCGGAAGCACAGCTCGTTCCTCGGCTCAACAAAAGTCTTCCCATGAAGTACGCCAAACAGTTTTATTGCCTTGTAACCTTGAGCTCAGAAGCTGTTGCCTCATTCATGATGACAACATCTCCACGCGCATTTGTGTGTGTGTGTGTCTGTGTGTGTGTGTGTGTGTGTGTGTGTGCAAGAGCAGAGTGTTACGGAAGAGGAGGGTGTGTGTGAGTTTATAAAAAAAAAAAAGGGTGATGGGGTAGTTTTTTGGAGTGTGATGGCAGGTGGGAAAGAGAGGGGAAGTTGTGTGTGTGTGTGTGTGTGTGTGTGTGTGTGTGTGAGTTGGGAGAAAAGACATAAAATTCAAGGTGGAAATAAACAAAATGATGACAGAGTTTGATGCAAAGTGGTTTTAAAAAGCTGAAGGGGGAAAAGCAAAGAAGGAAGAAAGTGTGACATGAGTGTTGGTGCAATCAGAAACTTCCAAGACTCTTTGTGTTGCACACAAAGTTTATGTCGCAGGTGCAAGATCGAACTTTAGTAATCAAGTATCCCAAGTTACATGGTTTGATCTTTTTTTTTTTATTTCCTGTCTCCTTTACTGAGGCAGCAGCATGTCAGAGTCTGAGAGGATCTTTGTGACGGACCTCAGATGACTTAAACTTCATGTTGAGATCCATAAGACTCCAGAAAGTGAACAGGAGTCTTCACAGTGGAAGATTCCACGGTTTTCAAGATGGTGCATCAAGTTAGCAGCACAAAACAAGAGCATGCTGGTGGTTTACAGTGACATTTACAGGTTTCTGCACAGTGAAGGCATCACCCAGGGTCACACACTTAATGCAGAGCACTACTGAGATGATCTGAGGCATCAGAGGAGGAACATTCAGCAAAAACAACCCAAACTATGGCACGACGAATAATTGCACCAGTCTCTCAGCCTAAACAACACAGCCGTCATGCTCCAACCTTCAAACTCAACAAATTTGGCTTCCTGCAAACGTCTTTCTTCACTAAAGTGAAGTTTGGTCTCTGGCCTCCAACCACAGACCAGGTCAACAGTGAAATCACAAACACACGAGTAACAACAGCCACAGACACGGAGACAACACAAATGCAAATGTCAGCCAAGCGTTGGAACTTGGAAAACTGACTCGTGAGCTTCAGTTTGCATTTGCTACATGCACAATACTGTGCAGCGCTCCGTTCATGTGAAACAGGAACCGTCTGAAGTTTCTGATCATCATCAAGGTCAGTGGTCACAATAATTTAGCCAACTTTTACCAGCAGCAATGAAAAAGTAATGCAACAGTTGGAGTGTCTCCGTGCTCTTGGGTCAGCGTTTTATCAAGAAAACGTCCCCGGTGACTCACTAAAGAGTCGCTAAAAAGTTATTATGAAACAACCGTCATCTGAGCTGAAATATGGGATTTTGATAAGTGATAAGAAGCATTTGATAAAGTATAAGCTGCCAAATCCAGTCAAACGAATCTCTCACCCTGTTAAAGAGACACTGTGGACAGATTGAATTAAAAGTCTGTCTGATATTCTGAACCTGATCGTCTCTGACAACTTTGGGGTCTTGAATAACATTTAAAATAAATGTCTCTGGATTTAAATGACAAAAACTCACTTTGGTTTCTGCAAATCTTTACCAAAAGTTTGCCAAAGTAAAAGTGTTCGTCTTACAAATGACATATCAGCTTCAGATATAAATATACAGGTTTTTAAGTCCTATAAACAAGCTCATCATTGATAAAGTAAAACACTCCAAAGAGCTGATGAGTCAATACTGACTGAACATGTTTTCAATCATTTTTTTCATTTTCACACCCAAAACAAGAACTAATAACTTCCCTAAAACACAAAACCAAAGAGAAAAAGTTTAATTTATAGCTAAATCATAATATTATAATAACTAGGATATATATTAGTATAAACTTATTAGACACATTAGCACTTTATACACATCACAACATGGATTGTACTGCAGTAGTCTGCCGGCAGACCAGCACCTGTGTGCACGTTCAGCCCTTCATATGTGCTTAAAGAGCAGATTTCGTCGAGAGAAAAGACAGAGAGGATCTGCACTCTCTTGAACTATATCGCATAAAAGAACAGGCAACATTTTGACCCAAAGGGACATGGCCAATTAACCACAAGAAGGCCTGGGGGGCAAAAGTGAGCTGCTGGGCCCCCGTTAGTCCTGGTTTCTCCCGTAAAACAGGATTTAACCACAAGGAGCCTCTTCAAGTCGAGGGCCTCAAGATGTGGTAATAAAGCAGAACCCTCAGGCCCTGTGGGACCCCTTGATTCCTGGGATCCCAGCGAAGTTAGCAGGCTTGCACGCAAGTTTCCTTCAGACAGGAGGCCAAAGGCAAGTCATGTGAGTGTGTCTATAGATATGTTTAAAAGGCCGTATGGACACAGGCACAAGATGAGTGAGTGCACTAAGGTATAGATATAAGATAAATATACGATATTTATGATGTGAGGATTGTGTAAACTGACTTTTTTAATGTTAAACTGTCTAATTTTTTCTAGTTTTATTAATAAGCCATTCTTGTAAACTTCTCCAAAGTTCTACAAGGCACAAATAGTTTGTTTTTTACTTTATTTTGGGTGTTTTTATTTGTTAAAATATGTTCTAGTTCAGTTGTGCAGCATTGATTAGATCCTGGAGGGACTTTCTCGCCTTTACGTTTGCATTGATATTAATCTGGTCTATTGAATCCTTAAAACTTGACATCGTTATAATGTATTTTAAATGCCTGATTAAAAGTGTTTTATCTAATTGTGTTGCCTGATCTGTTTGCTATGATGGTGGAAGGATGTCATTATTTTTCAGCCATGTTGTTTGTCCTGTTTGCAGTGTTTTTCAGTGCTAAAGTTGTGATATTTGGTCTTTTCCGGATGTGTACATGTGTTCAGGTGAAGTGGTGTGTGACCGGCTCACCTGTTTGGGGTTATACAATCCCTGTCTGTCACAGTTTGGAAACTTGAGCCCGTACAGGTTCTCCAGTGGACCTCTGTTGTCCTCGGAGGTCATTCTGGAGATCTGCTCTAAGACCTTGTCCAGTTCCTGCTGACAGGCGCTCTGAAAGGACGAAGGAGAGGGGGAAGAGAATTATGAACACAAACGACGATAATGACAACGACTGTTCATCATTTTTCATTACAGACGTACAAAAACATTTAAGGTTTGTAAAAATAACAGAGTGAATTGGATAAAAATGAGAAGATTAGAAATAGAAAAGGATACGTTTTGACTTAAGTTTGAGGCCAAGAAATGTGCTTCAGTCCAAGAAAAAGAATGGAGAAATAAAATCCTTCTGTGTGTCTTGTAAAAATGTCACAAATATACACATTTATAGCTAACACTTTTATGAGGTGCAGTTAGGCAAGCAGAGAGTTCAGCCAATATTATTGATGTGAGTCTGGTGGAGTGGAACATGAGTGGCTAGACTGCTTTACTCAGCAGGTGGTCACGGCCACACACACACACACACACACACACACACACTGATACACACACACACACACACACTGACACACACACACATGCAGACCTCTGCAGACACATGTTCATACACCTACAGAAATACCGTGCACACCATTCCTGCTGCATTAACGTGCACACACACACTTAACGTGGACCTGCTTGCACATGCACACACCCACACACACACACACACATTGAGTGTATCAGGCTGCCAGTGGGATCAAAGGGGTCCAGTCTTATGATTACTTGGCTGAGGATGAGAGAGAAGGGCAGGAGGAGGCGCAGTCTGCCCAAAACCTTATCAGACATCTGAACATATGGATGAAAAGTCCGCTTTTCTCTCTCTTTGGCTCTTTTCTTTTCACACTTACACTCTTCAAAATCTTTGACTCTTTGCCCTCTTTCACTTTTTAATAAAACACACATAAACCAACATATCAGCACATGAACTCTCGGCATCGCCGCCCCCGTCGCTCGCAAATATTAAAGGATGTTCAGGCTATTTTGTGTCATATAATACTCGCATGTCAAAATGTACATTTAAAAAAGTTATTGCTCGCTGTAATTATTATTTCTGCTGCCCATACTGGCAGAGGTCCTTTCATAATAAGACCATCACTGTGAGAAACAGGGAACAAAATCCACAGGCAGCCCTCAAAGTAAAAATGCATTGTGGGGTTCAATTAAAGCTAATATGAGGCGTCAGTGGTCTGAATTAGTGGAATCGAATGGGGATCTGTTGAAGTTTCAGTTCTTTCAGTGAGTTTTTTATTCTCTTTGTTTCCACGAAGTGTTTTCAGACTTTGAAGGATGTTAAAAAAACCCTCCCCAGATTTTGAACTGAACTCTTCTGTAGCATTGCTGGACTCATGATGACCAGCTTTTTGTTTTTTCAAGTTTCAGCATCGATGCAGCACAATCAGAGTTTTATTCGATGAAGTCTTCCTTGTTTGAACCTGCAGCTCACACAGTGCAGCCTGGGTTGAAATGGGTTGAAATGGGTTGAAATGGGGAGAAATGGGGAGAAATGGGGGGCTCAGGAGGTCTGCTAAACTTCTCTTCTTTGTAACTTCACATCTCCACATTGTTTTCATTTTCAGACTTGTTCTCTTCAGCCCAAATCGATGCTGACTCAAGTGAGTTAATTTATCAGATTTCATGCGTCTCCCACACGGAGCCTCAAAAGGTTTCATACGACTTCTTTCTTTCACATCGTTTTTTTCCCCCCAAAAGATCTTTGAACCGCCTGAAATCAGTGAAGGTCCCCTTGAGGTTTTCTGTTTCAGTGACAATGACTCGCATTCAAAATCTGAATTCACTCACTCAAATACTATGAAAGTTGAATGTGGAGACAAATAATTTTCAAACTTAATAAAGTTCAAATAAAAATGTCTTGGTTCAACTTGATAACAACATCTTTGCATTGACGAAAAAGGTTCAATAAAGCAAAAAAACTTAAGGAAACTTGAACATTATTGGATAACAAAGTCTTCAATTATATGAATGTGACGCCAAAAAAGCCTTTTAATTGTCTCAAAGCGATGTGTACTGAGGTATGAAGGGAACAAATGAGACGCGACCCCTGCTCCCACAGCAAACTCTGCATTTTGTGTACAGTGTTTGACCTCAGAAAAAACCACCCACAACGAAGTGCATCCATGCTTGACACCAGCTGTCTGAAGTTCCTCCACCGCCCCCTCCCACCCCCACCGCCGCCCCCCCCCCCAGCCGCCCAGCTGCATGGCTGCTTTTCCTGCGTTCTCTCTTTTGTTCCTTCTAATGATCCTGACGTTTGTTTTTTTACTCTTCCGCTTATGAGTCTTTTTTGTTTTTCTGTTTTTTTGTTGTGCCGTGTTTTTGCTGTAAATGAGTGAGTTAAGTGAGGGAGAAAATGAGCAAATGCACAATAATTGCTTTTTGCGATGTTGTGACGTGTTCGGGCCTCGGCCCTCGGCGTAGCCCCCCACCACCACCCCCTCACCCTTTTAGCACCCCAAGCTCATTTGCATTAAACAGAAAGAATATCTGTGTTTGTACGCCGTCGCATTAAAGGTTTTTCCAGGAACTGTTTCTTTCTACATGTGGAGCTGCATTCGACACTGTGAAATGTCGAGTGAGTGTTAAAGAATGAGGGGCGAGGGTGGGGGGGTCGTAATCTATAGACTGCATTAAACTGCCAACATGCATTCCACTGTGGAGAGCAAAACAATATCACTTTTTATCACGCAGACACTCATTATGGGCAAATTATTGAAGCTATGATGCTTCCAGAAGTTCATTCATGATTGGAAATACATTGATGATGCTTAAATATTCTATAAGCAGACAAACTTTACTACATTAGTTCAGATTTGGTCTAAAATAAAAGAGTTTGAAACATGAGACATTTCTGTAAGCTAACTAAGCTAACTACCATGGCAGCATTTCAGAATAAAAGCTCCTTATTACAGCAGTTATCTGCAGTCGCTGCATGTGGTTGGGAATATTCTCACATCCTCGAACAACTGAATGTATCAACAAATGCGTTTTCACATAATAGCTCTCCGAAAGCACATAAATGTGTGTTTGTGTTAATCATGTTGTGGGGACAAAAAGGCTGTTTACACAGTCACGTTTTCAAGGACTCATCTCCTATAACGGGGACAGAAATCTGGTTCACACCAGATGAGGCCTGAAGGCTCTGGATGGAAAGTTGCTTTTCGGTTGAAGTGAGGGTTTAGTCTGGGTAAGAGTCGGGATTACACATGTGGTGGTTATGATTTAGTCCCTTGGGAATGAATGTAAGTCAGTGATGAAAATGTGTGCGTCTGCGTGCCGACGTGTGTGTCTATGCACGTGCAAATGCTGGAGTGGAAAGTGCCCAGAGGAGGGCACTACTGTACCACAGCACTCAGCAGCTTGTTGACCTTTTGTCTGCAGATAGGAGGATATTTCACTGCGGTCTGTCATTCACAGCTGCTGTGAGACTGCATGTAAAACACGAGCTGGGATGCTGCTGAGGGGACAAAGTCATCACATTTGTGAAGTAAATGAGGCCTCATGTTCATTAAAAGTTATACTACCTTAAAATTCTGCTTTGTTTGAATCATATCTGCTTCTGTGAATGCATAAGCAGCAAAAAGGAGAGATAACATGACAGAGTTAAAGCAGTTTAGCTTCTAAGATTCACAGAAATTAAATGAATCATTTTTTTTTTAGATCATAAGAGCACAGATGTCTATTGTGGGTCCATACAAACAAAAATCCGAGTTTTTTTCTGTATATTGTGTCTTAGAATGATGAAGAATCACTTGCACTTCCTTGCAGATTTCATTAGACACGTTTTTAAACTGCTTTAATTCACTTGCTCCTCTGTTTTTGCCTTTGAAACTGCACATAACTTGTCGTCAAATATGTGGTTTTGCATCAGTTTAAAACATTAAGTTTAAATGAGTTGTAATCAGTTAGTCCTGAAACTTTTGCTTTAAGAATAGTTGAAGGTTTAATTCTGACCTGAGGCACTTTTGGGATCCGAGGGTCCTCTGGCTGATTCAGCTTCATCTTTGACTTGAGCTCATTCTGGTGATGTTTCCTGGCCGACTCCTGCCAAAACCAGGCGTCGATGTTGGGTCTTTTGGTGAGGGGGATGTCAGTCCCATGCACCTCTACAAGCAAACACATGAACATAATAAGAAATATGGTTATAAAACAGCATCTGTACATAAAATCTGCATAAACCTTCACAATCAGAGTCAGAATCAGATCTGTAGGCCAATTATGTTTTCAAAAACACAGAATCTGAATCATTTTATTTTTATTTCTCATAATAAAATCACACTAAAACATAATTTATACACATAAATAGAAAGCACAACCAATAAACAATCTACTGCCAGTTTAACAAGCCAATAAATGAAGTGTATCTCTACACGTGTTTCGGTAAGTTGTGAGTAATTCGGTTCTTGAAAACAGATTTCACGATTGTCTCCCAAGAAAGAGACTGAAATCTAATTCAGCCCTGCTGGTTTTAATCCCAGTGTTACTTTTAATACTTCAGAGCTTCTAAGAAATGCTTCTATTAATCTGTTTCCCATCTTTTCTGGATGGAATTAATGGACAGATGTTACACACACAAACACACACACAGACACACACAGAGAAAAACTGCCTCGCCATCTCTGCTGCTGTCGAACACACTCACACACTTTTATCTGCATTTAGCCATTCTTTCATCACAAGGTGCTATTAAAAGCCAACAATTTTCTAATGACAGGCCCTTTTACAAGTCATCTTAATCCTGGAATTAGAAGACAAAGTCATTCTGTGTCCTCGGGGCATCCTGTGTCCCTCATACCTCATGGTACTAATTCTACACTGGACGGTCAGGCGTTGCAATTGCTGTAATTAGCACGGCGACAGTGTAAGCAGAGCCGCTAAGATCTTTTCTGTGAAATAGCAAAGCGCAGCAGCCAAGCGACTGATGGTTATAATGCTGGGATTATGACGCAGGTTGCACAGGTCTCCTCTCAGAAGTGGGGGGGGGGTGGGGTGGGGGTCACTTTGAGTGTGTTTCCTGCCGCTTGTTATACCAGAAAGTATGTTCATCATTTGTTGGAGACGGGAGAGTCAAAACACAAACAACAAGCTAACAAGTTAATTCAGAACAGACAGAGTATGAGAGGACGTTAATGCACAACGTCGGTCCTGCAGAGACGGGTTTTTTTTTTTTACGCTGCCTGAACCTGTGAACGTACGACACAAATACATGAAGGGATTCAAAATACAGAGACGTTCTCCGACACAGACGTGAAATTACACCTCAACAAGGACGACTGAGACCAAAGAGGTGACTGAATGAAAGAGCTGCAGTTCCAGTCATCAGCAGGAAGTCCAGACGTGTGTTATGTTACGTTATGTTAGGCGTCTTGTAGGCGTTAAGTGTGTGAGGGTGAGAAACACAGAGACCCTCTGAAATCACTCAGGGGGCGACGTTGAGTTGGGGTTTAATCATTTAAGGAGGAAAACAGGAGGATTTTTTGGATTGAGTGGAAAAAAAGAAGCTAAAAACGCAAAAGACGCCACCTTGAAGATGCTGTAGATGATGGAGGAGACTGTTAATCAGTTTATTTGTTTCACCACATTCATAAATGTTCACTTTTTTTTTATATACAGAAACTGAACAACAATAACTAGCGAGCGGGGCTGACTGGACGGAGTGGACGACCACAGCTCCTGAGGGAAACCAGCAGAGCTCACCATCACACACAGCTGATCAGTTTAAGGGCCAAACTGTGACCTGAAAAGATGATGAGTTTTCCACAAAAACACACACACACACACACACACCCTGTCCAGATAGCAAAGATACACACATACAGGGGAGATCAGGACACGCAGGCACATTAAATACAGAACATTAATGGGTGGGGGTGGGGGGGCAAATCAGGCTGTGAGCTTCAGGTTTTGAACCGATCACAAGCTGGAGGGTTAGCTGGGAACCAAACACTGGTGAGGAAGCACTTCTGATGAAGGTTTTTCATGCTGAGTCAGCATAATTTTTTTTTTTGGGTGCTTCATCTGCCAAAGGCTCTGTGTGTGTGTGTGTGTGTGTGTGTGTGTGTATTTGTGTGAGAGTGAATGTGTGTGTCTGTAATT
>JAQMCX010000011.1:20723514-20760661 GCA_029814765.1 Acanthurus leucopareius | reverse complement strand
CCACCCTCCACCCCCCCACCACCCACCGTAAATCCTAAAGAGCTCTTCACACCAGCTGCAACACAGTCTGAAACGTGTGTGTGTGTGTGTGTTCGTGTGTGCGTGTGTATGTGAATTTCAGTGCACACTCTGCAAAGAGTGAAAACCAAGAAAAGTGTTTCCTGAACACTGTGACACACTTTTGTCTTTCAGTTCATGTTTTGACATTTATTTTATTTTCTTTTTGACAAATTTAATGAGTCATCGCGTGAAAATTGTCTCATAAATTCAGCCACAGGAGAGATGAAAGCAAACTGAAGTGTTTGCACATCAATAGACATTAGTCTTTTGTGCAATACAACATTGTGTTACTCGTCCAAACATCGTGCACTAAATGGATTTTTTTTTATAGAACATGTTTTTGCGGTCAGATATCGTTCAAGAAAAATCATTTCACTTGGAGGTTAAATGTAAAAATCTTAAAAGATGCTGGTCGGTGATTTTTCTCTTCAGCTGTTAAAAGATAATCTGGTTTTTGTACTCACTGATGAAAACCCTGATAAAATTAAGCAGTAAAGTTTGTTGCTTTTAAGAGGCACCAACTTGCACATGCATGATAACAATTATAAGTTAGCATGTTAGCATGCTAACAATCGCTTATTGGCACCAAACATAAAGCAGAGCTGACACTGATGGGAACATCTGCTTTTGCACCATTTGTTCATAAACTAAAATGGTGAAAAAATGCAAAAAATTCAACTTGAGGATTAAAAAGTTTGAAAATCGCCAACAAAATGAAACATTTATGGCAAATTTCACTAAAGTTTCACTAAATTAAAGTCAGGAAATCGCCAAAGTTGAAGAACCGAACCTCTGAGGGACTTCAAATATCTGCAGCATCGTGGAAATTCATCTAATAACTGTCAGGAAATTTAAAAATAAGCAAAAAATTCATTCAAAAACATCAAAAAATAAACCAGAATTTGACCCGAAATCTCACTATGGATCGATTAGAGAATTGAACCCGAATCCAGGTGGAACATATTCATAATGTCCATGTTTCTTTGTATATTTCAATCTCTCGTCCAAAAAGGAAAATTTCTACAATCTGATCATCCATTTTCAGTGACAACACTTTCCACATGCGAACGTTTAAAACAGACGCGTCTGTTTCAGAGAGTTAAAATTAGATTCACTACGCCGTGTGAGTGATGGCTGCAAGTTATAAATTCCAACCTCCAGCTGACAAGCTCCGAACTTCTGCTCCAAGTTGTGTCAAGATATTAAGAAACAGTAGGAGAACCTCCACATTGAGAGCATCTGCAGAACGCATTAAAACACATTCAGGAGAGTTGAGAGTTTAATAAAAGTGTGTTGCTCCTAAAAAAAAAAGTAACATGGCGGTGAAAGTGATATATTTTTCCTTTTTCTCTGGTAGTTGCTGCTAAACTGCATTGGCACTTTAGCTGTTTAACATCTCCGCCGTGTTGAAAACTTAAGTGCATTTAAAGGCGGGCAAAGGTGTAAAAAAAAGAAAAAAAAAACCCTCAATTTATTTCTGTAGTTGAGTTTAAGAGCTTGTTTTCTATAGAAACTTACTGTATAGGAACTCATGACAGCATGTTCCAGGGGGGAGAAAGAAAACAACACGTCTTCAGCCAGCAGCTGTAAATACTGTGTTGTTGATTCTGCATTCAGTGCCATAGAAACTACCTGTCTCGAGCTGTTGGGGAGTGTGTTGGCTTTGGGTATTGCCTTTGAGCAATGCTTTCACAACTCTCTCATAGCACAGAATGAGTAATGTCTTTCCAGAGTTGCTTAGCGTTAATGTATTTGCCCTGTTATCGTATACAGTGACTGAAAAAAACCCCCCAAAAAACTTCATTTTGCTTCGACTGCCAGGAAAGTGGCCTTCCAGCTCTTTTTCAGAAACCATTGTCAGTGTAAATGGTTCCTCTCAGGACTCGGCCACTTCAAACACTTCACAGCTGGAAAACGGACAGAGAGAAATTGAATAATGAGGACGTCTTCGCTTCGCCAGAGGTCCCCTTCATCAGACCTTTTACGGTCAGCTGGCTCTTTCAACTCCTGATGCTGCTTCGCTTCCATGTGTGTGTGTGTGCGTGTGTGTGTCATCCCAACCAAACGATAATGCCTTTGTAGTTTTGAAGTGAAAACTGCAGCCAATTGGCACTTTAATGGACTCTGTCACACTTTAAAGACAATAAGTGCAGTCGAAGGTGAAGGTGATTTTCTGCTTCGCTTGCTTTTTGCTTTTAAGCATCAACATTGAGGTTCGGAGCGTAAATTGACATAAAAAAAAACCAAATTCCTATTTAGAGTTGGAGCGCAGATGTTTTTATTTTCTGTGTCTGAGTGTTAAATGTGGTTCATTCAGGAATTTTGTTTTGTTTTTTGGCCCATGGCGAATCACTTTTAATACTAATTACCACTAATAAAAGTGAGTCTGTTCCCACAGTTTTTTTTTTCTCCTCCTCTTCACAAAATATCTCACACACAGAGTGACTGTCTGTGTTTGTGATGCAGTCACCAACACGTGCCACTTTTGCTCTTTTTGTTTGTTTGTTTGTTTGTTTCCAGGCAGCTGTTTTTGGTGAAACTGTAATAAACTCACATTAAGCCACCAGCACCAAAAAACTGCAGACCGAAAACTTGTGATCTTCTGTGAGAATTTAGCAGATTGAGATAAAAATATTTCTCAAGTGAAATAAGACTCTAAAAAAAAACAAAAAACGCTACAATTGCAAATGTTTTCCATCTCGTTCACCACATAAACCCTACGAGGTGATAATATGTCGGCGTTGTGTTAACAGCTTGTGTTTCTGCCCACAAAAGGTCAGTGGATGCAGGTTTAAAGAAACATAAGCAAACCGCAGCGTGAAACACTTCTGCACAGCTCTGGATTCTTTATTTAGCTTGAAGTTTTGACATCTTTTGGAAAAATTATGTCGTTCTAAAAAAAAAATCTCACCATTAACGATGCATTGATGTGGATGCAAACTTTAATGTAGTCATATAGAGCTCTTTTAAGCTACAGGGAGACATGAGAGCCGAAGGTAAAAGCTTTGAGCTCATAAATTGATGGCTTGTTTTTCGGGTGAATCTCGCTTTGAAAAGTGGTTAATAATCATTGTGGGTGAAATGTTTTGGAGTTTAAAGTGCGAACTGAAACATAAAGTAGCACAGAATGAAATTCTACACCACTAATTAAAACATAAAGCGCCTCAAAACTATAATTAAAGTGGAGCAGTTAAGTAAATGCACTCCAGCCAGTTGTGAAAGTAAATTCTGGCTCATTAATGTTTTGATCATAATCAAGATCTAACTTTTCAACGTTATTTTTCTTGGGATTAGCAGAGAGGAGCAGGGAGGGCTTCGGATCTGCACCTCAGGGGGAGTTTTCTCAGAATTGCAGGCACCATCATGCAGCTCCCACCCAAAGTCATCTCTCACGGCTTCACCTTTTTTTTTTTTTCCCCCGTGGATGTGTGCCGCACTGTGCGAACACACATCTACATGTGGAGTAATTAGAGACCTCAGAGAGAGCGAGCGAAGGGAGAGAAGGAGCAAGTCTGTGCAGAAGATCCCCTGCAGGGCAACGAGGGCAGCACCAGACCACCGACAACACAGGAAAAGACGGAGAGAAAACTGAGAGATGTGTAAGGAAAGTGCAAAAAAAAAAAAAAAAAAGAGTGAGACAGGGCAGCGGTTTCCTATAGGCGGGAGAAAGAGGTTTGTCAGTAGAGTTTTGGTGGTCTGCATAGTTTAAACAGCGAAAAAAAAAAAAGACACACAAGCTCTTTTCTTATTAAATAGTGGTGAGCAGCACTTGAGGAAAGAGCATATCACAAGGCAAGAATGTGAGTATTGGATGATGCCTTAAAAACCCTGGGTTATGTTCAATGACAACATAATGACAAATGACAAAGTCAAGCTTCAGACAAATCCAACAAATGGTTATGGTGAAAAAAAAAAGAAGTGCTGTGGCGTCTGGTTAAAAGGTTTGGAAATATATTGTGGTAACACTAATATACTGAACATTAAGCGTTGGATTAAGAAGGTGAAGTTCATTTAAGTTCAATTTGAATCTAATTCCTACATATTGTGCAGAAACGTGGAGGCAAAGATCCACAGCGGCTTTGGACTGTTCCCTTCGCACATTTGCACATTTGAACTCGTCAGAGTTGCTGAAAAGCAGCTCGAGTTTCTTGATTCCATCGAACCGTCGTACATCAAGATTATTAACAGTTTAAATAAAGCTAGACTTACTTAGCTCATTATCTAAACATTGTATTTCACACTGGATCCTAAATTTCGATGATCTTGCTTCTTCCAGTTCCACCGATCCCGGCTTTTATTTACTTTTTCTATTATGACAAGTCAAGACGTCTGCAGGGAAAAAAAGGCTTATATTAGCTCTCGTTTCATTGAGTTTTTGTCGGCATTATCTCCTCTTGAGTTTAATATAATTTAAAGAATAATGAGGAAGTATGCAGGAAGTGTGTGGCAGGAAACTGCTATCGGTGGTTCTATTTATGTTCAGTCAGTGATGTCATGTAACGAAACACTGAGACAGACAGCACATCGAAAACATCCATCACTCAGACTTCTACAAGTATAATTCCCTTTCTCCTCCTTTACCAACAGTGGATCCACCCTAATACATCATGTAAGAGGATATTTATTTATTTTAAATATGTTTATGATGTCATTTTTGCACCGTTTTCCAGCAAAAGTTCGATTTGAATCGAATACCCTCACTGATTAAATGCCCGAGCCGCTGCTGTGATGCTGTGGAGGAGAATATTGGATTTCAGCTCTTTAAGTGCGTCGTTGTGCTGGACGCAGAGTGCACATTGCTCAACGGGCCTTTCCTGTATAAATACAGCACATGTTGAAATGTTAATGGCGAACACAAATATCATCCGCGTCACTGACAGATTCTCTACACCTGCACGAGAGACAGTGATTTCATTTTCTTTTGTCCGGAGACTGAAATGAAGAGAGATGTTTTCGATTCATTTTGGAGGCCGAAGCGAGAGAAACATTCGTAATTCACACTGAAACCTTTGTGGACCGTGACTGAGAGGACTTTTTTTTTTTTTTTAAAAGTCGACTCGTATTGCAAAAAATAGTTGAAGTGGAAACACTGAAGATGATGTGCCACCTCTAATATTACACACCTCTGAGGTTGGAAGAAGTGGAGCCATGGATTTAAAACATCAGTGTTGCTGTTTTTTTTCTCAGCGTTGCAATGTGGAAATTTGCAAGAAAAAAAAGTCCTGTTGCCACGAAGTGTGCGGACGTGTGGGAGGGGCGGAGACACGACCACAGTCATGACATCAGCAGCAGAAGAGAACAAAATAATGTCAAAAATTATAAAAAGCGTATGAAGTATTCTCACATCTGAAAAAAATGATGTGGTTTAATTGAACTCTGGTCTGTTCGTTCAATCTGCTGTTTGCTTTAGTGTATTTAAGGTGAGAAAAAAGGCCTTTTAAAAGTCAAAATCACAACAAACAATCATAAAATAATGCCTTAAAATTAAAAATTATGTCGTCTCTCATGTGTGCAGCAGTTTAGATGCTCAGGAGTAAGAATTTAATCTCAACCAACTGCAGGAAACGAACCCAAAATGTGCATTTTTAAGCCGTACAAAAGAGACGGATTCAGACATTTGATAGCCAGCGTTTGCTCAAGCCTGAAGAGCCAAGCATAAAGCAGTGAACTGAGGGCAAACCACAGTCTGATCTGATGCTCATTTTCAGGTTTTCCTTAATGTGTTCAAACTGTTTCGAGCACCAAAGACGGTAAATCACAGCGGAGAGCGCAGACAGTCCATCACGCTTAGCTAAAGTTACAGGGTCTGGAATCCAGTTTGTTTTCACTACCCTCTCCCAACGAAACCTCCAAGAGCCTTCACTAATCTGTGAGGGAAAAAAAGAAAAAAAATAAAACAAAATCATCTTTGTTGAATATTTTATTGTCTGAAAACATTTCGGTGTACAACTGGTGTGAGAAGACCGAAAACATTCCTCGGAGTTCAACCCGAGACACATCATGTTATACGAAAAACAACTTGATTGAGAAGTTGGGATCTGCAGTTTTCCTCCCATCATTCCGAGGGGGTATCTGAGGTGAGCATCCTCCGGATTTACAGCATGTTCCAGCTCCAGCCTTCAGTCTCTGAGTGCAACGCCGCTGTCGTAAATACGGATACCTCGGTTTCTGTTACAGCGTTTTCAGATTTAATGTGCACGCTGAGAAATTAAACTCAGCTGCATCAGAAACTGTGTTATGTCTTGAGAACTTATGTCATGAAGTAAACTCGCACGCTCAGGCGTTTCTTTTGCAATGCAGCAGTTAAAGTTTGCTCAAGTGTTGCACACACACACACACACACACACACACACACACACACACAGCTCAGAGCAGTGGCATGTCAGGTTAAAGCAACCTGAACCAGAGATGATGTGCCGCAAACATCCGGCCAGAACGTGCTGCTAACGAAAACCTGCTCAAAATGTGCTGACTGAAGAGCAAAAAACAAGCGAGTGTCAAACGCTGAGCAAGTGCAGCGACGCAAAACACGAAATTTATCAAGCCAGATAATATTAATTACCGGTCCCAGCAGCGAGAAGCAGCTGGTCTCTGTCCTGCAGCCTTTTTTTTTTACTGAGCTCTTGCCAGAAACCAAATTCCAGTCCAGGTTTTCTCTGTGCTCAATCACTCTCTTTTTCCTTCTCAGTTTCCTCCATCAGCGTCCTCTTCTGACTCTTCAACTCTGTCATGGCGTCCACAGAGGCTGCTGACCTGACCTCGCATCGCCTCGACATATTGACAGATCGTCGGCACATCCTGATCCGGTTCTGTCACCCGTTCCAGCACAGCTTCCTGCTGGCATTCTCCTCTGGGTCCCCCCCTCCATCCTGGACTTTAAAACTTAAAGCTAAATGTGATCCAAAGCTCCTGTGATAGCAGTTTAAAGACCAACGCTTCTAGCAGTCAGCTAGCTCACATTTATAAGAGCTAACCATGCAGCAGCAGCAACAGTAGCAGGTTACTTCAGTCACAGAGAGCCGCAGAACATCACAGGCAAAACCAGACAATATGTTCTCCCAAAAAACACATGATCAACTTGAACTTAAATCAGTGATATTCACTGCAGTGTGAGTCTGAGTGCAGTGAAGCGTTTCTCACTGTAAAACACTCAGCCAAGTTACATAATAACGCAAGAACAGGTGATAAAAAACAGAGACGCTCTTTCACCTGATTACAAGTCAACGCAGCATTTAAAAAAACGACCCGAGCTTCTATTTTAAGGTGGAATTTGTTACATAA
The DNA here is from genome assembly GCA_029814765.1 of Acanthurus leucopareius. Taxonomy (NCBI): domain Eukaryota; kingdom Metazoa; phylum Chordata; class Actinopteri; order Acanthuriformes; family Acanthuridae; genus Acanthurus; species Acanthurus leucopareius. Next base: position 20,753,320 of record JAQMCX010000011.1, on the reverse strand, counting down.
TGTTGCTTTAAATCTAAAGAACCGCAGCCTGCATCAAAACACGACACTCCCAATAGGAGAGCTTTGAGGATACGTGGCTCACAGGCACGTCGCCGGTCCACCGGATGGATTCTGCTTGTTTGCACTCACAGATGTTGGCCGGCCTCTGCTCGCCAAACACACTGCTTCTGTCAAAATGCATTTTCTGGAATCAACTGTGGCCTTTTATTCCTATAACTGTAACGTGGGAGAGAGAAAAAACCTTGACATCTCTTCGTCCACGCGGGAGCTCTGGTTTATGTACTCGGGGTAGTTATCGTGACCGAATGTGACGTCGGTGTGGTTTTATTGACACGGAAAAAGAGTCCAGCTGAGTTAAAATATTGTTTTGATTCAGTTTTTCCATGAAACCTCAATGTTGCGCTAGTTGCTTTATCATCATACCCTGCTATCATTAAAGGTCAAAACCAACCGACTGCAGAATACTAAGTAATATGTTGCACTCTTTGTCGAATACTTGCAGAGTTAGTAACTAATTACAGTATCTAAATACTTAAAAATCTCTCTGCACACATGCAGCACTCCTCTGTCACTTCAAACTGTGTCTGTTCTGTTTAAGACCGACACTGTATTGTCATAAATTAAAGCCCCTAATAAAGTTCAAAGTTTTTTTCATAACCGAGGGCTAAAAATTCCTGAGAGCTTATCTACGGCTTACTCCGTTAAATCGAGTTCAAGGATGTTGTAAAGTTAGTTTTTTCGGAGCAGGTCTTTAGTGTTCATCCTTTCATCAAAGCTGCGGACTACAAGTTTATTGAAAGCAGTAACAATGACTCGTATACAGTCGAACGGCTGTTTTTTTTTTGTTCCTACTGAACCTGCTAGTCATTTTCTGTTTAATTTTTATCTCCGTGCTACATCAGTTTTCATGTCTGTATGTAATTTTCCATTCAGATGAAAGATCCTTTGAAAAACCACAATGATGTACTTGCTTTAAACCCTGAATTACACACACACACAACACACACACACATACACACACACATAAAAAAAAAAATGTTGTTCCTGGGACAATATGAGTAGGTATTAGCTCTTTGATATGAGAAGGTATTAGCTTTTATGGGGAAACTAAACATTAATGATTGTTACTGTTAAAGTAACACTGGAAAGAGTGAAAGCAGTAATTAAACCGCTGCTGTCCTGTTATTTTATATCGTGTGACAAACAGTGACTGTGAAATTGAAAACTGTATTATGTATCTTACACGAGAGAGTCTTTGGTGTCCTTTTGGTGCTGAATTGCAGCCATTTATTTAAAATCATATTTCTTGGCTTCTAATGGAGGATAAATGTAAATCCAACAAACAGATCATCTTATTTATGTCTCCTCCAACTCTTATGGGAAACATTTCGCCCTTTTAGCTGCTAAATATCACTATTTTAACCAGATAAAACCACCTGCTAGTTGCTAGCTTTTTTGTCTGGGCATTTAGCATCAACTGAGTGTATCTTATAAGCGTTTTTTAAGCTTTTTAAACCAGTGCTGATGAGAGAAATGACACCAAAACCAAACAGGAAAAGCTGTGAAACCAAAACAATGAGCTAAAAGAGGCTGAAACACCAGCAGAGTCAATGGAGGCTTTAGAGTCTCATAAAATTCTCATCACTTGATCATCATTTGATCCATTTTTAATTTAAAAAAAAGTGCTTTTTTTAAAAAAACTGACCATTTGTAGCCTGGTGGTCCAGACTCGGCGTGACATCCACGTCCACTCTTTGTCCACATCTTCCTAAACCCTGGATGAGCTGCTGCAGAGGCAACTCGGCCTCGGTGCTCGGGTAGCACCTCAGGCCGCTGGAGCACCTCGGTGTGTAGACGCCGCAGAGCTCCCCCTCCTGCCTGGCACACACCGGGCAGCAGCCGCAGCCCAGCTCCCTCACTATTTCTGGACAATCTCCTGTGACTTTGGGACAAGCGGCGAGACGCTCTGCGGTGCAGCTCGGACATCGGAAGGCCAAATCCCCAAGTAAGATTCCAGGCAAGGCAAAGTATGCAAACAGCAGCCCGTAAGTGAAGTATATGTCCATTCTTACACTCTGCAGGTTTATTAGTGACTAACTGAAAGTCAGGATGACCCTTGGACATCACAGCATGAACCTCAGGACCCTGACAGTCAGCTGTGTGTGGGTAAACATTGCGACGCCGCTGACAGGGTCCTACCTGCTGTCATATCACCACCTGACTGACTGCAGAAACAAGACCTTCACCTGAAAAGTGCACATCCTGAAATTGATTTTTTTTTTTTTAATATAGTTTATTTTTGCACACAACTGATATAAACAAGTGGAAAATGTAGTGGAATCCCTCCAAAAAAAAAAAAAAAAAAGCGCCAATAAAGGGTTTATTACACCCATATTTGCTTCAAATTACTTTATTCCCAAATAAGATTAACACAGAGACAGAAGACTTTTTTTTTAGACTTCTTTTTTTTTTTATGTTGCGGTGCCAAGCTCGAATGACAAAATGCACAAATAACACTGAGTCAGCACGATGCTCAGTGCAGGCTCAAAGCGAGCCGTAGAAAACCAGATCTTTCCTGGGGAATATTAAAGCTCGTGCTGAGTGTCTGTGATGTGGCCCCTTCATTTGTTCCATGTCAGCTGGCACTCAGTTAAAAGGTGAGGCCAGGGGCCAAAATTACTCTCCATTTCTATGTAGCCCAATTATTTTGCATGGTGGTGGTAGTCAACATAATGTGCTGTGCTAAACGCATCTGGAAAACCCAAAGGATTATGGGCCGGCTGTCCCTCAGCCTCAAGTGACTGTTGACTTGTTCCCTCTGGAGATGGGACAGCTGTGACATGGCACTGACCTTATTGTGATGTTTTTTTTCCCTGTGTGTGTGTGTGTTTTTTTTAAAGTTCAGCCTGTTTTTTTTTTGAGTTTGTCATTCATTCCACAGTTTGAAAAAAACAAATGATTTCATCTTCCTGTTAAGTTTTATAGCTGCTTATCTGTCTATTGTGTCACATTAAACGGTGAACTGTGTTTCCTGACGGTCGTAAACGAGCCTGTGAGTCAAACGCAGGGCTGGAAAACGTATCAGGTACAGATTTATGTACCATCTATGAGTACAAGTTTCATCCGAGTCAAACGTGTCAATATCTGTACTCGTATGATGAAGGAAAGTCCTCACTGGATGGTTAATTTCACATCTTTTTATTGAGCACATTATTTACATTGTGTTTTCATGTCTGTAGAAATGAAAATACGGTCAGAAATCCAACGTTTCCTGATTCTGCCCCTTCATAATAAAAGCTTTTGAAATCACAAAAGAACATGGGGCTCTTATTGTGAAGAATTAAAAGGATATTAAATGTGTTTTTAACCCTGAATTAGTAAAAAGCCAAGTCAAACCAGGTCAGCACATGTGAATGGAAAAAGGCCAACTGCATCTTGCAGTGGTGTCTTCAATAATCATTTAAATCTCCCTTCACAGTTGACCAATCAGGATCTCCTCTGTCTACTGTTGCGCATCTTGTGATCAAACTTCTGCTTCTGCTCATGAAAGCTTCCAGCAGGAGCCTGATCAGAGAGAGTCCTCTCAACCGGTCGATCCTGTCGTACCTGATCAGTCGAGCCTCGGACGCTGAGCTCCACACCTCCTTCTCCTGGACGCTGACGTCTCTGATCAGGTCCATCTGTGTGAGCAGCTCCGGAGGCTGGAGTTCAAGGAGCTGGAGTTCAAGGAGCTGAACGTGGAGATCTGACACACAAACACTCCACATCACAAAACACATCAGCATCAGAAAAACCTCCTCAATCACAAACTGGAGCTCATTTTCTCTCATTAGTTCCATTGTAGGTTGGATTTACGTCCTGTTGCAGATTTCAGAACTCACCAGGTTCTCCAGCTCTGTTATTTTCACTTTCTCTCATCTCCACTCGCTTTTCAAACATCTGTGATGGCCACAGTCAAGTGACGATTCTCAGTTTGTGCAGAAATACAGGAGAGTTTTATGAATCAGAAAGAGACGGGAAACAACAGAGAATGAGGGATAATAAATGAAGAAATGAGACTCGAGATAAAAAGTATATTAATGCGTTTATCTTTCAGACTTAATGATCATTTTCGCCTTTGACATGCAAAAGTTTGTTGGTGTTTACAATCAAACATTTTAATCAAATCACAACTCTTTCGCCGTTTTGTTGTGTTTTGTGTCCAAATCATCAAATGATGTGTTTTATTTTAGTTTTTTTCTTTAAAACCTTCTGACTAAAGTAGATTTCTAGAATGTTTCAATTGAATGTTCTCAAAAATAAAACCAAAAATCCACACATTAACCAGAACCATTAATATACACTGTAACACTGAGACCTGCAAGACTTTCAAAATAAAAGTGAAATATACCAAATTAAAACATTTTAAGAATAAACATCAGTAGAGTAGAAGACAGTGTCTTTGGCAACTTATATGACGAAAAATCTCTGAATTTATACTTGAAAAAGTTGCTGTGACCCAGAAGTTTCCCCGCCTGACTCTTCAGCATGTTGCACCACAGAAAGCAGCATCCTTCTCGGTCAGTGTGACCCAGCTGTGACCCAGCTGTTGCTGACGGTGAATACGTGATGTGATTTGGTGCAAAAAAACTCAAAATGTTCTCTTCTTTTTTAAAGATGCTTGATGGGTCCGGATGTCTCCTACAACACAACCTGTTGTACCTGTGAGATAATAAAGTGGGATGTTTTTTATAAGATTTGCATGAAAAACATGAAAAAAAAGACTGACCTCAATATTATGATGTTTATTTCTGGTTCCAGTTAATTATGACGAATAAAAACATCTACAGCATGAAGCTCAGGACCTTATTTTCCGTGTAATGCTGCATAATTTTAAAACGATGGGAGCTCTGAGTTCGAGTCAGGGTTTCAGTAAAGAGGTTTAATGAGGCAATAACAAATACATGTCCTTAAAAAACACGTTTCCACTCTGAAAAGAGCCGAACAGACATGGAGCTCATGACCGAGGAGGCAAAACAAAAATCCCTCCAAAGGACTTTTTTCTTTTTCTATTTGTGAAAACTGCATGTCTGAAAGAATTTGCAAGGAAATGCAATATAATTACAAATGATAATAGAATTTAAAATGTCCCTTTTTTCCATAAATTGAAACAGAAAAGTTGGGATTAAAGGATTTGACTGTCTGTACTAAAGAGCAGCACAACAGCGTGGATGATGACTGCATGGTGACACATGATGTAATGACGGACCAACACACAGTCACTCGATGAGGTTCACCTCACGGAGACGCTGCACCAACAGGAAGCTTCTCGCTGGTTACACGAGGAGGATATTTCCTTGTTTTTGACAGGACGCACGCGACGGTTTCCAGCTCTGCGGCGCGGCTCCAGCGTGACGTCAGGCTTCAGCTCAGCTTGTCTGGGTATGAAGTAACGTCTGTCAGGTCCATCTATCCCCACTTTGTCTGGATCTGCTGCTTGCATAAGGTTTCTCACACTGGAAATAAGGTTTTTCTTACAAGACAAAAAGGGTCTGAATGCTTGGTGTCATTGTTATTTGGGCTGTTATTGATCAAAGCCTGATAAGAAGACTAAGTTTTAAAGCCACATTCAGACCAAAGATTCACTCTCATCACTTTAAAAAAGCTGGAAGGAGAAGTTGCAGCAGTACGAATGTTGATGGTGCTGCTGGTTGAAGAATGTAAGACAGGTCATGTGCTTCAACCGCCAATCAGCTTATAGAAAAGTCAGCTGATCAGGTCAGTTTCAAGCTGTCAGCTGGTCAAAATGGCAGATTTCTGGATGGAGAACAGAGATGGTTCCACCATTTCTTTAAGAAACAATCAGTCTGTATGATAAAAGATTTTAAGATTTACGTCCAGAGCCTGAAAGCATCACTGACAACCTTCTCCTCTGCTCTGTTGCATTCACTGTCACTCATTCACCTGCTCAACTGCATATCTGCTTTTATATTTTCACCATTTCTTCAATGCCAAAATGCAACTGCTTATGCTTATTTATACTTTTAGATGCCACAAACTGTTTTCAGCCTCAAAACTGGAAGTGAAAATACAGAGATATTGGTTTGGAAATGATTCACAGTCTCATGTAGTCACACTGGTTTAAACTGGACTCCCTCTGTCACGTTTAATGTCTTCATCATGCTGTAAGAGGGGCCACTTTCCCTTTATATTGCCATGTTTATGGACGTCCTTGGGAGATGAGTCTTGACACAGAGGTAGCAGATGACAGGAGGTCGGCCCAATATCACTCCAAGAGTTGAACTGTATCAAATGAGAGTTTAATAACTCTGCTTCTTCTTCTAAGGCCACAAACTTGTCAAGCTTTCTTGTTAAATGTATTAATGCAAAAGCTAAATCCAGCTCACAAATTCACATTCATCTCTGCCAGTGTCTTTAAAGCTGCGTTTCACTGTGAATTTCTCCTTCTGTCAACAGATCTATCACCTGATTGTTTGACCCGTCAGACCTCCACTAACACAACTTTCACAGCAGAATAATACAAGTGTGCACAAGGCAGGTGAGCATGATAAATGTGTGGGGAAAAAAAAGAGTTAAGTAGTTTTTGTTGACCATAAAAGGAAGGATTTCAGTTCTCCTCCTCCAGTTTACACTACACGGCTTCTTCTTCGTCCCACTTTTGTTCCTACCTGAGGAAAATATTTTCCATTACCTCCAATGAGAGACGCTGTCCAAACACCGCGTGCAGCCGCCGGCCCGCGTCTATCTGCTGTGTTCTCTGTTTGCTCTGTCGCTTTGCACTGTTATGCCTCCAATTTTGGGGGGGAAATGGAAATGTTTTCACATGACCACTCCTAAGCATTTCTCCACTGCACAGATGCAACGGGATTATATTATGTGTAGCCTCCCTGTTGCCTAGCAACTCCAGAATGAATGAATGAATGAATGAATGGGCCGTGAGAGGAACAATGTCGGGGATGTTTTAATTTTTACACCCCAGCAGAAAAACGTGATGGCGCGGCGCGGAGAGATGTTTTAACGGCGTTCCTGAATGATCCGTCTTTCAAAGAGACAAATGGAATACCAAGGAAAGGTGGTCACAGTTTCCACAGTCAGTCATTTTTCCTCAGTGAAGGATGTTATTCAAACGTGAGGAGTGAAGCTCAGGTCTATATTTGGGAGGTTTCTGATATCCAGCAGCAAACAGGAGATTAATGAGGCTGTGGGATTAAGAAAAGAAAACAGGTCTTGGAATGATTTTTAGGATTATTACATGAAAGTGTTTCTCTTTGTGTTTCTTTATTTTTTGGTCTTGCCAAAGTTTAACTTAAGGACAAATTGATTTTTAAGAGTGTGTGCTTCTGTGTGTGTGTGTGTGTAAAGAGGAGAATGCTGATGCTGGAGGAAGCAGGTTCAGCAGATCTGAAGAAGCAGATTATAATGTGCTGTTATAACTCCAAAAAACAGCAAAAAACTCTGCAGAAAGACTCTATTCAGCCTGATTTCTATCAGCTGGCTGTGCGTGAAGAGCTCGTTCTGATCCAGAGGTCTTCAGCTGTGTTTAATGAAAGGTTTGTCTTCTGTTCATCTCTGAGTACCTGCCTCCGTCCACCGAAGCTCTGATGTCTTCTTCTTTGAATTCAACCGTAACTTGCACTGTTATGACACAAACAAAGTTAGCAGCACAGTAAAAATTAACTGTGTTGATCAAGTAAATGCAGTGATTAAGATTTTGTTTAAAGCCGCCACTAATTAATATTTTTATGCAAACAATGGATCAGATGTAAAAAAGGCCGTTCTCACCTGAATCCACAGGTTCCCTCAGCGCTGCAGAGCCGCTGTTAGAAGTGTCCTTTCCAGAAACTGATGTGATCAGAAGACAAAGAGATCAGAGTCCTGCTGACACCACTTAGTTTGAGGCATGAAAACCTTCAGTCAGGGTTAAGAAAAGATCAGTTTTGACCTACAGTATCATACCTGGTTATGAACTCATAAAACTGTCTGCTAAATCTGCTGATCTGATGTGTCCTCCTTCAAAAAGTCGGGAAATCTCCCTTTATCTCACATAAAAGCATCAAGTGTGTGTATTTATTCCCGGGCCTGTTTTTAAACTCAAGTTGTCCACATTATGTCACATTCTTGGGGGAAAAAACTCAGTTTGGCTTCACTCCAGTAGCTGTTCGCATGATTAAACTGTTTCTAACTTTAAAAAGGGTCAGAAAAGGCCTGCAGGAACTTCATTCAGCTTCCTGAAATGCAAGTAAAACAAAGTTTGTTTGTATTATGTGTGTATCACATTTACATGCTCACATCTAAATATGTGCATCTCCAGCTGGCAGTGCTGAGTGTGGATGGGAACATTCAGGCTTGTGTGTGTGCATGTGTGTGTGTGTGTGTGAGTGTGTGTTTCCCCCCCAGGTGCTCCAGCTCCCTCTCACAGTCTGCAGACATGAAGCTCAGGTGAACCAGAAGCCGACTCTCGCTGTGAATGTTTGACTTTCTGTTTGTGCGTCTGATGACCCACAATAACAGCCTTTCTCCACCCTTCTCACTCTGCGAATTAACAGAAAACAATCCAACCCACCAGTCGCTGACATCCAGCCCTCTGCTCTTAAATAGAAACATAAGCACAAGCAAGACAGAAACACAAGCACCATGTATAGATATATGAGATATATGAGATATGTGAGATACGAGCCTGTTTGCTGACATAAAGGCCTGTGAGTGGATGTGTCCCTGTGGGGTTGTGTGTGGAACATGTCTCAGGGTAGCATGGGAACAGCTCGGCTCAGTCTGGGAAAGGAAGCAGGCTGTCCATTGCTGTTGCACAATCCAATTAGCTGAGAGTTGCACCGATAAGAAACTGGACCAGATCACACAGAGGCTTTTTTGTGACCAGTTGTGCATCTGTGAGTTGGCTGCTAAACAATCTGAAGCATCTTCAGCACAGGTTCCTCTCCAGGGTTTTCCCAGGGATCCACGAGAGAGAAAAAACACACACACTCTGCTTTAAACTGCAGCAGAAAAAAAGCTGGGGTATGTGCTTCTGCAGTATTTTTCTCTTTGCTCATCAGCTCAGACTTTAAAGATTTTTAAACCTGCTTTATTTTATTGAGAAACAGCTAATGCATTTCTTTACTTAAGCAGTTCTTGATGTCTTATTTACCCACAGAAACCTGTAATTTATCAGCGATTCACAGCGTTTGCATTATGTTTGTTTCATGTTTTAAGCACAGACTTTACTCGTGTATGTATATTTAAAAAAAAAAAATCTGAACCATCCTCTTGTTGCATTCCCTGGTAACATCTGTTTCCAGTTTCTGTCTCCCATGAGATAAATTCATTAATTTGTGGGAATGTCCAGGAAGCAGATGGCCATCACGTCTGTTTCATACAGATCTGATTGTTTTTTCTGTAGGAAAATGTGTCGCTGGACTCAATCTGAACACGTTGGAGATCCTGCTTTGAAAATAATAGATCACAGTGAGTGTGAGAGTAGATTTTAGATGCAAAAGCTGCAGATCCAGCAAACTTTTTTGTCTTATCACTAATGTGTCAGGTCTGTAGGAGGGAAATGTTTGCACAGAGGTCACGCATCGCCTTTTGATTTGGTTATGCATTTAATCAAAGCACCGTCTTGCACATTATCACTGAAGTGTTGGAGGAGGAAGCAGAGAAAACTGATTTTCCAGCTGGAGGAAAGTGTGTGTGTGTGTGTGTGTGTGTGAACATGACACATATCACACACTGAGACAAGAAACGTTTTGAAAGTGAAGTTTCTGTTCTTTGTTCAGAGGAAGCAGAGAACTCTGACTCCATTTAACCCCCAGTTCATTTATCTTCTCATGTTTGGATGCATGTAGACAAAAAAAGCTGAGGACTTGCTGTGCAGAACAGAGTGTTCAGATTCTGTCCTTTGGCACAGCGACACCGAATATTTCTAATAGCTTCAGGGTTACTATACGTTATTGATCTTTAAATTTGTGTTGTTTTTTTTTAAAGATGGTGTTGACTGCATCCCTGCTGCTTCTCACCTTTGTCTGGACAGGTAAGCCAGAATATCTGCAGCCATTTTTTTTTTGTTTTTTTTAAAACAATGGAATGAATTGAAGTGGGTTTGAAGTTAAAATCATTATTTGGAACAAGCTCTGAAGCAGCAGTCTCTGTCTTACTGACAACAAGATTAAAAAATGATATGTGATGCTGTTAATGCTGATTCCTTTGATGCCTGTTGTAAATCAGTCAGACTGTTCAAACAAAGCCAGAAAAAATTTGTAACTGTGTGTTTTTCTCTTCACTTTGGACTCTCCCAGCCTGCCTTGAACAGATTTTTTTCACAATATATAAAACTTTTGCTGTTTATGCTGCTTTTTTTAAAAAAAAATGCTCTCCGGGGGGTTTAAATCTGAGACGCTGCACATGTGTTTGGATGAAACTGAGCTGATGGGACAGAAATGAAGTAGCTGTTAAATGCTCATTCAGCATGAAGATAAGAATTTAAATGACAACAACAACTTGTGAGTTCAGCTGCGATAAAAATACAGAAAATGTGAACTCGGGGATGCATTGGAAGTCTGCACGGCCTCTGCAGCCTCATTAAAAAATAACAGGATTACAGCAGGAAATGCTTTGGCAAACCAGCCTCTTAAACATGACAAAACTGTCCCACAGATTTGCTTTACCATGTTGTAAAAACCATAAAAAGATGCTGCAGATAGCATCCAAGCCAACTGATTTTGATCTCATCCCGTCTCGTTTATTGGCAAGTTTTTATAACAGACGTTCAAAACTAAATCTGTGTTTGTGAAGTTTACAGTCTGACTTGAGTTGTGTGGAGAAATCTGATTTATGCTAAATTATTTTTTTTTTTCCTCAGGAATGGCTGCGAGATTCGTTGCTCCACCATGTGACCGACACATGTTTGAGAGGAATGTCGACAGCTGCCTGTCAGACTTCAGCAGAGGCTTAGAAACAAGCGGCTACCAGGACGGCTGCCCGTGGCCGGCTGTCAAACGGTCAATTTTATTCATTTTTTGTCATTTTTGAGCAAATTATGAATTTTTTTCTCTCTCTAAATTATTAATATGAACATCTAAGTTTCCATCCAACTGCATATTTTAACCTTTTTTTAGAAAAATCTGCAAAGAAAATGCTAATTAATTTCCATTTGCTACCATTACGCGATTATTAGGAGTTGGAGTATAAAGACAACCAGCAGGGGGTGCCAATTCTCCAGACGGGGCGCAGAGTGGCTGATACAGAGAAAACATTCATCCTATTTTAAGCTATTAATTCATGGTCAAATAGTTAAAATAATGCTGCTTTAGATGATAAGTTGTTTGTGATTAGCAAACATGTTTTTACTGAAATATATGCACCGTGCGATTTATGAGTCCATGTTAATGTTTTTCCTGTTGCTGTTCGAGCCTCGACATGCACGTGTTGCAGTAAGCCGTCCAGTGAGTGAAAACACAGGAAGGCTGGATAAAGTGGCATATTACACACTTTTTTTTATGGCCTTTTCAGTAAAGATATATGACCTTTAGTCATGGAAAAGTCAGATACTTTCCTGTTTCCTGGCTACATTTAGTGCCGGTCAAAGTTTCAGCTAATTACTCAACTTTTGATGAAAAAGTGCTCAACTGTTGCTCCAGGGTTCATATTTCCAGACAGCAGTTGTTTGTGGAGACTTTCACTCTTGTACCTACGGTGCAGTGCAGTGCAGTAGACTTTAATGATGGCTGTAATAATCCATATTTTTACTGTTAGCATGGTTTGGCGCTGAGCTCCCGCGGTGCTCAAATGGTGTGATGGCGGAGTGTCCATCATCACGAGGAGCCCGGCTTGTTGATCAGGCTTCCAGCTGTCAGGCTCATTTCAGACTCAGTGGATGTTTTCCACACTAAAAGCTTGTAGTGACAACTGCTAATATGATTTATGCCGCTTTAGTGAGGCTTTGGTCGCTTCTCCTCCCGTTAAATGTGACATATCGAGACTTTACGGTGAAATAAAAGCCGCCTCCTAAACATCAGAGGTCGAATTCTCCATTTATAAAAAGCTTGGGGCTGGATGGTTTTGGCTCACTTTGCATTGTCAGAAGTTTAAAGAGTTAAGTTACAGTTTTTTTTAATGAGCATGTCAGACTTTATTTTAGCCAATTACTTTTTAAATCATATTGATATATATTGATATATAACTGACAAAGTTTAAGCTCATTGGTTCCCTTTTTAGCTTTAAAACCAGGACTTCCTTTCCTAGAGATTCCTTCATTAAAGGAAAAGTTCACCCAAAAGTGGAAAAATGCTGAGTTTAATCGTTTGCTGCTTATTTGCAGTGCTGTGCACCTGGAAAACTTCCATGCTGATAAGTGTGTTGCAACACTGCGGCGTTTCTCAGACTTTTACTGTCATTCCACTCTTCAGAAACCGAAAACACACCTTTGACCTCATAGTTTTTGATCAATCATTAACAATGAAAGGGAAGCAACTTTTTCCTAAACTTTGGCATATTTAAAGGGAAAATCATGCTGCAGGAACTTGATAATGTGAGTGTTTGGTGGAAGAACACTGTTAACCTGCATGTGCTGAGCTCTGGCATCCGAAATCATTTAGCTGGTACAAGCTAACGCTGTTAGCCACAAAAGCCTGCTACGTGGAAATGTTTGTGTTGCTTCATCAAGTGTCTGTTATGTAATAAACAGACTGTAATTCAAGAATGATACACACAGTCACCCGGCTGTGCTTATTATTTTAAATGTATAATTGTATTGTATGATTCAACCATTTTAACTCTGATCCTCCATCTGTTTCCTCTCCTCCTGCAGCATCTACAACGAGCTGAAACACTGCGTGGATGACTTGGCTAACGTGTCTTGGTGCAGAGGTCAGGGATTTCTGGTGGACGAGGTTTTCTTAAAGGTGCACAACATGTACTTTACCAGCTGTGGAAAGGTCCACGACCCTCCGCTCCCCACTCTTGTGTTGCTAATAGCTCCTGTCATCGTGGCCACGCTCCTCCTGCCGTTTGTCTGTTTCAAACTCACCACCTACGACATAGAGATGCCCCTCTCTTAAAGGCTCTGATGTGCTGAGGTGACGGAGAGGAGCTGCTTTTTTTTTTTGACCTTGGACTCTTTTTTAATTATTTGTGTTCACACTCGCCGCCACAGGTTCAAAGAAATCAGGAAATATGGACTGAAGCAAACAAGCTGCCTGTAAACAGTTTGTTCATGTGTGAGGCTGTGTGTTCCAGTGTATTTGGCACATTGTTAGAACGGTAGTTACATGTGACGAGTTTTGTTTGAAGAAGTGAACTCTGGGAATTCAAAAAATGTAAAGTAACAGCCAGTTTTCCAGACGGCTGTAGGGAGGACGAGTGTGAGCCAGTTAAGCCGGATTCAAAGATGTGCAGTCGAATCCAGAATAAAAGGACGGAGAAGTAAATCAAAGTATTCGGGTGGACAGAAATATCTTACAGTCCTTTTACAGTAAATGTCTATGAGTACATTTACGTCATATCTCTGTTTGAATCTGTTGAAATATAACCATGTTGTTTGAGAAAGGATAAGTAATAAATGTCAATACTGCAGGTCCAAAGGGCCTTGTTTCTTTCTGTTTAAAGGAACAGATTTGACTTTTTTTTTATTATCAGAATTTAGATTCAGTGATAATAAAAAGCTGACTTACTATTCAAAGCATATATAAGGTCATTTACTGTTGTATATATATTTTTTTAATCTTCAAATGTCGCATATCTTCTCTTCTCAAAGGTTGTATGTGTAATGAGGTTCTGTAAAATAAGTATTATTAAGCATATTATACATAATATAGACAATCATTTCTGTTTGGCTGCTTAAATGCTTCACTCTGAACCGTTCCATCATCTGCCATCAGACCGATGTTTTACTGTTTCCTGTTTGTCATTTTCTTAACCCAAAGAAAAAAACAATGATTTTGTTTGTATTTGAAACACAATAAATATTTATTTCAGACAAAAAAATAATGTTTTACAGTTGTTTGAAAACCTCTTTACAGCAATAGCAAGATGGTCCTGCTATTTGAGCTCCGCACCTGAGCTCAGGTGGGTCACCAACGCCAACATACTGCATTTCATTACATCAGAGGACGGCTGTGTGTAGACCTCACGGAGACTGACGGTGTGTGTGTGTGTCATCAAAATAATTTAGGTGTTTTAAATGTTAACTTTTAATCCAATGACTGCCTTTAATATTGAACTGATCCAAGAACTGATCTAAGAACTAACACTCAATATCTGCAGTTTGGTGCTTTTTGCACTTTACCTCCAACATGGCGGAGAGATGAAATAAACCAGAGAAACTTTACAATCCAGGACTCTGACGGTAAACCAGTGATGCTCTGTTTCTGCAGGAACACTTTAACCCTCACACCTGGATTTGGCTTGTACCTGTGTGTTTGGTTCGAAGTTGCTTTGTGCTCAAGAACAGAGGTGTAAAGCAAATGACTGCGAGGTTCATTTGTGGCTCATTTCCAGGGTTGTAGTTTGTAATCAACTGATCCTACAGAGGCAAGTTTACATCAGTTAGTCACCTAAAAGTGATCACATGATCAAACATAAGACTGCCTTTATTAATACTTTCATAAACTTGCTTTTCGAGGATTTGGCAGAAATCACAGAAACGTCGAGCTGAACAGCATCAGACGAGACCATGGATGTAGTGGGTTGTGATGAGCGTGGTGTTTAACACAGTAACAGATTTTCATTTACTTCTTGTTCCAAACAAATAAAGCTGTATTCAAAAGATTCACTCTGAGGAGATGCTGTGGTGCACGCAGAGGTCAAACTCATCTAACTGGCCGATGAAAACGTGGCTCAGCAAGCTCACATTTCCTGCAGAGAGTTTGCATGAAGCACAAATTGGACTTTGCCATTTATCTGCAAAACTGTCAGATGATTGGCTGCCATCTTCACGAGTAAACCCTCACTATCTCAGCTAAATAACGGAGGAAACGTAATTTAATCGACTGTGCAGCTCAAAGTATACCAGCAGCTAACGGCAAAATTTAAGGTGGAATATTTTTATGCATGTTACATGATGGACGAGTGACATCAAGAATCAATCAACACTCTTTGAAAAAGAAAAGTGGCCAAGTGTCGTTCTGCTACACTGCAGCACCACACCTGGGCTTTAGAGGTCACTGCAGTCCTTCAGTGCAGCACTGCCTCCACATAAATACTTAAATATAATGAAAATCATGGTTTTAAATGAGCGTCATGGTCTGGATGTGACAACACTGATTAAAACCTGTCATGTTAAAGAACATTTCACTTAAATACATAAATAAAAAAAGACTATACACAAATTATTAGGGGTTAATTTACATAAAATGAGAGAATGTGACAACAAAGACCGACATCGGGACAATAATCCTGCTGGGAAGCTTCCTTTGGTGTCTGGTGTCATTATAGAAAATGAACTGCGTTCCCTACAAAAATCCAAAAGACACCGTTCACCTTAAATCTGCTGCTTTTGAGGGAATTTCAGCACAAACTTTCCTCATTATAGTTTCACACATATCTGATTTATAGTTATATAATAGTCGGACCTGACGGACGTTGCCATATGTGAGAAATCCAAGACTGCCAGACACATTTAAACCAAAGATGTCAAATTAAAAGAGGTTCAAAAACAACAGGGCCGAGTCTTGCGTCGGGTGGGTGGTCCGCTGCGCTACCACGGTGGTATTAGGCGACAAATTGCGGTGAACTCTGAACATTGACAAGGCAAAACTTTTTGAGAGTTAAAAAAAACACGCATATATTTTTCTTTTCATCTCGCGTGTTTCAACATGGAGCGGCCAGACGGCAACAGAGTGGCAGCACCACACCTTTTATTATCTTAAATAATACCCACAATTCCACTTTTTTTTCCCCTCTTGTGTAAATACCCAAAGGATGTTTTGCTAAGTCTTGGCTTGGGCCTGCGCGCATACTCAGACACACCAGTTCTTGTCAAAACAGGAGCACGTGGACGTGTCGAACGGTCCGACAGACTTTGTGTTCTCAGACAACAAAAGACGTCGACCCTTGTGGCTCCGACACCACTGAGGGGTCGCCCGGCACGGCAAACACTCCCGCTGGATTCAGGGGGCAAATGCAACTAATGGGACCTTAAAAAATTATTGGTTTGAAAGTCCTGTTGTTAAAAGGTTAACAAGCTAATTGGGTAGAAGTTTAGAAGAAAGTTAGGTCACACGATGATTTTAATCCTTTTCTGAATGTTCAGTCTTTTTGTTTGCAGTAAAATCTTCTGTTTCTGACCGTTTGTGGTTTAATCTTCGTTTCTCGCAGCATTGCACTTGCACAGTAATTGTTTTGCACACATTTAACTGAGCTGTTGTCAATAACAACACAATTCAGGCTGTGCATGTAAAAGTGGGGATTCGGTCTTGAAAAAAGTCACTTTTTGCCAACAATTTTTATCTAATTGACCTCAACGAGACCTGAACATCACGTTGTTACTGCACTTTTCAAATCTTCCACGTTGATGATTGTCCTGTTTAATTTAACAGACTGTTGCTTTCAGTTCAAGGTTTACATGAAAGGAATAAAAACTGCCAAAACATGGAGGGAGACGTAGAAGACGAAGAGCAGAAGAAGCTTTTTTTCTTCTCGCTTACAGGACTGTTTCTACCGTACGGAGACATCAAGTCTCCTGTAGTTTCTGTGGAGGTTTTAAAGGATGATGCAGGTATGTGTTTAGACTTCAGGCCAAGAAAAATGACTGCATATGTGAAAAAGAATGAATTTCTGCCGCTGGATTTATTTTTAATGGCAAAGGAGAAGAAGCTTTCAGAATAGAAACAAAACAAAATAATCCTATGAATGATTAAAATTAAAACACCTCTACTTAAATTATACAATAAATTACATTGCTGACCCTCTTTATTCTGTAATATTCTTTGTTATTTGTCACACTAAGGGCAGTTTAAGCGGGAACTTAAAATAATAATAAAATGGACTCTGATTTATATTTCTGAGAAATCTCATTAATGCACCATTTTAAAACCTGTTTTTTTAATCTTAAATGTTATTTGTGGGTGTGAGATGTTGGCTGGACTTCAGTTTTATCTCCGTTTCTGTCTCCAGTCGTGCTCACTTCCAGCTTCCAACACATAATCCCTCCTGTGAGCTGAAAGCATCTCTAACCCTGAACTCTGACTCCTCAGCTTCGTCTTTAATGAACCTCCATAAAAAAGTGGAGTCGGCTTTTTTTTGCTAAAGCTGAAAAACAAAATCATGTGCCTGAACACGAAGGCAGCCAAAAACATTTACATTCAATAATGTCATCGACACGGTCGGGCCAAGCCTAATGGAGAAAACTGGTGTGTTTGCCGTCAGTTTGCCGTCCAATCCTTGTAAACAATGAAACATAAACATGTGGTCGAAAAGGTCCATTAGCAGCGAAGCCTATTTACCGATGAAACTGCCATACAGTGCTTAATGCAAAGCACATTTAGGAACTTATTAACTCGGGGAGGCTGCAGAGCTAAACCCAGCCTGCAGCAGGTGTATGTTTCACATTAAAGTGTAGCTTCAAGTGTAAAGAAACAATAAAGAACGGAAAAAGGGATTAATTTACAGTCATAATTCAATGTCACTTCGCTGCAGTAAACACATTCTTCTTCTCTCTTGACCTCCTTTTCTCTGCATTGTATAACACAAAAGCCCGGACTGTAAAAGCCATATATTTTTACATTGAAGGGTTGGATTGCCTTGACTGCTTTATGTACACAAAAGAGACAACAAACCGAAGGCTGGGAAGCGTATTTACAGATCGAAGGTCAGTTTCCCCTGAGACAGAATCCTGGCATGGCGTTAATGTGGGTCACGGTTATGCAAAGTCAGATAAAACAATTCTTGTGGTTAGAATACAAAAAAAAAATTTGCAATGTTTATAATCATTAACAGCATTTTTACTTTTTTATGAATCTGTGCTTTACTTTTTAGAACTTTGGAGTTTTTGAGATGATCAAACGTCTGCAGCAGTTTTCATTATGATCCACTAAATATAATAAAACATTCAGCTTTCTTCTATTTTGTCATGTTTAATATTTACACCTATTACACGTCTTTTCCTGCAGCACTGTTTCATCTTTTAACACAGACAGTACAATGAGTGGACGGAGCTCCAAGGTCTAAAAAATTAAGTCTTTCCTAATACAACTTAATATGTGTATATATATATATTAGAGGCTGTGATTGGTCGATTTCCTGTCCTTCATCTATTGGTTAGATCCAATCACAATTGAGGAAAAGCAACATCTTCCCTCTCGCCTGAGACGCCCTGTTTCTTATTTCTAAGTTTTCATTTCTTTATAAGTCTTTTCTCCTCATCAAAGGAGGTGAGAAAAATGAGGAGGCCCTCAGATCTTTTGTCTCTTTTGGCTCCAAAAACAACCAAGATGGCGAGTCGAGGCTTTCAAACGGTTGTCTGCAAACCAATAGGTGGCGACACTGTGGATTCCTCTTTTATTTATCTATACAATATATGCTCCTTTCTGATTCTACCTTTAATTTCCTTATCAATATCTGAGGACACAGTGTAAAGATGAACACAGAGAAAAAAAGAAGGTATAAGAACAGAAGAAAAGGAGGATTTTGCAAACTGTTTGCCTTGAATGTGCAGAAGTTGGTTAAACTTTTGGACTCTTAGGGAATTTTACACCATTTATTACCCCCGTAATCAAAGAATTAAGTCGAAAATCCACTATTTAATTTCATAATTTCAAAGTCACAGCTGATATCTGACCTTTTTTCTTCTTAAAAAAACCTTTATCAGAACAAAACCATCCTGTGAGAAGAAGTCAACGGATCATCTGAGAACGTCTGAGCTTAAATCTGCTGTCACGCAACATCCACAGGTTGCTCTGGTAATCCTTTCATTAAAAACCCATCGATTTCTTTCTCTTCTCCTTCAATAAATGTGTCAAAAAAAATATCCATACACAACTTGTTTCTGAATAATGAAGTTGTGTCAAGAACTGGTGCTTCTGCGTGACAGAAGTGAGGTTTCTGAAAAGCGTCGTGGCTGAACGGTGATTAAAAATTCTATAGTGGGCTCAAAAATATAGGAGGTGAAAACTATTTCCAAACAACTCTGCACACAGATGGTACATTATAATTCCAAGCTCACAGTCTTACTGTACAATGCATCATTCACACATTCTGCCAACACTCAACTGCTCCCCGGCGTTTCTCACTACATGTTTGCTTAGTTCCTATGCTTTTCCAGTCAAGTGTTTTTATATCATCGTGACATCAGTGAAAAAAAAAAATCACCACCTAATGGAAACACTGCAGAGAAGATGAAAGAACGGATGAATAATGACATATTTTTTCTGTTTTCCAAATGTGTCAACCTACACAATGCTCTTTTTCTTTTAGACTAACTCCTTTTTTTTTAGCGGTTTAAGCTAGTTAGAGTCTAAACACCAATGAGAATCCGGCGTGGAAGTGAAGTTCAAAGGTCAAAAATAAATAAATAGTTACAACAAAGTAGAAAAATAAGGTTGAGATCATGTCGGCTATTCACATATACATCCAAGGTCACAATAATAGGGTCAGCGGACTGGTATGTCGGGCATTAAAAAACACCTAACAGAGTACAGTAACACGTCTCGAAGAGGCTTTCAGAGTCTCTGTGGAGATTTTGGCTTCAAGGAGAGACTTGGTTTGGGGACCAGGCTTCGTGCCAGGGAGCTTAGTTGGCAGCGACAAAAAAGTGAACTTTTGCCGAGTCAAAGTGCTCATTACTAAAGTCTGCACAGAAAGGAAAAGTAGTACTTAATTCCTTGTTTGCACCTCATTGCATCCTAAAGGCGATGGCAGTGGAAGAAAGGGAAACTGCAGCTAAACTACACAGGCAGTGGAATTTGAGGCTTTGATTTCATTTGGGGTCAATTCATCTGAATAATTATGAATTTCGATGAAAATCGGTTTCCTGGATGAAATGAAATGAAAGCAAATTAACCGTATTTCCCTTCTTTTTCAGGAGAAAAAGGAGTCTAACGCATCCAGCCCGCTGTGGTCCTAGAGGTCACCATCGTCATTGCACTTATGCCCAGAACCTGCAGAGTAATTAAAGGGATAGAGAGGGTAAAAAGTTTTTTCTTTTTTCTTTTTTTTTGCTATATTTGCATCGTCCACTTCAGGTAGGATGTTCAGAGCCGCTTCAGGCCTCTGATACGGTAACATCTTCAGGGGGTTTAACACGACACCACCACCACCACCACCACCACCACCACCACCGCACTGATCTTACATTAGGTGTGCTCTCTTTTAAAAAAAGTGGCATAAACAAAGGTAAGAAGTGATTTTCCCAGCTATATCTTTTTTTTGAATATTTCACAAACACCATGACGGCAGCTCCTCTCGCTTCGCCACCGCTGCCCAGAGACACTGAGGTTTCCAGAAGAGGCTCGCTCTGTCGGTCAGAGCTGGAGGATGGAGGGGTCCCATTTAACATCTATACAAGCATGTGGATCTCGTTGTACTCGTCGCGTCCGTCTTCGTCGAAGTTGGGAGAATCCTCGTCGCAATCCAGCTGTGAAAAGACAAGTTTCTGTCATTCGAGGTTACCTCAGAGGTTAAAATAAGACGGTTTCATGGGTGTTAACTGGGGTTTCAGCCTGCTTTCTTATATAATAATGCCATTTTAGCTTAACCCCCAGAGCTAACTAATCTGCTACGTATCAAAGAAAATGTTTGGCATGTTGGGAAACATGCTCTCTTGCATAGAGTTACATTAGAAGATTGAAACTATTTAAATATCTCTATAATAGATATGAAGCTAGCAGTGGGGAAACTTAGCTTAGCTTACAGGCTGCAAACAAGGGGATACAGCTAGGCTAACTCTATCCTCATGTAGCAAAAATCAGCTAATCTCCAATGCCTAAAATCACAAGGTTACAACTTTATTTAATCTGTTTCATCCATGCAAAGCCAAAACATTTCACCTTCGTACCGGAGGTTATGTCTGACTGTGTGAAGACTTTGTGCTGAACAAAGTTAGCCGTCACAGTTAGCTTACAGACATGTGAGCTGATTCAATCTCCTCATCTAATTCTTGGAAAGAAAAAAACCCAGGTTTTTCCCAAAATGTAAAACTATCCCTTTAATAGAGCGAGTCTCAGCTTTTCTAGTGTGTCATTATGAACAGGAGGGAGACCAGAACTTCAACACAAAACATTATCTTTCGACCAGATCGACCAAACTCAGTTATATTTGGTACCTGATCATGTTTGATAGAAGGAGAACAAAGGAAAGAATAAAAAATCTGGATAAAAAAAACAGAGTATAATCTGGTTCAGATTAAAGGGATGTGGGTTCTGACATCATGGAGGTCCAATTTAGCTCATTTTCAAGTTTCAACTTTACTTCAAGGTCTTCAGAAGTTTGAGGAGAGTCTGCAGTGCCTTGAGTTCAGAAGACCTTTGGATGAACACATCACGACTGGTGGTCAAGTCATGAACAAAGCTGTTTATTTAAGCTCCTGAAGAAGTTGACATTTTGGAAATGGAAGCTTTTAATCTGACAGTGATGACATGTCTGGGTTTGGGGGATCTGACCAAGAAAACACAAAGTCCCGCTTCAGGATGGACTGTGAATCTTTTCTGGTTAAAACTCAGAGCGAAAAGAAATATTTGCACATCATTTAAAAACATCTGGATGAGAAGGCCGACTGTGATCACAGAGGAGGAAAAATCATTTGTAGTTCGTTTGTATCGTTTCTCTAAGCGATGTTAGTTTCAGACAGACAGACACAAACACACGCCGACATCCATCTGATGTTCAATTCGCTGTAAAATCCGTATCTCAAGGCTATGTGGGATCAGATTAATGTGGCAAAGATTCAAACATTCCTGGGATGTCTCCGCCACCCAACCTACCGCCTGGAGCTCACGTTCCTCGAAAATCCTGGAGAGGATGAGGCGACGCAGCGGCACCGTCATGATGAGGACGAAGGGGAATGCCAGCGAGGCCTCGGTGGATTTCACTACCCACAGAGCCACGATGCACAGCAGCTGCGTCATTGTGAACATGTTCATGCGCCATGTCTTCACCTGCAGCGACACACACGCGTGGTGGTTAACAGGTAGGAAAACCAACAGACCGTAGACCACAGCACATGTACATGAAGACACATTAAACACACTGGATCCCAAAACTGTTCCCCTGAATCAAGGAAATCCCATATGTTTTTGGCTCCATCTAGTGGAAAATTCTGCATTTAATGATTGGTGGTAATAATGCCAAGAAAAGTGGACTTTCTGTCAAGTATTCCTGACTTTTCCCTGTGTTTTTTATCAATATATCAGAAGATGAACCATTAATTTTGATACAGATACTGTTGATGTTCAGCTCTGCAGCCATGTGTCATGATTTGAAACCACCATTAATAGATCCTTTACATCAGAATCAGTGATGATTTTTACGTTTAATAATCAATGTTTGCGGTTTAATCAAATGCATTTTAAAACACATTAACACAGTTACACATATATGATGACTTGTTGAGTTTTCTACACTAACAAGGAGATGGACGTGTTCATGCAAACAGCAGCGTTACAGGAGCAGAGAACAGAGAGCGAATGCAGTCATGTGTGGATGCATGTGAGGTTTTTTTTAGGTATTGATCCTATTCGTGCAAGTATCAATACTCTAGATAAATATAGTGATACTGATACTGTGATACTGAAGGTATCAATCGACCTCATCCCAGTTTGATCAATCTGCTCCACTTTAAAAAACCCAAAAGAAACTTGGACCTTGTTTCTTTTTTCTCTCCTTTTTAAAAGTTCACTGTGTTTCACTTGAAAGAAAAAAGGTTGATTTCTGTCTTTATTTAATCTGTTTTACTCTGTTTTCTCAAGTGACCTATTGAGCAACTGGTTTTTTGGGAACTTCCTCATGGGTTTAAATTTCCTAGACCCGCTGGCTGCCATCTGGTCCCCAGCCAATCAGAGGCAGAGAATAATGCAGGTAACTGGAATGATGGCTCATCGGAAAAAACAGCAAACTGTAACACAAGCTAGTGCTACTTATCAGTAAGTCAGTAAAACAGAACAAAAACGATAAATAATACAATCCGCACATTAAAGTGACTGTCTAACACGAGTAATCCAGGAATCTGATGGTCAGATGGAGAAGCTGAGTCCAGCAGCGACGAGGCAACCAGAAACCGAAGCCTCCGTTTGGGGGTGAAACCAAAGCGGTGTTTTCTTTTCTCTGTGCATCTTGAAAGTTGGTGAAGTTGCACCAGAAATCTCCACTCTGCTTGTTACTCTCTGTTAGTGAAGACAGATTCCTGGACGCGGAGCGACTCGAGACCTGCACGGCCGTCAAAAACCTGTATAATGTGCATGTATTATGCAAACATGGGTCCGAATAATCTGGTTACTCTATCAAACAAAAAACCCGAGACTCCAGAAAAAAAACAAAACAAAACTGCTGCCTGGACGCGGCTGCAGCGACCACTCTGCTGGGTTTGGCTTCCCCGTCTCACCACTAATAACAGAAGGCGAGGGCATGTAAACATTGTTATTGTGTGTGTGTTACCTTGGTGACGTAGATGTGGTCGGGGTGATGCTTGGCGGGCGTGACCATGAGCGTGATGCGTTCGTACAGCTGGATGCCCGTCAGTGAGGTGACCCCCATGTAGAGGAAGATGCCAAAGAGCACAGCCAGAGGGATGAGGCGGAGCACGTCCGTCATGACTATGGACATGCCTGACGGGCAGAAAGGGGTCAAAGGTGAAGTTTTTCTCGTGTGACATCATTGTGTTGAGGGCTCCACACACATGCACAAGAACAGTGGAGAGAATTATTCATTCGACAAGGGAGGAAACTTCATGACAAACACGCTGTCAGGGTCATTTATTTGAAACATATTCACGGTTCAGCTGCCTCGGGACGTTTTTTTTAAGGGATAATCAAAAACCTTTTTCCAAATCCAAACAGCATTTCAATCAAACCAAAGCTCGGCAATCATCGTGAGTCATTATGTTTTTCTACCCAAAACTGGATCAGACTTAACTTAAGACCACTTTGGGAATCCTACCTTAATTAAAACAAGATACTCTGCTGGCACAGTAACACAAGTCAGTGAGTAAAAACAATGCAGCGATGTCAGGCATTAAATTTTAAGTGTGACAATTTTTTCGTTTGGAAAAAATGAAATGGAAGAAAACTTTTTAGAAGAGTGTAAAATTATTTTAAGCTGTTGGAGCAGCTGATTCATGTAGCATGTGTTTTTAACAAGTGAAGGGCTTCGGCTCAGGATCTGTGGGAGGCAGGAACCCGCTGTGTCCTTTGTGTTTCTTTTGCGTGTTAATATCACAACTTCATGTTTTTTGATTCCCGGTTTTCACAGAACAATCCCGAAGTTTTTCTCATCATGTGCCACCAAATAAATCACTCGAAGTTCAAGTTTCATGTGTGTTTCTGTGTGAATAATCAAGGTCAACATAATAAACGGCACGTTCGTTAATGAAGGTTCAGACGTGAAGCCTCTCTGCTCCTTTGAGCTCGTGTTTGCTTTCATGACGGATGCGTTTGCCTGGAAATTACAGCGCTGCAGCGATGCTGTCGGAAAATAAAAGCCCACAGTCAGATAATAGAATAATTAAATTTAAATTGGTCAGTAGTTCAGATTCTTCATTTTCTCCAGCTCATTACCGACGCACTGTTTAGCAATGATGTGATTCAGTTTTCCATTTTAATGTCTTAAAGTTAATAATAAGTTTCTGTGTTGAACAAAATATCATATTATAACCAAATGGAGCGTTCCTCCAACAAACCGACTTTTTGCCCCACCCACTCTCCATTACTGTTGCTTCGCCTGTCAATTTCATCCAAGCGTGGCACATCATGAAGTCAATGGTGGCATACGAGCAATGCAAAGTCCACAGTTAAATTGTCTACATATCCCAGGATGCATTGTGCATAAGCTTTAATCCATGCCAACTGAGCAAAGCGAGATCAGAGGGAACAGCTTTTTAAACGACAGCACGCCCCCTGTCTTCCAAAGCTGAAATAACCTCCTTTCTTCCTGAACACCAATGACATCACTGGTATCACAGAGCAGCAGGTTTAGCAACGTATCTCACACTGAGAGATGTTTTTGCTTCAGTTCACCATGTTCACCCTTAACACTGATTTGACTTTAACATAAAATGTGATGATTTTCTGTTCTAATGGATTTCTTTAAAATTTGTACCTGTGTTTTAGTTTTGTTGAGGCTAAAAAAAAGGCCTCATTGATCTGAATTTCAGCCGCAGCTGCAGGGTTATAATTGGATTAGTGTTGCTCCGGGATGAGTTAAAGCTAAAGATCCACCGGCACCACATACTCCCATCCTTCTTCCTCTTACCGACAAGAACGGCCACGAGAAGCCCAGTCAGCCGCTGCTCTTTGACCTCCTGGATCATGGGCTTTTCGCCGGGCGCCGTGGCTTTGCTCATGACGGTGAGGGCGTTGACATGAGTGACGGAGCGCACGGTGGCCGCGGTGAGCCACGGCAGGCCAAAAAGAGGACAGATGGCGCCCAGGATGACGATGAGCAGAAGGTCCAGGTGGAAGCCTGAACCTTTGACCAGGCGTCGCTCCTTCTTACTGACGATCAACCTGATGGATAAAAACGGAAAAATATTTCTAAAACGCATCTAACGTGCATTTTTTTTACATGCAGATTCTGAATCCAGTGCATTACCACCACAGATAATCACAGCACACGTACGAAGTGATCTGAGTTTCCATGAAAATGAGGATGAAGACGAGAAGGGCGGGCACAATGGACGCTCCCATCATCCAGGTGGGAAAGGGCTGCTTGTCTCCAAACGGACTGATGAACCAACCTCTCTTGTCAGGAGAGGTGACCGAGAAACCCGACGGCACGTTGAGTTTCTGAAAGTCAATAAAAACAATGTTAAAGTCCTGAAAAAAAGACACCAAACTGTTAAAACCATCACTGAAAACACTTCAGCCTCTTCTGTAACCGAAGACGTGAGAGTTACCTGTGTGTAAGTGTCAGTGATGTGGTAATCCACCAGCACTGAAATTAAAATCGAGATGGGAATGCCAAAGTCACCAATGATTCTTCTGGCCTGGGGGGGAAATTGAGAAACCAAACATAAGTCAAGGCAGCATTACTTTTGACCCACTTTTTTATCACATGAAAGTCTGTGTGAAGCTGATTTTACCACAAGCTCAGAGATTAACCAGAAACAAGTCAAAGCAAGTCGTCTTAATTTCAGGGAAAACATCCACTGTTGGAAGCATCAGCGTTACTTTGATACAGTAAATTAACGGCCCTGAGACACCCGGAGTGAACAGGAGTCTTTGGCATTTACTGCTGTGTGTTTTCTGGCTCTTTCTCAGATGGTGTCCTTTTGTCTTCTGCCTCTGAGTTTATATATGAACACTGAACTTGTGTGTTTTTGTTACTTTGACAGAGAGAAAAATGGAGAAAAAACGCCTCTGTTGAGATTCCTTAAAGCTGTGCTGGAAACTCCTCATGATTGATGACATTTATTCAGGGAGTTTATAACAATGAACAATGTGCAAAACACATTTTGTGTGCGTTGACTCTTTGAATCGTGGACTTAAAGGAACACTGTGGACTGCTAGAGCTGTGTTCAAATGTGTTTGAATTTTACCTTGCCGCCTAAAAACCGACTGTTTCTGAATTTCCTGAGGAAGAATGCAATAAAGAAAGTCCCCATCATGAGGACCAGAGACAGGAGAGCAGTGTTGGGCTGGTTGAAGATGGGTCCCAGAACGTTTTCAAGGCCGGTAGTCGGGGTGGAGTCACTAGGGTATATCGCCATCAGTGGATGTTCCCTAAACACCTGGAAACAAATGGAGAGAATCTCATTTCTTTCTCTGCTGACTGGCTGTTTTTTATCTGTTTTTGCAGATACGGTGAGGGATTGTGAGGGTTACCTTAAAGAGCTTAGAAAAAGTCTCGTAAATGAATATGAGGGAGATGAGGAAGGCAAAGATCTCCTGGGTGAACGGGGAGATGTAGCGGACGAGGAAGCTGCCCTCTGCAGCCACAATGACCAGGACGATGAAGATGAGCCAGAAACCGATCCACACCCGACCAGTCAGGTACTCAAAGTTGTGAGCCTGACAGAACTGAGTGGAAAGACACAGATATATTAGTGGAACGTTTACAGGAAGTAAAAATCAGAGTTATGTGGCTGCAGTGTGTAATTTACTGCGTGAACTCAGGATTTCTGTGTGTTCGTGTGAAGCACCTTGTAGTAGGCTTCTTCAAACACCAGCAAGGGTCCAGAGAAGCCGATGATGAGGAGGGGCTGACCAGCAAGCAGCGAGAATATAACTCCAAGAGTTGCAGTTGACACGATGAGCTCAGTCACTCCCATCATGCCCTCTGTTTTTTCTCCTGTATGTAAAAAACAGATGAAAATGCATTTTACAGAACACACAGATGAAAACGACACTGAATCCTAGTTTCTTGTTTCTTGTGGTTTCAGTTTACCCAGCAGGCCTCCAAAGGTGATCGTGGGCGACAGTGCGGCAAAGTAGATGAAGATGACGGCGGCGATGCACTGCATGTCCAGGGCGTCTTTCAGGTCGCTGACGTAGTGCGGGTAACGGCGGCGGATGTCGTGGATCAGGCCTCCGAAAGGA
The DNA here is from genome assembly GCA_029814765.1 of Acanthurus leucopareius. Taxonomy (NCBI): domain Eukaryota; kingdom Metazoa; phylum Chordata; class Actinopteri; order Acanthuriformes; family Acanthuridae; genus Acanthurus; species Acanthurus leucopareius. The sequence continues at coordinate 20,725,646 of JAQMCX010000011.1, read as the reverse complement.
ATCCCTGAGCGCTTCAGTGGGTCCACTTCCTGGTCTCCCTCCTCCTCTTCCTCTGGACTCACCTCTGAAGGATTTATTACAGACTCCATTACTTCAAGAAACAACTCATGGAACGATCAAATGAACAAATTTAAAAGTGGACAACAGACATAAAAGGCCAAATGACAGACAGATTGTAAAAGAAAGAGAGAAAACTGACAGTATTATACATTTTTCTTACAATCTGGCAAATCATAACCAAACTGGATGACATGTTCTCTTATCTTAATGAACACTGGCTCTGTAGTTTAGTTTAGTCTGCTGCTTAAAATACTCACGAGAGGAATTCAAGCATTAATCTTCAGCTGAAAATAGTCCCTAACAAATGCACTTTTGATGTCTGTTTGATTAATATTTTTCCAAAAAACCGCAGTTTCCAGCTGTTTTAGGGAATAACTTCCAAAAATTAGACATATTTGTGACCTGCATCTTGAAGTTTTCTCTTTAACTGGAAAACTTTGGGCTAAGTGGCACAGTGGGAATTTGGAAAATACTAAGAGATGAGTAATGACATCCTAAACCCAGTGCCACTTTGTGAAGGATTTACAAATGTATCTGACGCCCCCTAGTGGTAGGATAAAAAACTTTATGGCAACACATCTATAGTGACACAAAATATGAAGTTAGTTATGTATGTTGAAATAAAAAATTCAAACATTGTGTGCAAAAACACTGAAGGGTGAAACTTTTCTTCTTCTAATTTCTAACTGTGCAACATTTCACATCTGTTATTAACAAAGCGAAGGCAGAAACTGATTTAAAACATGATTATAAAGAAGTTTGACTCTTAAAATTGATGTCTCTGCATGATAGGACCGACACTGGTTTTGCAGAATCAGAGGTGACTCTTTCAAACCTTATTATGGATTTGACAGAGTACCTTTGTTGTTCTGCTCCACTCCTGAAATCGAGTGTTGCCTCTTCAGTTCTCTTTCCTTCCTCTTGCGCAGCATCTGCTTCTGGAAGTTGGCCACGGTCTTCAGGAGGTCTTTGCCCTCCACGTCGGAGGGTGGAATGACGATGCTGCAGTCCAAGAATTCATTGATACCATTCAGTAGGTCCTGTCTGTCATCGGCAAAGTAGGCCACCTCATGGAAACTCTGCAACAAAATGCAACCGAATGTCATCAGCAGCAGCTTTGGAAAGGTCCTTCAGGCTCAAAGGGTCTTAAAACTGAAACAACCGTGTATATATTACATTATCTGTCAGTGGTTAGAGGTGATTTAGTGTTAATTACCATCATATTACTGTTTAGAAAATTACACGGATCATTTATTTAACTTCTCAGGTGTCTTTTACAGCTTTATACAATAGAAGATGATGTAGTCACAAGGATTCACTTCTGGAAAGTCAATACTTTAAGTTTTATGAAATATAAATACATTTGAATGGTTGTTTCATAAGTTATTTTTGAGGTGGATACTCAGCAGTTTTTCAGTTTTCAAGTTTTCCAATATCCGTTTCAATGAAAATTGATATTTCCTTTGTACAATGTCTTCATTATGTGACTGAAGTGTGGTTCTCCATCTTTTTAGATTTCTATGTACCTTGTCAGACATGAGGGTGGAGAAGGAGCGTCCGATCTCATGATAGTCCATGTTGGACTGACTGGGACCCAGCAGGACGAAAATAAAGCGAACAGGGACGGGAACCTCGAGCACCGACTCGAGGAGGACTGCCTCATTCAGCCTGACGAAGGCCATGGCCGGCTGCTCCAGAAACTCAACACAACCTGAGAGGAGAAAATCAACAAGCTCAGACTTTTTTTTAAACCTCTGCATAAGACACAACATCCCTGTTAGCATAACCTGTGATCGCACTGTGGCTGTTTGTAGGCTCATAACATGTTTTGTGTCAAACATCTAAAATAAAATAAACTGAAAGCAAAAGAATTCATCTTCGAATCGATGTGTGTAGTAGTTTGAATTTGGTGTTTGTTGCTAAACCAACACATCTGGCAGCTTCACAGTAACAGCTTTCCAGGTCCTTGGGGGGGGGGGGGGGGGGGGGGGGAGGCCAGCTGCAGGGGGGTTGATTTTAGATAGAAAATAAAAAAAAAAATAAATAAATAAGTTGATCATAAAAAAAAAAAA